>CAWUFW010011825.1:0-586320 GCA_963921515.1 Calotriton arnoldi
TTTAGATCGATTCTTATCACTGCTGCTTTTAACTTTTATATGGAATTTTACTCCTTGTTATTTTTTATATGTGTAATATTAGGTATTGTCTGTATTTTACTGAATGTCTCATGCTTTTATGATTGTCAAAAATGCAGTCGAATAAAGCTTTCCTTGACTTGACTTGACTTGAGTAGTCCTTTAATCTGTATCTGTTAATTGCCAAATACACTCTGGCCAAGTGTGGCAAGCTGTATTTGGCTTTTGTGGATTTGAGTTCTGCTTTTGTCTCTGTAAAAAGGTCTAAATTGTGGGATATCATGATGGATATGGTGGTTGATCTCTATATTCTAAACTTCCTTAAAGATATGCATCGAGATGTCACTGCCAGTTTAAGGTACGGTGCAGGCAGAGAAACTACAACGTCTTTCAGCCTGGCTAGGGGCGTACGACAGGGCTGTGTCCTGGCTCTCTTTTTGTTTTCTATTTATACAAACAGCTTGGAGGATAAATTAGTTAATCTAAGGGCAGACTGCACCCATGTACACACTCGGAGTATCCCCACATTAATCTATGCAGACGATACTGTCCTAATTGCTAGGACTGCAAATGGTCTACAAAGTCTGCTGGATGGTTTTTGCGAGTTTATGGCCAGTCTAGATCTTATTGTCAACCGAAATATGACCTACATATTGGTTTTTGGGGGAAGGAAGAAGGCAATTTCTCCTTTGTAGTAAACAGCAAGAAGGTTGGTTCTGTCCTTACTTTTACCTATCTTGGTATTGCCCTTGATACACATTTTTCATGGAGACCTCTGAAGACCAGTAGAGCTGTTGCCTTCTCTAGATCAGTGGAGGCCATCCTCAATTTTGCACTTTAAACTTGGTCAGAAACCTATAAAGAAACTTTTGACAGTCTACAAAGCCAAATGCTGTGCTATTGCCTCATATGGGGCTGGGGTGTGGGGCATTGAAGATCAGGGGGCTCTTGAAAAAATTAAGAACAGCTTTATCAAGAGACTGTTAGTTGTCCCCCAAAGAACTAGTTCCTTCCTTTGCCACACTAAGGTAGGGATTTGTTATATTAGTGATCTCATTAAAATCCAACCTCTCCTCTTGTGGCTTAGAATTTGGACCAAAAATCAGACATTCTTCAATACGGCTGTGCTTGCAGCCTGTGTAACACTCGACCGCTGTTTGAGCATTCCTTGGTTGATGTATATAAAGAACTTATGTTGCAGCATGGTAAGGGAGGTTTTGTTTACCTGCCCTAGCACTGCACAAGTCAGCTCTAATAGGACTCTGAAGCATGCATTTTTAGAGGGATGCCTGGAGAACAGAATGCGGAGTGCTGTAGACAAATCAACGGTCAAAGACGTATATGGGGATTTGTCCGGTTGTAAGCCCTGCACCATATTTAGTATGGGTGGGCAAACTGCACTAGAAATTTTTATTGACGAGACCCAGGATATGCACAGTGCACTTTCTTGTTGCTTTTCCGTCACAAGGCACGTATTTTTTTACAGCTTTCTTTATGTCCTTGTGATGACCAATCTCCACAAACTACTTTACATTTTATTTTATTCTGCAAATTTTTCTCACTTTTGAGGAAACGTTATCTGTTGCCCATCTTTAGGGAGGCCAATACTCGTTATTGTAGAGACGCTTTTACCTACTTGCAAACATTACCCACAGTCAAGATCTGTTTTTGTGCTGCTACATATTTTGAACGTGCCATTAAGTAGAGGGCTACTGTTATTATGTGATGTTTTATGAATTTTAGGTGGCTTTTAAACAGATCTCATTATTTTGATTGCTGTACCTTTATTGTTGTATTGATTTTCCTTAGTACATTTTATCTCCTGCTTAGATAATCCAGGGGGACATGGCGGACCCCTAAAAAGTTTCTTTTAGGGACTTCTTTTGAGGTTTTTGTTCCATCAGTTTTATCTTAGCATTGCGGCAATTGATTTGACAACTGATGCTGTACAATTATTTATTTTACTGCCATGAACTGAGACTTGTATTTATAAAGTTTTTTAGCTATATATATATCTATATTTTTGTATTGTGCACTTTTATGATTCAACTGAGCCGAAATAAAGTTGATTTATGATATGATAAGAAGAATTCCATTTTTTTAAACTTTGTTAAAGATATTTAAAAAATGTAATAGAACAAAAAATATTGTAATATTTGAAAAAACCTTATTCATATTTTTGTGAAAATTATTTTATTATTTAGAAGATTTTTTTTTAAACGTAAAATTGTAATAATATTTATGATCATATTTTTTTTTAATGGTGCAATATATTTAAAAATGTAAGTTTAACTTTATTGTGAGTACTGAATATTACCCCTTTAGTGCCCAGACCCTTCCCTTAGTTAAATTACAGCGGAGCGGGTACAGTAAATCTTGGATATTTTACTGTTCAGCACCATCTCTGCCTGGTTACTGTCCAGCTTCTTCCCTGACTACACTTAAAATGGAGTGGGAATAGTAAATGTTGCCCCTTTTACAGTCCAAAACCTTCCCTAAGATACGTTTTATTGGAGTGGGAATGGTTAATGTTGCTGTTTTACTGTCCAGTATCTTCCCTGAGTTAGCTCTGTTGGAGTGAGAATAGTAAATATTGCCTCTTTTACTGTATAAAGGTTTCCCAGAGATAACTTTTGTTGTGGTGCGAATTGTTAATGTTGCCTCTTTACTGTCCAGAAACTTCAATGAGTTAAGTGAAATTAGAGTGGGAATAGTAAATGTTGCCTATTTAGGGGCCGATTCCGATCTCGGTCGGAGGCGCACCCAATACCATTCGGTCGGGAAAAAAGCCATGCGAATGCCTGTTTCCCGACCGATCCGTACAGCACACCGAACGAGTAAGTACGATGCGCACAACAGCACAGAATCCGGCCGAGTCGTACTCACCCAATCCAGGTCCTGTTCTCCGACCGAGGCGAATCCGGAAACGCTAGAATTGACTCGCACGGAAGGGAAAATGCAGCTCCGTCCGGCCGAACAAGTACGATGCGCTTCCCGTACGCGCCGAACCCGTCGCTACGCACGGCACGTCAAAGCATCCGGGAGAGGCGCACATAAGCTCCGATTCGCGCCACAACACGATCCACGGCTACGAGGCGAACACGCCAGCGGCGAGGACGAGCGCGAAGCGACGAGGACGACGCGAAGCAACGAGAAGGACGAACGACACGAACCAACCATGAATCACTTCGTCCCGATCATACCAATATTCTACATTTACTACCGGAACAGGCACGGACGCGTACGGCGCAGAAGGTAAGTCAGACACCAACCACAAAACACATACAACACGTACACGACACATCACACACACACAGAGGGATGCAGAATATACTTACACCAGCAACAGCAGCACCATAGGGGCGGGATGCCCATCACCAATGCCACATATGCACACAGGGGCCTGAATGTGCACCACCACCCCTACCCAGGGGGCCGGATGCCAACCACCACTACCACCCTTAGCCAGGGTGGTGCCAGATGCCTACCACCACTACCACCCTTACCCAGGGGGGCTGGATGCCTACCACTACTACCACCCTCAGCCAGGGGGTGCCAGATGCCTACCACTACTGCCACCCTCACCCAGGGGGGCTGGATGCCTACCACTACTACCACCCTTAGCCAGGGTGGTGCCAGATGCCCACCACCACTACCACCCTTCGCCAGGGGGCTGGATGCCTACCACTACTACCACCCTTAGCCAGGTGGGGCTGGATGCCTACCCCTACTACCACCCTCAGCCAGGGGGTGCCAGATGCCCACCACCACTACCACCCTTAGCCATGGGGGTGCTGGATGCCTACCACTACTACCACCCTTACCCAGGGGGGCTGGATGCCTACCACTACTACCACCCTCACCCAGGGGGCTGGATGCCTACCACTACTACCACCCTTAGCCAGGGGGTGCCAGATGCCTACCACCACTACCACCCTTACCCAGGGGGCTGGATGCCTACCACTACTACCACCCTTAGCCAGGGGGTGCCAGATGCCTACCACTACTACCACCCTTAGCCAGGGGGGCTCGATGCCTACCACTACTACCACCCTCACCCAGGGGGCTGGATGCCAACCACTACTACCACCCTTAGCCAGGGGGTGCCAGATGCCTACCACTACTACCACCCTCACCCAGGGGGGCTGGATGCCTACCACTACTACCACCCTTACCCAGGGGGGCTGGATGCCTACCACTACTACCACCCTTACCCAGGGGGCTGGATGCCAACCACTACTACCACCCTTAGCCATGGGGGCTGGATGCCAACCACTACTACCACCCTTAGCCAGGGGGGCTGGATGCCCACCACTACTACCACCCTTAGCCAGGGGGTGCCAGATGCCTACCACTACTACCACCCTTAGCCAGGGGGCTGGATGCCTACCACTACTACCACCCTCACCCAGGGGGGCTGGATGCCTGCCACTACTACCACCCTCACCCATGGGGGCTGGATGCCTACCACCACTACCACCCCCACTAATAGGATGGACAATGCATGACACAACCATCACACCACAACCTAGGGAATGCAAGAAAAAGACATCCCCCCAACACCATGACAAGCGTGTGTAGACTGTGTCAAATGCCTACAACACTGAACATGACTTTGAACATACAATGTGACCCCCTAGCACATGTGCCACACATATATGTGTGTGGCCCCCACAATGCAAGCAGGCCATGACCATTGTGGCAATGGGGTCCAAACCCCCATCATCACAGTGACCAAAAGGTAAGTGTGGGGTCCATAGCTGAAGCACATTTTGAACATTGTGGCAATGGGGTCCAAACCCCCATCATCACTGTGACCAAAAGGTAAGTGTGGGGTCCATAGCTGAAGCACATTCTGAACATTGTGGCAATGGGGTCTAACGCCCCATCACCACAGTGACCAAAATGTAAGTGTGGGGTCCATAGCTGAAGCACATATTGAACATTGTGGCAATGGGGTCTAACGCCCCATCACCACAGTGACCAAAAGGTAAGTGTGGGGTCCATAGCTGAAGCACATTTTGAACATTGTGGCAATGGGGTCCAAACCCCCATCATCACAGTGACCAAAGTGTAAGTGTGTGGTCCATAGCTGAAGCACATTCTGAACATTGTGGCAATGGGGTCTAACGCCCCATCACCACAGTGACCAAAATGTAAGTGTGGGGTCCATAGCTGAAGCACATATTGAACATTGTGGCAATGGGGTCTAACGCCCCATCACCACAGTGACCAAAGGTAAGTGTGGGGTCCATAGCTGAAGCACATTTGAACATTGTGGCAATGGGGCCCCCATCATCACAGTGACCAAAATGTAAGTGGGGTCCATAGCTGAAGCACATTTTGAACATTGTGGCAATGGGGTCCAAACCCCCATCATCACAGTGACCAAAAGGTAAGTGTTGACAAAGAAAGAGCTGCAACTGCCAAACTGCATGGATGATTCCTGGTCACAGAACATAAAACACATCAGTGGCAAAGTAGTGCATGTGTCCCAATGCAACATAAATTGGGGGAGCCAAATACTGCAGTGCAAATAAGACATACCTTTGGCCATGTGCAGACAAACAACACCCATGGGGGCTGACACTGTCAACATTCATCAATGACACAATGACAGAAGTGACCATCAGAATGCAGACCCACATATTTGCACCAATGGGCACACAAATGCAGATACCCTGTGGAGACTGTAGATGTGAGGTGAACAGATACCATACCATGGCAGCAATGGGACACACAAACCATGATCATTGTGCTGACCGATGACCTAGGAGTCCCAGGGACAGCAGGGGAAACCCACCAAACTACATACAGCCAATGGCACACCCAAGATATGCCAATGCAGTGGTGCAGATGCACAAACACAAACAGGCAGACCCACACTGCACATCATACACAACAGGTGAGGGGGGTGCCAGTGTCCCCAGGCAACCACACAACACATGAGGAGACCTGAATACCAATCATACATATGTGCAAACAGTGCCACACAAAGGTAACTCATGGATCCAAATCCCCTATGTGGGCAAGCAGGCATTGTCAGATGAGAGGGAGCACAAATCACACATGTCACACAGGCACGTAGGAACAGCAACTGACACAGCAAGACACAGACACACCACAGCACTACCCCCAGGGCCCCCACAATGTGGTGACCCTGGGCTGCATTACAATCCCACTCTGATGACAAAGCTAAATGTCGTTCACACTGTGAACCACAGTCATGTGTCCTGAGCAACAAACTACCATCACACCTACACAAGCACAAATCAATCAGCATGGCCAGTAAGCCAAGGCCAACATGGAGGCAGGGGCCTAGCCGGGCAACAACTCTCATCTGCACACACTCAACACCACACCCCTCGACCTCCAACAATGTGCAGCAGTGAAGCACACATGCACTGGTGACATTGCACATGCACCCATGACTATTCCAGGGTGGTGGGTGGGAACCAAGGTGCAGAAACACATCACACATGGCCACTCAACAAGACTCCTGAATGTCTGACACACTGCACACTATGCTGTACATGGACATGACGGCAATACCACACCAACCAATGGGATCCCAGCCACAGTCACACACCAATGAAGAAGCCAAGGTCACCCACAAAGAACACACATAGACAACAACCAACATTGCAGCCCGGACCCTGAGGAGTGCCAGCAGTCACACACACAACGTGTCACAATCACTGAAAGATAACACAAACTGGAAATCACATGACAGGGGCAAACAACAAGTGCCAAGGGGAAACCTGACTGTGACCCATCTGCGTCTGCACACAAACTCAGCCCTGACAGCAAACACACCTATGGGTGACACCCTGATGACCAGTAATGTGCCATGCACCCACATCACAGAGAACCCAGGGAGAAGACTTTGGGGGAACATAGGTCAACTCAGCAAGCATCACAAACAGGTACAACACTAGGGATCACAGCATGCACAGCTAAACGGAAGTGAACACACAGACATGCACATACAACACACACCTTGGGCGCAGGCAATGTCACAGGAGTACACACTGCCATCAGGGGACTCCACTCCTGTGTGAGGAAAGCTGTGCCATATGTTGCCTCAGTAGGGCCCCATCATGTCAGCTGAGCACTTGGTCACACAATCAACAATTAGCACCAAATGAGGGCTCCCGTCACATCAGCCTGGTCATGGAAGTGCCAACGTAATCATCAGCACAGATCCAACACACTTGTATAGCAATGTTGCACTGACAACACGGATGAGTCCTTCCCCATTGATGCCCAAACCTGCATGTCCAGTGGAGATGGCCACACGGTCAGGGAAGTAGACAAATTGAACAATGGCAGGCACAACAGATGTGCAGGGGTGGAAGCCACAGATGTGAAATAGCTAATCTAAGTAGGAAATCCCATTGCCAAATACTGAACACATGACACCCTCAGATGCTGCTATGGATGACATGGATACACCACAGGATAGGACACATTCCCCTGGACCACATGGGTTCCTGCACAGTAACACTTCATTATCATGAGACCAAATATCACCATCACTGCAGCAAGGGCATGGTTAGCATCATCAACAACATGTACATCAGAAGCATAAGCACTAGAGAACAGAAAGTTGCTCTATTCAGCATATGTGTGTAATGAAAACAAAGTCCAGAAAAAACACAAAGGCCAATGGCCAGTCCATTGTCAAAGTCCAAACTGGGTGACAGTGGCAGATGTCACCCTAAGCATGCCTGCACAAAACCAGGGACAATCCACTAGGAGGGGCAACCGGGGGGCAGGCCAGGCACCGCAGGGACAGGATCATGGCTCACCAGGAGGAAGCAGGGAAGGGGTGGTGGGTGCTGGAGAGCCACTGACAACTGCAGTGGAGATGTCTGACATGGTGTGTGCCGGCACAACTGGGGGGCATGACTCAGATGTTGTGGGTGCCGGCACGACTGCAGTGGACCCTGCAGATGGAGTGGACAGGTCCGCCACTGCAGTGCCCAAGTCAGACAGGGTGGTAGTGGACTCCACTGCAGTGCCTACCACCAGGGGAGGAGAATGGGGAACAGGCAAGGTGGGCTGGACAGAGGGGGAGGACACCCTCACCACATCAGTGGCACAGACAAGCGCAGCGGGGTGTGTGGTGCCGGGAGAGCAAGTGGCAGGGGGAGAAGGCCGGATCCTCTTGGGGATGGTATATCTGTGGGTGGGGAACCTGGGGCAGGGTGTGGTGGGGGCACCTGTGGAGTGGGGGCCTGAGGGATGGAGGAAGGAGACCTGGTGCCTGAGCTGCAGGGCGGCGGTGGGGTCTTGCTCTTACGACTCCGGGGGACTTGCGGGTGGGGGCCTCAGTCTGTCTGCGCCTGGGGGAGGGTGTCCGGGGGCGAGGGGCACTCTGCTCCGTGTGGGTGGGCTTCCTCTTCCCCCTGAATGCTGTATCAGCTGGATCGGAGGGGAAGAGGCCGAGGTCACTGAGGAAGAGCCGCTGGGTCTTTGGGGTTGCAGGTGAGGCAAGGGAGGGTGTTTTGGAGGGAGAGGAGACTGAGGACTGCGCAGTGCTCGTGGATGCATGTGTGTGTTCCAGGGCCCCATCCCCTGTGAGTCTGGTTTCAGTCCCCTGACTGTGCGTGCGTGTGCGTTTTGTGTGTGGCGTGTGTGTCTGTGTGCTGGATGTGTGTGTGCTGGTGTGTGCCTGTGCCGGTGTGTGTGTGCTTGGGACGGGTAAGGTGCTGGGGAGTGTGGATGGAGCAGAGGCAGGAGGGGTGAGGGACTGTCTGAGGAGGGACACTGCTGCCGTCAGGGAGGAGTCCATGGACCTATTGCCCCTCTGTAGGTCAGACATGCCCGATGAGATGCCCTCCATGAACGACACCAGCTGAGTCAACAGAGCGGTGTGCGCGTGGAGGACACTCAGCATGGCTGTCTGCCCTACATGGAGCTGGCGAAGGAGGTACACAGACTCCTCACTCAGGGCAGCAGGGGACACAGGGGCAGGGGGTGCGGTGCCTGGCCCAAAGGAGACACGCTCCCGAACATGGGAGCCTCCACGGACCTGGGGAATGGGAGCCGATGGGAGGGCGGTGGTGGTGCTGGTGGTGGCGGGGACAGCAACACTAGCTGGGGTGTGGTGGCTGCTGACACCCGCCTCCATAAGGGAGTCATCCTCCGAGTTGCTCTGGTCCTCAGCTGAGGTGGATGGTGCTGAGGACCCTCGGTGTGGCTCCCCTCGCCCTCTGTGCCACTGGGTCCCTCCGACCACTCCTCGGCTGCTGACCCAGTCTGGCTCTCCGGCTCCTCCTGGTCCGTGGAGCTGTCCCCTTCCGTGGCCGTGGATGTATCTGCAAACAATGGGGAAACAGACAGACATCAGTCACCTGCACCAAACGCACACACCACTGTGAGCACAGCACATTACAGAGCAAGCCCTGGCATCATTAGTTGTACATTGCTAAAAGTGCCCTAACTGAACAGGAGAAGCCAATTGTCAGTCTGATGCCAACCATGGCACTCACATCCCACATGGCCTTGCACCCATCTGTCTGGTGTCTGTTGGATAGCAACACCCCAGTGTGGACACATGCACCAACTACACAGTAGTTGGACAGTGCAGAGGACACGGTGTAGCATGTGGACATGCACACATCACAACTCTTGCCACTGAGTCAGTACAGGTTTCCGGATGAAAGGGATGCCCAGAGTCAAATAGGATATGCATGTGATGCATACCAGCGACAGACACCATGATGCACCCATGTCCTGATAGCCATCGCCACAATGGTGTGCATGTAGCACATGTCACTCCCCTGCAGGATCACCAATAAGTAGACACATGCCATGGCGGAGGCATGACTGCTAAGTCATACATCACTGTCTCAGTGATGTATGACTTGGCAGCCAGACAACAACACTCTGCACTGTGTCACAATAGTAGGTCATGGGGAATGCAAGTCCTGGAGCTGCACAAGTGCACATGTACATCCCCCACACAACACATCATCTTAACCCTCATCTGTCCAGGTCATACCGATTGGACATATGGGAGACCTGTGACACTACCCTCTGAACCTGAGCCCCTCACAATCTGCTGTGAATGGGGAACAGCTGCCTGAACTTCACATTCGCATACCCCAGTCTGCACGGGCAGCTGATCAAACACCTATGTGACACACAAGTATCGTCTCCTATGGTCACATCTCCAGTGGCATGCTGAGCCCCTACCGAGAAACACCCCAGCAGTCCTGGCAACTAATCCACAGCACACTGACACAGAGGCAGACACCTGAGGGGTCAAATCACTGCGCACAATGTGTCAGCTGATACACGGGAGTGGGAGTACAGAGTGCATTGCATGGCCTGGAGTAGGCATGACTGTCCTGCCCCACATGAATGAGGGATGAGCCCTGGACAGTGGATAGCTGGCTATGTATGTGTGACACACGTAATCTGCACACTCCTGGGGCCCAAACATTGTTCCCACCCGCTGCATGGGCGTGTGCCACATACCCCAGGCACATGTGGTGGCTCAGCTCAGCAAGTGGACCGCATATCAAAGCAACACGCAGATTACATGTCCGAACACAGGCGTTGTGTGAACAATGGACCCACCCATGATGCCCACAACAGAGTTAGGGAAACAGATGCTGTCCCCCACCTTTAGTGAAGCAAACTGCAAGGACACAGTCCCAAGTGACACAATTCCCTGAATGTAAGGGCCACACCTGGGTATCAGATGAGGAGTGGGCAGTGCACAATAGAGGGACATGGCTCCTGGACAACATGACTGCTGTACTGTGGCAGTTGAACCAGGCCAGAGGAGGGCACAAAGCATGTAATACAGAGTTCACAGTGCAGTCTTTGACTCACCCCTCCTTGCTGCTGTCTGGCCTTCAGCTGCCCATCCAGGTCTGGAAACACCACCGCCAGGATCTGGAGCATGTGGGGGTCAGGGTCCGTGTTCCGCCCCTCCTGCGAGGAGGCGACAGCTTCAGCTGGACCCGTGCAATCCTCCGGGTCCAGCCCCGAAGGTCCTGCCACCTGTTCTGGCAGTTGCGGATCCGGCGCTTGTAGACCCCCATGGACCGGACAGCCCGGACGATGTCCTTCCAGATCTCCTGCTTCCGATGGGCATTAACCTGTCAGGATGACAAAGTGAAAAGGCCATTACTACACATGCAACATATCCGTGCATGACACAGTTGTATATACATGTCTCATTCACAGGGGCATATGATGTACACAGGCAGTGCAACGCTGCCCATGGACAGTTTGCCAGACGTCACTACATGGTATCATTGCATGGGAAGTAAAACCTTGTTCAAATGCACTGTCACTGCACCATACCTGTCCAGTGCATGTCACTACACACTATGGGGGGTGACAACTACTCAGTGAGCCTGCTAGCCAGTGGCGTGCAGACTTTCAGCCTTGCTAGTCAGACAAAATGCACATTCAGAAAGGCAGTGCACAGAACACTCACCTGCTCCCCTGGTGTCCCATACAGCTTGCTGTACTGTGGAAGTAGGCTGTCCAGCAGGGCCTGGTTCTCCTCAAGGCTGAAGGCTGGGGCTCTCTCCACAGTACGTGCCATTGCAGGGTCCAGAGGCGCAGAGACAGCAGCAGTGCAGTGGCAGATGTCGTCCTGGAGCATGTAGTGCAGGCAAGTGAGCTCTCAGGGGAACAGCCAGCAATATATATGTGCTGGAGAGGCAGATACTGTCCCTTGTGTCCAAAGTGATAGGTCCAAGTCGTTTGCATCTTCTGAATCTGGCCAATCCATGGAATAGCAGCACCAATACACGCCCACGGCATCCTTCAAATCTTCAACTTCATGACATACATGATTTTGCAACATTGTTGTGGGTGACCAACTGAATTTCCAGCAACCGACTCGTTCGAATTTCGAAAACGCGTCCGTTGCCAGGCAAGGCCATTGTCAATGGGTGCGCACCGATCGGTCCATTGCGGTACAACGCGTACAGGGGTACAACGCGTACCGCACACATTGAATGCAATGGGCCGGCCAGGGGCACCGATCGGTCCATTGCTGATCAACGCGTACAGGGGTACAACGCGTACCCGCACACATTGAATGCAATGGGCCGGCCGGGGGCACCGATCGGTCCATTGCTGATCAACGCGTACAGGGGCACAACGCGTACCCGCACACATTGTATACAATGCAATGGGCCGGCCGGGGGCACCGATCGGTCCATTGCTGATCAACGCGTACAGGGTACAACGCGTACCTGCACACATTGAATGCAATGGGCCGGCCGGGGGCACCGATCGGTCCATTGCGGTACAACGCGTACAGGGGCACTAACGCGTACCCGCACACATTGAATGCAATGGGCCGGCCGGGGGCACCGATCGGTCCATTGCGGTACTACGCGTACAGGGGTACAACGCGCACCCGCACACATTGAATGCAATGGGCCGGCCGGGGCACCGATCGGTCCATTGCCGATCAACGCGTACAGGGGTACAACGCGTACCTGCACACATTGAATGCAATGGGCCGGCCGGGGCACCGATCGGTCCATTGCTGATCAACGCGTACAGGGGTACAACGCGTACCTGCACACATTGAATGCAATGGGCCGGCCGGGGCACCGATCGGTCCATTGCGGTACAACGCGTACAGGGTACAACGCGTACCCGCACACATTGAATGCAATGGGCCGGCCGGGGCACCGATCGGTCCATTGCTGATCAACGCATACAGGGGTACAACGCGTACCTGCACACATTGAATGCAATGGGCCGGCCGGGGCACCGATCGGTCCATTGCGGTACAACTGCGTACAGGGGTACAACGCGTACCCGCACACATTGAATGCAATGGGCCGGCCGGGGCACCGATCGGTCCATTGCTGATCAACGCGTACAGGGGCATAACGCGTACCTGCACATTGAATGCAATGGGCCGGCCGGGGCACCGATCGGTCCATTGCGGTACAACGCGTACAGGGGTACAACGCGTACCTGCACACATTGAATGCAATGGGCCGGCCGGGTGCACCGATCGGTCCATTGCTGTTCAACGCATCCCTGTACAAGTGACTGGCATATGTCACCATGCCTGTCTCAGATGGACATATGCCAGCCACAGATAGCTCCCAGGGAGTGAGGGGCACACCTACAACACGACAGCCTGTCCAAACTGTATGATAAGGCATGTAAGGCTGCATTTCCTATTGTGTGTATGTTGGTGTACATGTTGTCCTGTGGGTGTCACCTGGGGGCAGCCACCCCCAGGCTGTGCACGTGTTCATGGGGACAGGATCCTGGGTGTTACGTGTAGATGACCACTGTGATGTGCAACTGTTCATATCTGTGCATGTGCCATGGTCACATTTCACGGTGGTGTATGTGTATGTCATGTCACATACCCCATGAGTCCCATGTGGGACGGTATGTTTGAGCCAAGGTGTCCCAGTGGCACAATAGTGATGGTCCTCCACAGTCTGTGTGCATGTAGTGTTTACAATGTCTCTGATTTCATGTGCACAATGGGAGACAGTCTCCACATCCACGTTGTGTGTGCATGGACTTTGATGTTGTGCGTGTGTGTGTCACAGACGTCCATGTCTGTCCTACAGTGGCAAGTGGGACCACTACCTGTGGGGGTCATAGTTGTTTTGCTGTGGTGTATACATGATACTCCATGTAATGCCAGTGTCCATGTGGCAATACAGGGTCCCTGGGAATGTACCTGTCGTTGAGCTGTGATGCCTGGGGCACATCTGTCCTCACATGTCACTGTGGGGAGTGATTGTGACACGGCAGCAGGAGATGGGAACTGTGACACGGCCTCATGATATCCAATGGGCCAACCTGGGACTTATTGATGCCACTTGTTGGACCGTGATGACAGATGTTGGCCATGTATGTACCATACATGTCCTTACGGAACTGCACACTTCATGTAGTTGTGCCTCATAATGATGTATGTTGGGATATTGAGTGTGTTCAATGCCGCATATGTGGGCTGACTGACAATCTTGCTTACTTCTCCTCTGCACTGCAGGGCTCCTGCTGTTCATCGACCATTCCCAGACCTGGCAACGATGGTGGAACGGGACAGCATCCGACGGTACCGCTTCACCAGGCAGCTGATTGAGGATTTGGCAGTGCAGTTGGCCCCACATTTGCAGCCTGGCCGGCCGTATCCTACAGCGCTGACCCCCAAGGTGAAGGTGATGGCAGCCCTACACTTCTTTGCCACCGGTACCTTCCAACATACTGTGGCGACTGCTGGTGGGATGTCACAGACCATGTTGAGCCGTGTGCTCCGCGATGTTTTGGCGGCAATGTTGCTATTCCTGAACCGGTACATCTATTTCCCTAGAATGCGACGACTCACTGACGTGAAGAGTGACTTCTATGCCCTGGGGAGGATGCCGCATGTCATTGGCTCCATTGATGGGACACATGTGGCTTTGGTACCACCACAGGCCCAGGAGCAGGCCTACAGGAACCGCAAGCACTACCACTCGGTCAATGCACTGGTGGTGTGTCTTGCAGATATGACCATCACACACGTGTGTGCCCGTTTCCCTGGTTCAGCACACGATGCCTTTGTGATGAGGAGTAGTCGCATCCCCAGGATGATGGCACAGATGCAGAACCAGCGTGCCTGGCTTGTCGGTTGTACTGACTTTGTGCCATTGTGTGTGATCTGATCTGTAGTATTCCGCCCACTTTTCCAAGTCAGCTAATGTGCACTTGTCTGTCCGTAGGTGACTCGGGATACCCCAACATGCCGTGGTTGCTGACACCCCTCAGGAACCCTGTGACACCAGCCCAGATGCGCTACAATGAGGCACATGGTCGGACCAGGAGAGTGATTGAGCGGACATTTGGTCTCCTGAAGAGCCGCTTCCGCTGCCTGGACAAGACCGGAGGGTCCCTCCCATATGCCCCTGCGAAAGTGTGCAAGATTATCATCGTCTGCTGCATGCTCCACAACCTGGCAGTGCGGAAGGAGTTGCCTCTCATCCAGGATGACAATGACCAACATCCGCCACCTGTGGAGGATCCTGGCCTGGACCACGATGCCAGTGATGATGATGATGATGATGAGGGTGATGTCCGCACACAGCTCATCACCAACTTCTTTAGCTGAATGTGAGTATCCTGAGGTGTTATGTCAATGATGTGAGTTGGCATGATATGTGTAGGTGGTGCTCTGGTGCTGTTGGAGTGTGTCCATGGGCTACTTGACTGGATGTGTGTTGCGATGTGTGCTTACAGGTGGGCTGTACTCCCCAACAGTGTTGACATGCTAACTTGGTTCTGGGTGGGTATCTTGTAACATGTATTGTGCATGAGTTTTGCTGTTCTGTCCTGTTCTCCATTGCTTTTGACTGTGTGTCATTTCGGTCCTTCACAGGGTACTTTCAGATTCGTTTGGTCAACTGTGTCCACCGACGACGTGATTGCACTTCCAGGGTGGTAGCTGTTGTGTCCCTACAGGTGATGTGCGCCACACCCATGGACTTCCTTCCGTCTACAGTTGTTGACTGTGTGCCCGCTGCCAGATGGGATTACCTTGCATCTGTAGTGGTTATGACATGTTGCAACTGTGTAATAAACCTGTGCTTCACTTTGTGATGTGCGTTGTCTGTGGTCACACATTTGACTGCCATTTGCTTACTGCACCTGTGGGCTACTTGACTACAACTGGGAATGGGTGTGGTGTCTGTGCATTGCACCGTCTTCCCTGGCAACATCAGTGTAGGCAATGAGTCAGATGGCCTAGGTGTGTATGTGTTGTGAAGCCCTGGTGGTGTGTCTCCCTCATATGTGTCACGTTGCCTTTACTCACATGCCTGTGTTGTACTTGCTGTTGCAGTTCGCATACACAGTGTAATTATGCAGTTCATCATCCCCATAACAGCACCCACGTTGGAATCACAACAGAGGCAAGTATGGTGTATTAGTGTGTTTATTGTGATACATTTGTGTGAATAGTGCATAGGATGGGTAGTGCTGTACATAAATCTTGCAATCAGAAGTTCCTAGGTGAATTGAAAGTCCTGGTAGACAAAATCCCCAGTATCGGGGCCACAGTTGTCTGAGACATTGGTCCAACTTGTACTCCCCATGCAATGTGTGGGAGTAGTGTTGCCGTCAACAGGGTGAACAGTCTGTGCACAAAGGTGAACATCCAGAACAGGTTCAGGCTTCCTGGGAGTTGCGCTTGGCCATCGGCCTCTCACTTGCCCCTCCTCGGACGACCCCTCTTCTTTGGGGGGGCCCTCAAGTACAGGCTGCTGCGGTGCAGGGGACTCTCCGCCAGAGTCATCCTCCCTCCCTGTGGCAGTTGCAGTTTGTTCAGCACCAGATGTTGTTGGCACACAGGGAGGTGTGGACTGGTTGCTGTTCATCTGGCGGAGGCATTGTAAAATGTCCCTGTGCACCGCCGTCATCTCATGCAGTGCATCCCACTTGGACTCCACGCGGGACATGTGTGAGTCCACGCGGGACATGTGTGACTCCATGTGGGACATGTGAGAGTCCAAGCGGGCATGATGGGCAGCCTGCTGCTGTTTCATGTCTCTGAGAAGCCCCACTACCTGGCTGAGATCTCCGGTGCTGGACTGGTACGCATCAGCTATGCGTACCAGTTGTGGGTCATCATGCACACCAGCAACCTCTGCAAGCAGCGACCTCTGTCTCCCACCCCTCCCACCACCCCTGCTGACATGTGCAGTGCGTGCAGTGGCACGCACAGATGACCCTGGTCCACCTTGGGGGTTGGTGGTGGTGTCCATGGCCCCAGGTTGGTCCAGGGTCCCTGTGCTGGTGTTGCTCCTTGTTCTGTCCATGTCGGCAGGGATGGTATTTTTGGTGACAGTCGTTGGAGGGGTGGGTGCAGGGGTGCAGCTGGTGGTCCTGCTGGTGCTGCAGCTGGTGGTCCTGCTGGTGCTGCATGTAGACTTGCACCGGATGTGCCAGGTTGGTCTTCTTCGTCCGAGGAGGGCAGAGGCTGTACGACACCAGTGAGCTCCGCATCCTCTTGAGCCTGGGACTGGGACTCCTCAGCGTCTGCTGCTGTGTCCCCATCATCACCTGTTTTTGGGAGACACACACAATGTATGTTATGTTTCTGCAGGCATCAATGGTTGACACACCTGACAGTTGTGACTGTGCCTCTGGGTGCGGGCCTGTACATTGCATTGTCCTAAGTCGTCACAGTCAGGGGTTGATATTGGTGTGGCACATTGTCCTGCATTATTTGGGCATTTCTATGTATTTGTTGGGGTGTGAACATGGTCTGAATTGGTTGTATTTGGTTGACAGCCGGCCCTCCTTCCCACCCAGCCAGTCAGTTATCCCACCATGGACTGTGCTTGCATTGCAGGGAGTGGAAGTTGTCTCTCAGGATGTCAGTCAGTGGTGTCCTGCTGTTTGTTGATGCACAGTTGCCAGCAGGTCCTTGTGCTCCCCACAGCAGTAGCCAGTGTCAGCCATCTTGTGAGTCCTTCTCCACTCCCTGTGATGTGAGCATGGTTCAGGGTGGTGTTGATGGGACAGTTGTGGGGGTGAGCTATGTCTGTGACTGTGACTCCCATCATGCTATTGCCTCCACCCCACTTCCCAGCATTCCCATACTTACTTGCTTTTGTGGGGAGTTCAGTGTGTGTGGGTGTGAGGGCAATGGCAAGATGGCTGACAGTGGTGTCCTGCTGTTGGTTGGTGTGCAGTTCCCAGCATGCCCTTGAGCTCCCCACAGCAGTAGCCAGTGTCAGCCATCTTGTGTGTCCTTATCCACTCCCTGTGATGTGAGCATGGTTCAGGGTGGTGTTGATGGGCCAGTTGTGAGGCTGAGCAATATCTGTGACTACCACTCCCATCATGCTATTGCCTCCACCCCACTTCCCAGCATTCCCATACTTACTTGCTTTTGTGGGGGTTCAGTGTGTGTGGGTGTGAGGGCAATGGCAAGATGGCTGACAGTGGTGTCCTGCTGTTGGTTGGTGTGCAGTTCCCAGCATGCCCTTGTGCTCCCCACAGCAGTAGCCAGTGTCAGCCATCTTGTGTGTCCTTATCCATTCCCTGTGATGTGAGCATGGTTCAGGGTGGTGTTGATGGGCCAGTTGTGAGGCTGAGCAATATCTGTGACTACCACTCCCATCATGCTATTGCCTCCACCCCCTTCCCAGCATGCCCATGCTTCCTTCCTTTTGACTCTGCTTCCCTGTGGGGTGGGCTGGCTGTGCTGACAGGATGGCTGGGAGTGTTGTCCTGGCAGTTGTTTGGCTAAAAGTCCCAAGAGTGTCCCTGTGCTTCACACAACATAACCCAGGGTGGTGGTTCTTTGTGGGATCTTGAGTTAGGATGGGAGGCATTGCATTCTACCAGGTGGGTTCTGTGGAGTTTGTGTTGAGGGGGTGTGAGGGGAGGTGCTTGTGACTATGGTCAGTGCTGCAAGTCCTCCTTCCCACCCAGCCAGCCAGATATCCCACCATGGAACGTGCTTGCATTGCAGGGAGTGGAAGTTGTCTCTCTCAGGATGTCAGTCAGTGGTGTCCTGCTGTTTGTTGGTGCACAGTTGCCAGCAGGGCCTTGTGCTCCCCACAGCAGTTGCCAGTGTCAGCCATCTTGTCAGTTGTTTTCCACTCCCTGTGATGTGCGCATGGTTCAGGGTGGTGTTGAGGGGACAGTTGTGGGGGTGATCAATATCTGTGACTACCACTCCTATCATGCTATTGCCTCCACCCCACTTCCCAGCATTCCCATACTTACTTGCTTTTGTGGGGAGTTCAGTGTGTGTGGGTGTGAGAGCAATGGCAAGATGGCTGACAGTGGTGTCCTGCTGTTGGTTGGTGTGCAGTTCCCAGCATGCCCTTGTGCTCCCCACGACACAGCAACAGTGTCAGACATCTTTGATGGGCCTTTCCACTCTCTGTGGGATGTGCATGCGTGAGTGTGAGCTTGCTGGGCCATGTGGTGGGGGATGTAGAGCTGTGACTACGACTCCCATCATGCTATTGCCTCCACCCCCCTTCCCAGCATGCCCATGCTTCCTTCCTTTTGACTCTGCTTCCCTGTGGGGTGGGCTGGCTGTGCTGACAGGATGGCTGGGAGTGTTGTCCTGGCAGTTGTTTGGCTAAAAGTCCCAAGAGTGTCCCTGTGCTTCACACAACATAACCCAGGGTGGTGGTTCTTTGTGGGATCTTGAGTTAGGATGGGAGGCATTGCATTCTACCAGGTGGGTTCTGTGGAGTTTGTGTTGAGGGGGGGGTGTGAGGGGAGGTGCTTGTGACTATGGTCAGTGCTGCAAGTCCTCCTTCCCACCCAGCCAGCCAGATATCCCACCATGGAACGTGCTTGCATTGCAGGGAGTGGAAGTTGTCTCTCAGGATGTCAGTCAGTGGTGTCCTGCTGTTTGTTGGTGCACAGTTGCCAGCAGGGCCTTGTGCTCCCCACAGCAGTTGCCAGTGTCAGCCATCTTGTCAGTTGTTTTCCACTCCCTGTGATGTGCGCACGGTTCAGGGTTGTGTTGATGGGCCAGTTGTGAGGCTGAGCAATATCTGTGACTACCACTCCCATCATGCTATTGCCTCCACCCCCCTTCCCAGCATGCCCATGCTTCCTTCCTTTTGACTCTGCTTCCCTGTGGGGTGGGCTGGCTGTGCTGACAGGATGGCTGGGAGTGTTGTCCTGGCAGTTGTTTGGCTAAAAGTCCCAAGAGTGTCCTTGTGCTTCACACAACATGACCCAGGGTGGTGGTTCTTTGTGGGATCTTGAGTTAGGATGGGAGGCATTGCATTCTACCAGGTGGGTTCTGTGGAGTTTGTGTTGAGGGGGTGTGAGGGGAGGTGCTTGTGACTATGGTCAGTGCTGCAAGTCCTCCTTCCCACCCAGCCAGCCAGATATCCCACCATGGAACGTGCTTCCATTGCAGGGGGTGGAAGTTGTCTCTCAGGATGTCAGTCAGTGGTGTCCTGCTGTTTGTTGGTGCACAGTTGCCAGCAGGGCCTTGTGCTCCCCACAGCAGTTGCCAGTGTCAGCCATCTTGTGAGTCCTTCTCCACTCCCTGTGATGTGCGCATGGTTCATGGTGGTGTTGATGGGACAGTTGTGGGGGGCAATATGTGTGACTACGACTCCCATGATGCTATTGGCTACACTGACTTGGCCAGCATAGACAGAATTCCTTCCTTTCAGTGGTCTTCACTGTGTGTTGGTGTTGTTGTGGTGGCTACATGTCTGGATGTGTTTGTTAGTTCTATTTGTGCCACTGCCTAGCTGTAGTTGTAGTTGTGTTTGTACATGTGATGGCACGGTTGAATGTAACTTTGAGATGGCATGTGTTGTGTTTATCTGACTGACATACACATTTTGGGATGATTCTGTTCTGGTTGCTGTGTAATTGCTATGAGTGCATGGCTTGATTCTCCCCTTGACAGTGATGTGTGTGTGTATTGTGGCAGAATATTGTGTACATTTGTTGTGTACTCACCAGGCTCTGGGATGTTCTCTAGTCCATATACGCTCACTGGCGGAAGGATGGCCCGCACCTTCTCCTCCCAGGGCCTGAGGTATACTGGCTTGGCAGGAGGGCCACTGCCGGTGTATTGGCTCAGGAGGTAGTCTTTCTTGAGCAGGTCCCGTACCCTCCTGCGCACGTCATACCACCTGTTCTGGATGTCGGTCTTTGTGCGCAGACATGGTGATTGTGCGTTCACCCTGTTGATGATCCTCTCCCACATCTTGGTTTTCTGGGAGATGGGGGTCTGTTGGACCAGTGTGCCAAACAGCTGTGGCTCTACCCTGAGGATCTCGTCTACCATGACTTCCAATTCACAATCTAGGAACTTGTGATTCTTCTTGGGGGGCATGGTGATGGGTGGTGATGGTGAGTGATGTGTGTGTTGGTGTGCAGGTGAGGGTGTGTGAGTGTGTGTTTTGCTGGGTGTATGTGAGGTAGGTATTTGTTGGTGTGCTGATGGTGTGTGGCTTGTGTGAGGGATGAGCTGTGGGTGTGTGGTTGCTGTCTGTTGGGTGCTGGCAGTGGAATGGCATTTGCAAAGGATCATGGTTGGGATTTGTGTCCTTTATATGGGTGGAGTTGTGGGTGTGTCTTTGTTCTCTGTCCCCACCCCCATGTATTTATTGGCTTTGTAATTGCTTGTTTGGCCTTTTTTTGTGTCATTTTTCCTTTGTACTGTCTGTGCATGTTGGAAACGTTCTTGTGACCGAGTCGGACCCTGCATTTGTCTCGTACGGTGTTCTCCGTTTCGTTCACGCTGTGTTTGTGCAGTTTTCTATGCTGCGTACGCGTCGGTCGCGGTGTTTTGTGTTACTTCGGCTCGGTTTTGTATGCGTGTCGGTCGTACGGCTTGTCCTCCGTCCGACTCGGTCGTGGTTTTCGCGCCTTGCATCGTACTTTGCGGTTTGGAGTTCGCGTGTACGTTTCGGTCGGATTTGTTCCGGGTGCGTGTCGGTCGGTTCGATTCGCGTGTTTTCCGGCCGGATTGCTGTTTTCCGTGCAGCTCGGTCATTCGGCTTGGGTTCGGTACGTGTCGGTCGGATTTTGCACGCTTTGCATCGTACTTGGCGTGTCGGGCGCCACAGGTACGTGTCGGTCGGAATAAATTCCGGCTCCGACTCGGTCGGTGCTTTTCCGGCCCGAATCAGAATCGACCCCTAAATGTTTCACTGCGTGAACAATGAACTATACTAAGTAAGAGATACATCAACTTGTAAAGTCACGTTAGGTACTCCATTCCATTTAACATGAACATGAATTATTGTTTAAAATGTACAACTATTCTATTCAAGCATTATGTGAGACATGAGAAACCATGGAGTTTAGTCATTTGCAAATAAAATGTTTCTTATGAAAAGTAATACATTAGTTAAACCGGAACATTCTGTAGTCAAGATGAAATTATGTAGTGCACGTTTCAGCAACATTAGGTTCACTTCTAGTTAAAGGAAACGTGCTATACACATAGCTATGACTGCCTATTGCAGTTTGCACAATTTAAATGCGTGTCATTTCAGCTTTGAATTTTATATTAATCATTGCACATTTTAACTGCTAAACTAAATATTTTGCATTTTAATTAGTGGACTCCATCAATCCCCATCTGATGGTTATCTTGACCATCACACTATCTTGATTTCACATGGGAGTTCTGCTCAAAGGACACTTTCATCATCTGTTGAATCCTATTGTTTCCCTTTTAAACTTTGGAATTTTAATGACGCACGGAAGTCATCATTCATGCAGTTATTGAAATCTAATTCTTTTTCGAATCTCTTATTACTTTCTCTGCTCTTTCTCTTGTGTAAGTAAAATCTACAGCGTTTAAATAAAGCAAATGTGCATAACAAACAAAGCCCCATGATCAGTATTACCATAAGTATAGCTTTCAAAATACCTCCTCCTGCTGTTGTAATCCAGTTCCCAATGGTATGAAACCCTTTCCCAAAGTTTTCAAAACACTATGGGGTCGATTCCGATCTCGGCCGGTAGGGCACCGAATCGGATTCGGCTGAACCGGATCCGATTCGGATCCCTTTTTCCCGACCGATTCGTACGTGCGTCCGGGCGAACGAGTACGATGCGAGCGCGTGCAAATTTGCCGACCGACTCATACGCCCGTCCCAACCGCACCGACCGACTCGCACGGATGCGCCTCGCACCGCGCAATGGAGACGTTCCCCGGCCGGGCAAGTACGATGCGCGCCGCGAGCAGTCCGACCGACTCGCGCCGTCCGGCTCAAAGAAGCAGTCGGAGCCGCACTTTGGGGGTCCGTGTCGGACCCCCCTGTACGCGTAGCCGCACGAGTCGCACACAGGGAGGACCCATGGGTCCCCCCTACCTGTGCGTGTATGGCGCGAGTCGCTTCGCCGCGTACGCGCTGTAGGGGGCGCCCTTGTTCGCCTCGCACCCATTGAGTCAATGGGAGCCCGCGTACGAGTTGTACGACAGGCTCCCATTGACTTCAATGGGAGTCCGACCGAATCGAGTCCGATAGCATACGTGCGATCGTACTCGTTCGGTCGGGCTGCTAGGGTCCAATTCGGTCGGAAATCTCTCCGGGTCCGGCTCGGTCGGAGAGATTTCCGGCCCGAATCGGAATTGGCCCCTAAGGGCCTGATTCTGATGCGGTTTGGAAAGCTTCCCAACCGAATGGGTTTGGGAATGGTTTCCAACTGAATCGGATCAGGAGAGTCCAACCGACCGAGTACGATGCATCCGGATGCTTCCAGATACGATTTGGTTGGACTCCCCTTGACTTCAATAGGAGCCTATGTTCCTAACCCCATCGTAATCGAGCCCTAGGTGGGAATGCTTTCCTAACCGCATCGTAATCGGGCCCTCGGTTGGAAAGACATGTTCCCGATCCGATTTCGACGGAGCAAATGCCGTTAGGAGGCCTTCCTAACTGCATCAGAATCAGGCCCTTGGTGTTTCCATCTCTTCTAAATCAGGTTATAAGTCTGAAATGTTTTTATGGAAATTCCTCTATTTTCTTACTCTTGTCAGGAATGTACGAGCAACAATGAGCTAATTTAAGCATCTTGCAGACTTCGCCTTTTTCTGTAAGTAACATGTCTAATGCTAGACGATCCTGCAAAACCATTGATCGCATTGCTACAAGCTCTGTGTTTACTACTAATAAAGCTCCAGAAGTACAGGTTACCAGCTTGTCGACAACAGTTGACAGTTTTCTAATCTTTTCATCATTTATTATGACTCCTACAGGCAGAATGGGTGCTGAGACAGAATATCGAGTTAGAAATGTCGACTTACACAAATATCGAGTTGGAAATATTGTGATTCAGAAATATCGACAGCAAGAATATCGTGGTCAAGAATATCGAATTTAAGGTAAGAAATATCGTTTTAAAAAATATAGAAGTCATTAATTTTGTATGCAAAATTTATAGATGTTTAAAATATCGATTTTTTAGTTAGTGTTATGTATTTTAGTTTATATGTTAAATGTATGTGATGTATGTTTTGTTTTATAAGTATTGTTTATGTTTTTTAATATATGTGTTAAATTTTTAGTAGTTATGAATTTTATTTTAATTAAATTTTGCATTTTTTAGTTCCGTAGCAGGTTGTGGGTTTATAGGGGAATAGGGTGGGAAGTAATTTAATTATAATAAATGAATGATTATTTTTTATTTATTTAATTTAGATTTTATAGCGTTAATTGTGGGAAGTAATTTATTTGTAATTAATTATTCATTGGTTGTTAATTAATATTAATAAATTAATTGATAATTAATTATGGTAATTGTGCAAAACAAATTAGGAGCGGGTTGTGGGGTTTATAGGGTAAAGGGTGGGAAGTAATTTATTTTTGATTAATTAATAATTAGTTGTTAACTTATATTAATTACTTGATTGAAAATTAATTATGGAAATTGTTTTATTGATTTTAGGTGTGGGTTGAGGGGCTTATAGGGGTAAAGGGTGGGAAGTAATTTATGTTTAAATAATTAATAATTAGTTGTTAATTTATATTAACTATTTAATTGATAATTAATTATGGTAATTTTGTGATTTTTTTTAGGCGTGGGTTGTGGGGTTTATGGGGTAAAGGGTGGGAAGTAATTTATTTTTAATTAATTAATAATTTGTTCTTAATTAATATTAATTAATTGATAGAAAATTAATGACGGAAATTGTGTAATTAATTTTAGGTGCGGGTTGTGGGGTTTATAGTGGTAAAGGGTGGGAAGTAATTTATGTTTAATTATTTAATAATTGGTTAATTTATATTAACTAACTAATTGATAATTAATTATGGTAATTGTGTGATTTTGTTTAGGTGTGGGTTGTGGGGTTTATGGGGTAAAGGGTGGGAAGTAATTTATGTTTAATTAATTAATATTTAGTTGTTAATTAATATTGAAAATTAAATATGGAATTTGTGTAATTAATTTTAGGTGTGGGTTGTGGGGTTTATAGGGGTAAAGGGTGGGAAGTAATTTTTGTTTAATTAATTAAAAATTAGTTGATCATTAATATTAATTAATTAATTTATATTTAATTAGGGTATTTGTTTATATTTTCTTTGTGTGTGTGTTTTATTGTTATAGGGGTACAGTGTGGGGAGTAAATTAATTTTACTTACTTTATAATTAGTTGTTAAATACTATTCGTTTTTTAATTGAAAATAAGTTTTAATTGTGTGATTAATTTTTTTACAGTTTAATTTTAGCTGTGGGTTGTGGGGATTATAGGGGTAAAGTGTGGGAAGTTAAATAATTTTTATGAGTTTTAATTTGTTTTTTAATTAATAACATTTCTTTAATTGGTAATTAATTATGTAAGTTGAGGAAGCACATTTTTTAAAATATAGATGTGGGTTGTGAATTGTGTGGTGCTATAGGGTAGGAAATAAAAAAAGTAAATTTAAGTAATAATTAATGTTTTTGTTTCTAAATAATTTTAAATTAAAAATATTTATTTGTTTGGAAATTATTTTTTATTTTATTTAATATAATATTTGTAGGTATTTGTTATATGTATTTAACATTATAATATGTTTTTGTTAAATAAATATATTTGTATTTGAATTTTTAACATTTATATATTTTTTAATTTATTTTGTTTTTTAAATATTTTTACTGTTAAAATGTTGTTTGTTTTTAATTTTGAACTGACTGGAGTGAGAATATTAATTGTTACTCCTCTGCAATCCAACACTTTCCCTACTGTTGCACTCACTGGAGTGGGAATAGTAATTTTTACCCCTCCGCTATCCAACACTTTCCCTACTTTTACAATTATTGGAGTGGGAATAGTAAATATTAATCCCGCCACTATCCAACACTTTCTCTACTGTTGCACTCACTGGAGTGGGAATAGTAATTTTTACCCCTTCGCTATCCAACACTTTCCCTACAGTTGCCCTCACTGGAGTGGGAATAGTAATTTTTACTCCTCCGCTATCCAACACTTTCCCTACTGTTGCACTCACTGGAGTGGGAAATGTAAGTTTGAAGATTTTTAAATAGTTTAATGTTTTAATTTATAATACAATGTTATTTTTAAATTAGATTTTATGTTATTGGTACACATATATACATATATATATATATACATATTTGTACATTTTTATATAATTTTAAAACTATAAAATTAATTAAAATTAATCATTTATTCATTGTTTTAAAGTAAATATATATGAATTATTATGTATGTGTGTTTAATTTTTTTAAATTAAGTTTATTATTCAATTTTTTTAAATTTATATTAAATCTACTTTATTTTTTTATATTAATTTTATTATTTAACATATTTAATATTTATATATATATATATATATATATATAATTCCATATTTTGTACAACTATATTTTTTACATCAATATTTGTTTTCGATATTTTTGTACTTACCTGTTTAAGTATAGGGAGTCGTTATTTTTACATTCTATATTTTTGCATCAATATTTTTTACTTCTGTATTTTTAACATTGATATTTTGTCAGTGAACCGGCAGAATGATTGCATCAAATATGTCTCCCACTAATTCACCACCACTCTGCTCTACGGGTGTGTAAATGTGCTAGTGTCATTGTTAATGCATCTATTCATATGGAACATCTTAGGAAATAGCACATCTAAATAGCATATACCCTCCCAGTCAGCAGGCAGCAGAAAAAAAGCATTCTGTCCTCAAACAAAATAAACTCCTAGAATTTCAGGTTCTTCTCCCTGTAAAATTTACCATGTCCCTCCCATTAATTTGAATGTGTGTTCACAACTACTAATCCCTACATGTCTCTTTCTTTGGGTATCCTTCTTCTGTAAATGCAAATATTCCCTTTATGTTGACTGTCTGATCTTAAATTTGGGCACACCATTTTCTTTTTAAATTCATCTTCTTTCTTTAAAACATTTTTCAAAACATCATTGTGTTTATCTTTACTACGTGTCAGGTTAGTGCTTCTTTCCTCTAAAGTTATAATGAAACTTTCTCTTGGGGATGCATAAAGCAGGTTAAATTGTTTTGTTAATCCTTAACACTATCTATAGGTCTGTGTGGCATAAAATAGTACCAAGCTGTGTCCATTTTTTTTGCTTGCGGATGTATATTCATGTTTTCTTCTAAAGGCACTCTAGAAAGTATTAAGTAATAGTTAGAATAGAAATATTCAAAATGTTCGCGTCTCTATACAAGTGAGAGCAGTATACTACATGTAATTCCATAGGATAATGGCATGTGATAATATATGACTTCTTCTGATGCTGATGACGGTAAATGAGCACAGATATAACAGTCTTTTGCTCCCATGGCGTTTGCATATCCTGTACTAATCTAGAATAAACGTTAGTTGTGTAATTCTCTCTATTGTATGAGAGAAATGAAGCTTTCAGCTGCTCTTCATCATTCAGGTATATATGTGTTTTTGTCGAGTTTGCATTTCTAAAGCCTTTCTCTGGTGTTAAATAAAATTCTACTAGTACTATTGTAGTCATTATTACTGTTATTACAAAAATTTAACACATAATATATATTTTTTTGATAATCAATTTTTATTAGTATTTGTAGAAACAAAACATATAAGGACAGCAGAGGAATACACGGTACATCAATGTCCATCATCAGCAGACAGCAGGAGGACTGAGCTAAATATAAGGTCTTTGAATCAGCCGTTCCATATGAAGAAAAGGAGCAATAATACAAGCGAAAGACGAGCATAAAATTCAAAACAGCATGTTTAACCATTTGCCCCACACTTTCTCAAACTTTTCGAGACACCCTCGGGCCTCGAAAAGGGGTTCCTCTTGGGCCGCACACCAGTCCACCCCTCGACGCCATTTACGTATAGTTGGAGGCTTGGCCTGTGACCAGGCCGCTGCGATATCTCGCTTGGCCACCGCCACCGCCGTGCCCAAGAAACGCTTGTCGGCTCGAGAGCCGTCCAGGCCATCAAATACCCCTAGGAGGAGGAGTAAGGGATCGTGAGGGACCTGCCACCCCAGAGTGTGTGCGAGTTCAGATTCTACCCCCGCCCAGAAGGAGGCGAGACCAGGGCATTGCCAGACCATGTGGTAGAAATCGGCCAGGGCTTGGCCACAACGCGTGCAGTCTGGTGAGGGGCGTAGACCCGCCCTCTGCAGGCGTGTGGGGGTGAGGTATGCCGTGTGAAGGTAGTAAAGTTGAATGAGGCATAATTTAGAGGAGGACGTCAGGGTTTTGGGAGCCGTCCCGCCAGTCTGCCTCATCCAGGGGACCCAGCCAGCCCTCCCAACGGGTTCGCAGCGCATCTAAGGTGACGGGCCATTATTCACTAGGAAGCGGTATATCCGCGACACTCCCCCTCTACCCAGGTTGCCCATCATGACCTGGGCTTCCAACAGGCTAAATTCAGGGAGTGAGGTGCCTGGGAAACATGTGCAGTAAGGGCGTGTTGGAGTTGCAGATATTTATAAAATTGAGTAGTGAGAAGGGAGTAGCGCTGTTGCAGATCGGAGAAGGCCCGCATGTGATCCCCCACCCAAACGTCCCCAAGGAGTGTAATCCCGATCTGGTCCCACTGTTGAAACCCTCGGAGAGTCGATGTTTCGCGTAGCCACGTGCCGTGCCACAGAGGCGTGTGTTGAGTGAGTTTTTTATCCCAGTGCGTGTAGCGCTGGGCAGAGCGCCATGCCATTAGGACCGCTCTGGTGATAGTCGGGATGGTCTGCGGGATGGGGGTCCCGTACAGGTAGGCTAGAACCCGTGGGAAATCCATATTTCTGAGCTCGGTCCGTTAGGCCGGATCAGACCAGCCTCTAGCGAACCAGTCGTGGACAACAATGAGTCGGGTGGCCAGATAGTAGAGGTGAAGGTTGGTCACTCCCATACCCCCATCAAAGGGAGGTATCCGACAGCGGGCCATGGCCATACGTGGTCTCCCATTTCCCCACAGAAACTTAGTAATTACCCCGTCAAACTCGCGAAACCAGCTACCCGGGAGGTGAAAGGTGATGTTTTGAAGGATATATAAAAAGCGGGAAAGAATCATCATTTTAAAAAGTGCCCCTCTCCCAAGGGGGTTAAGCGGAAGGGACTGCCAGCGTTTAAGATCGGATTTGGCTTTCGTGACCAGGGGTGTGAGGTTAAGGGCCCACTCCAGTTCAGGAAGCAAAGTTATCCAGATCCCCAGATATTTAAACGATTGCCTCCGCAAGGGATGGTAGACTGCCAATCAAAGCAGGCTCTTGAGGGGTGAAGGGGGACCAAGGTGGACTTCGCTGGGTTGAGCCGCAGACCTGAGACACTCTCAAAGGTCCGAAGCACCTCCAGACAACGTGGGCTGGAGTTCTCCGGGACAGCCAAGAAAAGCAGAACGTCGTCCGCGTAGAGGGCAATTTTGTCAATCTGTTGGGGGTCCCAGGGCCACCCTTGGATTCGGGGATCACTGCGTATGAGACACGCCAGCGGCTCCATCACAAGCGCGAATAAGAGCGGCGAAAGGGGGCATCCCTGACGGGTGCCTCTTCGGATGGGGAACGCTGCTGAGAAGGCGCCGTTGGTCAGGACCCTTGCCTAAGGGCTCGAGTACAAGACGCGGATGAAACGCCGAAAGTGGGGGCCAAAGCCCATCATGGCCAGAACGTCCTCTAAGTAGGACCAGTCCACCGTATCGAAGGCCTTTTCGAAGTCGATTAGCAACAGGGCCAAATATGGGGTGAGCAGGTGAACACATAATATATTTACACTTATTTCTAAGGCAAAACATGTTTCTCCATAAAAAAGATTAGATGCAGCCAAGTTCAAAGTTCAAGGCAGAATTTTGTAAGTAGCTTCTTTAAGATGGGTTAACTTTCAGCAAAGCAATCTTCTTGTCAACAATCCTTAACAGTACTCCGCATTCTTCTAAATTGTTATCCCTACGCTCCTACAGCAGTCTTGGGCCTAGATAAATCTTCTGTTAAATAAAGAATGAGTCAGTTAGTGTCCGTCTCTTTATCTCTTTCAAACAACCTTTTTTGATTTTTTTCCAATGCCTCTCTATGATTGCACAGTCCGTTTTTGTCAAGTATCTTTATCCCAACAATGCTTACTGTAGTGATGCCATGAAGGCTCAAACAGTTCAGATTTCACATTACACAATTCATCTATTGAGACATTCAGTACTTTGGGGCCTATTACGATGGCGGGCGGACTGTATCCGCCCGCCACCGTAACGGAAAACGGGACCAACCGCCAGAGGTGGGGCGGTCCCGCGAGGCTAATTAGGATGTGCCCGCCACTCTGGCGGGCGCATTCTGGACTCTTACATTGCGGCGGGCGGTGCTGTAAGCAGCACCCGCCGCAATGTTAAAGTGGCATGTTGTGCATTGCCATGCACAACGTGACAGGCACTGCGTGGTGCCTGCCACCTTGTGCATGGCAATGAAGGGGGGTACCATAGGTACCCCCCAAGTGCAGCCGTCCACCCCCCCAACCACCCCGGGGCCCGCAACGGGCCCCCAATGTGATTTACCGTATGCCTTTCCATGGCGGAGTCACCGCCATGGAAAGGCATACCCACCGCACACATCATAATGTGGATGGCGGTGCCTGCAAGGTTACTTTCATCAACATTGAAAATGAAGTGTCCTCCTCAGTTTCACATGTGAATTTCCACTAAATGTGCAGGCCAACAGAGCACAATATTGTGCTACCCAATCTGCATATCTATTTCCCATGGCAATATATCCATTCCCATTTTGATGCGCGGCACATTTAGGAACAACAATTTCTGCAGGCAATTGTAGAGCTTCCAACAAATTTCTCACCTGCACCCCGTTTCTAATATGATTACCTGAAGAGGTCATGCAACCTCTTGGTGACCATAATTGCCCAAAATCGCGGACAACATCAAAGCTGTATTGACTATCTATAAATATAGGCACTCTCATTTGAGCAGTTAAACTGCATGCTCTGATAAGGGCAATCAATTCTGCAACTTGTGCTGAGGTAACCACTTGAAGCCATGAAGCTTCTACAACATCATTTATTGTACGCAAAGCTTATCCTGCTCTCAGGGTACCTTCATTATTTCCTAGACATGAGCCATCTAGAAAAATTACATGCTTGCGCTCAATCAAGGGTTCTTCCATAACATGAGATCTAGGCTTTGTGCATTCCGCCACCACTGCTCTCCATTCAAAGTCGCTACTGCCTCTCACACATAAATGGTAGCGGTAGGAGTGTCCCACCTCAACTTTGCCATTTTGTGCTAGTGGCAGCAGGGTCACTGCTCTCCATTCAGGGTCGCTACTGCCTCTCGCATGTAAATGGTAGCGGTAGGTGAGTCCCATCTTGACTATGCCGTTTCGTGCCAGTGGCTGCAGGGTCAATGCACCGCTCACTCTGCACGGCTCTGGTGGAAGGAGCCCGCCTCCATCTTGGATGTAATCACTGATCCTGTCCATCACCCCTGCCTGATGGACTGTCTGCCCTCCGCCGCCACTTTCCATGCAGGCTGCTCGCATGAGACTGATAGCTGGAGGCGGATACCACCACGCCTTTACCGTTTGGTGTCGCTGGCTGTAGTACTCCACACCCTCTGCCAGCCAGAGTTCTCTCACCAACCGGCCCTGGAGGAAGGAGCCCGTTGCCATCTTGAATGTAGTTGGTGAGGGGGTCCGACTGTCCCCCACTCAACACTGATCCTGCCCGCCGCACTTTCCAGGTGGACTGTCTGCTTTCCGCAGCCGCTGCATTCAATGCAGGGCCCCTATTGCTGCTCACACTCTGCTACCTTAAAATACTGTTAATCCTGTTCCTTGTGATCTTTGCTGCATACTCAGCATCTTACTGACAATCTTCCCTCGAGCAACTAGTTGAGACATCTGAGGCCTTTGGTATCCTTATCTATGAGCAGGACTAGTGTGTCCCTGGATGACGGCCATTTTGGGCTATGGCCCCTAACATGCCACTTGCTCTCTTCATCCACAGGCAGCCATGTTCCCTCTAACCCTCCACAAACTCCTCCAAATACTAAAAAAGGACCCCCCAAACCAACTCGATTTACAGGAGACATATTTAATTACATGGAAATTACAGATGGTCTAAGATAGGCTATAAAGCTATAAGAAATTACAAGGTTGGAAGGATAACAGGAAATTCATTAGTTCATAGTGCAAGATGGCTGCCGAGCTGGAGCTCTAGGAAGAAGCTCCTGGGTTTGGGATCACTAATCGGTGTATATCCCTGCTTATACCCCCCATCCACCCAACAGCGCCACCGCACTGCACCCCCTCCGACCAAGCTCAGATGCCTTATTACACAACACTGCTGCTCTGTACTTCCCCTACACTACACTCCTTCCTGAAATCTCACAGTATGAACTCCTTCTCCATCACCTTCCCTCCCAACCTTATACCACAGCAGCCAAAAATGTAAACCACAAACTGATTAAACAACACCCCGAATTGCTCATTGCAGACTTCTACCACACCGCTTCAAAAGGTACAAAGAGAACGGATCTCATCTTCTACACTACCTGTACTGCAAAATGGAATGCAATCCTGGCAAAACACCTTCACATTACTGAAGCCACTAAAATCCCTCATGGCTGCAAACTAACAATCTCTGGCTCACTCACATTCAAAGTCAATGCCACCACAACCATTTACAAAAACTGGACTATCGTGATACAAGCCAATGATGCCAACCACTGCACTTTTGAATCCATATTCCCTATACTAAAAAACACCATATCGCTGCCACAAATCAATTACCCCTCTAGTCACTCTCCCCCATAGCACACTAAACAAAATAAAACACTCCCGATTCACACCACTAACTCCACTCCCTCCCTCAACAATCACCCTCCCCCAATGAAACACTCACAAGTCACACCACAAACTCAAATCATTCCCTCAAAACACATCTTCCCCCCACCCCGGCCGGGACAGAACCAAGTATACCAGGGAGGTCACTGATCCACACGATTACCCCTAGAGCACAAAATATGGAGGACTCACCCACCAACACACCCACTAGCCCAAATCACAACACCAGCTTAGGTCAGATCACATTCATCAATCCCACCCCCAACCCTTCAACTCTTCAGTCATCCACCCCCTCACAAACCATACTACCTTCCCCTCCCTCCCAGACCTCTCAGGATGCCGACAGAGTTGCTCATGCCCCCAACCCCCACTGCCTACCTTTTGAGCTAGTCACTGCACCATCTCAAAGGGACCGACTCGACTCATCCACCAGTCTTGCCATGATTAACAGAGAACTAAGTTACACCTCCAACTGTTCCCCCACTGACTCTCTGACTTCAGCTGACACTGGCATGCACTTTGTGACCCTGGACAACCCCACCCCCCACAACATGAAGCGACTCACCGAATCAGTGATCCAAACTATAGACAACCTCACCCCGTACATCTTGAAGAAATCCCCTCGCACTCCTTCCTCACAAAAGCAAATGCTTTTGTCTAAGCTAAATGAACGACTAATGTGCATAGAGAACCAACTAGAAAAACTACTACAGGGCCTCAACAATATCTCTAAGAACCTAAACACAGGTTCAAATCATACCCATCACCTCCACTCCCCCCCACATGCAACAGCACACAACCCCTAAGACGAAGGAAGACACGACCATTCAGCTGAACCACAACACCTCTCAACAACAAAGCTTAAAGGCCTAAAAGAACAACCCCCACGATGTCTCTGAGCAAGGCGGTGGAGCAAGCCAAATCCTACAGCCCGGCATATAATAGGCATATCCCCTCCTCAAAAATCCAGGTTGTCATGGGACTAGGGAGAAACCCCACTCCATCGTCAACGACCAGACCACTAGCTCACCTCATCAATATCCCCCTGATCCCCTTCCCCCAAGATACTATTAACTTCAGAGAGACCAAATGCATGCTCATAAACTGCAGATCGGCAACCAAGCGTGCAACAGAACTAGCAGAAACAATCTTGAATCATGACATTGATCTCACATTCATTACAGAGACTTGGCTAAGTGATTCCTCCTACCCGATCATGGACATGCTAGTCCCACTGGGGTTCTCAATCATTAGCAAGGACAAGAAGGACCACCCTGGTGGAGGCATCACCATTATCAATCAGAGCAACATCAACGTGGGTGAAACAGACACCTTTTCCTACAATACATTTGAACATATTAGCACCACCATAGAGATGAAAGGCAACATAACAATGAACTGTCATCTTCTCTACCACCCACTGAATAACGTACTATCCTTTGGTGAACACCTAGCACAGAGGTCTTCAAACTGTGGGGCACCCCCCCTGGGGGGGGGGCGTGGATGGGTTCCCAGGGGGGCGCAAATGCCTCTGCAAGTACATGTAAATGAAGATGGCCTGGAAGTGCTGCGATGTTTATTTGCTGCAATCCAGGCTGTCTTCATTTACTCCGAAGCCCTTGAAGTGAGATCAGAGTGCCGTGGGGCCGGAGGTCAGTGAGTGTGCTGCTGTGGGCTTGGCTGGGCAGTGTCTGGAGCCTTATCTCCGGCACGCCAGAGTTTTTCACAGGTCTTTAAAGACCATTTGCATATTTACATACCTTTATATAGTGGTTACCGAGGCTTAGATTCTTTTCTGGTTCCAGTAGCCCCTGGGCCCCCACTCTGCCTATTCCTTACATTTGTATTTTACATTTACTAGTGTGAGAATGCATTTCATGAAAAGGAATATTAATTAGGGTTGCCAAAAGAAAAATGCCAGCCATGTGTTGTTTAAAGAGCCTGCAAAGACCTCGTCTTGACACTAAATAGGGTTATAAATAAAAAAGTATGTATTCATTTGTAATGTGACTTTTCTGTCTTTGTTCCCTTTAATTATCAGTCATGAATCATTCAGGCCACCCTAGAACACAATTAAAAGTGCTTTCTATTTATATTTGCTGTTCTAAGTACGTACAAATAAGTGCTGAAAATACGGCTTCAGGTGACTGTTTATTTTTGTACCGACTGGGCCATCACAATTATGAGCTGGCAACCCTAATCATAAGACTGGAAGTTTGTTGCAGGATAAGCACATTATTTATTTCCTCCACCCTCGATCCCTGATTAATGCCATAATAGCAATACTTTAATTTATATCTGAAACCCTACACCGCCGTCAATAACATGCTGATTTACTTTGTGTCTGGGAATGCACCCTGCATTCAGACAACTCACTCCTCATTCTCACCCTTCACTTTCAAGCTCACCCTGCACTCACAGTGCATAGTTATGGATTTCCCGCATTTGCCAAATAATCCATCATCTACTGCATAATTAAAAAAAAAAATACTTGTTGCTAGCTCAAACGGTTCAAAAGTTACTAAAAATGCAGCAACACATGTTACCTCGCAGTGGAAGGCCTTTTCTAAAGGTTGACTGGTCACCTTTCTGTTGCTTATTGCTATGTGTGGGTGTTAATGTGGTACTTATGAGGGGAAATAGAAGCCAGGACAGTGTTAACAAGTGTAACAAGCATTGGCATAGCCAATAGGTCTCGCTTTTGGGACCTTATAAGTATTTAGTTATGCAGCACAATATCCTTAGTGCAACAACATCAACTGTTGCATGGCTAAACACTTATAAGGTCCCAAAGGCGAGACCTATTGGCAATGCCAATGTCATCATACATGCAGGACCTGTAACTTAAATTATTAGATTGAACTAAAATTATTGCCCAAGACCTGTAAAGCTGATGGAGATGTATTTATTGTTTTTATTTAATTATTCATTCATTTATTTGCCAATAAAGTAGCCTGATGGTGTTCAAACTGCAACTGACTGAATTAAATGTCTTTTGACTTAGAATTACTTTCTGTGGAGACATCTCTGTACTTTTCAAATAACCCATTTGAGGGTTGAAAACCTCAATTCAACTTAATTTTGTGAATGAGAACTGACAGCTCCAGTCCAACAAGCACTCTCAGAGCCCTGCAGCAAACTGACAATAGCTAGGGGTGGGTAGGCAAGACCGGAAACGGAAGGTGAGCACAAGGAAGCAACAAGCATTGGGAAGCACAACGATGACAGACGTGAAAGCACACCAACAAACTATAAGTACACAGACAACGGAGGATGGGCAGCAAAGGGGGAGCACACGGACTACGGAGGGCGGGAGGGATGGTGGAGCAAACTGACAATAGCTAGGGGTGGGGAAGCAAGAACGGAAATGGAAGGTGAGCACAAGGAAGCAACAAGCATTGGGAAGCACAACGATGACAGACGTGAAAGCACACCAACAAACTATAAGTACACAGACAACGGAGGATGGGCAGCAAAGGGGAGCACACGGACTACGGAGGGCGGGAGGGATGGTGCAGCAAACTGACAATAGCTAGGGGTGGGGAGGCAAGAACGGAAACGGAAGGTGAGCACAAGGAAGCAACAAGCATTGGGAAGCACAACGATGACAGACGTGAAAGCACACCAACAAACTATAAGTACACAGACAACGGAGGATGGGCAGCAAAGGGGGAGCACATGGACTACGCAACAAGCCTTGGGAAGCACAACGATGACAGACGTGAAAGCACACCAACAAACTATAAGTACACAGACAACGGAGGATGGGCAGCAAAGGGGGAGCACACAGACTACGGAGGGCGGGAGGGATGGTGCAGCAAACTGACAATAGCTAGGGGTGGGGAGGCAAGACTGGAAACGGAAGGTGAGCACAAGGAAGCAACAAGCATTGGGAAGCACAACGATGACAGACGTGAAAGCACACCAACAAACTATAAGTACACAGACTACGGAGGATGGGCAGCAAAGGGGAGCACACGGACTACGCAACAAGCATTGGGAAGCACAACGATGACAGACGTGAAAGCACACCAACAAACTATAAGTACACAGACAACGGAGGATGGGCAGCAAAGGGGGAGCACACGGACTATGGAGGGCGGGAGGGATGGTGCAGCAAACTGACAATAGCTAGGGGTGGGGAGGCAAGAACGGAAACAGAAGGTGAGCACAAGGAAGCAACAAGCATTGGCCGCGCGGCCGTGAAAGTGACGCGGCCGCGCAGCCATGAAAGTGAAACTGATCGTGATCACAATCGCGCGCTGATTTGGTGCGCGCGCTTTAAGGGTGCCCGCGAGCGATGCGCTTGAGCGATGCGCTTAATGAGGAAGAGATAGGAAAGCCAGATGGCGGCTATGCGCGTAACCGCGCGCGTAACCGCAAGCTTTAGGCCACAAGCAAAAGCGTGTGGTCGGATTTTTAAAGCCCACACACTAAATGTCTCGCCAGACCAGCGCATGCGCTGGCTCAGGCGAGACCTAAAAATGGCAAAATAATGCAGTAATGTTTTCACAAAATATACAGTATTATGCAGCTTAATTCGCCTTTGCTTGCTACAGAATTTAGTCACCCCTGCTGCATTATTTGGCCTTCTCCTGCCGCATAATTCCAGTGGCCCTGTTTATAGTGCTATGAGGTCCCAGCCTGTGGCAGAAAGCACTGTGAATATGTAAGTCATTATTTTAAAACAGTATTTACATACTCTAAGCTAGGCTGCTGCAAAATGATGCAGTGATTGAGATAAAACAAGTTCTTACAAAATATACTTTGTAGTAATAAGTAATCAAACTGTATCTAATGCAGACATTTTTGTAAGTGTCTCCACTATTCCAGATCTCAGCTGATAACACCCTTACATTACATCTCAAAAAGAATAAATCTTTGCCACCATGAAGCTTTAAGCTTTAAGCAGAGCCACTGGAATTATTCAGCAGAAGAGGTAAATTATGAGGCACAATGCGCCACATTTTGTGGTTAGCATACTTCATTATTTTGGGGAAGTATTTCACCTCATTAGTACCAGTTTAACACTCAAATACAGCAGTAAGCAACTACAAGATTACCAGTCAATCTTTGCAAAGGGCCTTCGACTGCTCTGGAACACTTTGTCACACTTTAAGAAACTTTTGTTCCGTTTGAGCTAGAATCAAGTTTTTTTTGTTGAAATCTGCAGATGCAGTAAACTGATAATTATGTGGAAAATGCTGCAGAAACTCATAATTCCAGTGGCCCTGGCTTTAAGTGACTCAATCAGTTAATGGCTGGTAAGAAGGCTGGTTTCTTTTTTAACTTGCTGCACTACCACCACACCCTTCACTTTCAGACAGACACACCTCAAAGTCAATATTAACCATTCAGGGGCAGTTTTTTGTGTGAAAGCTGAGTCCATGGGGTGGCAAGTAGAAGGCCAGCAGGGTTGCATTCAGAGCCCTAATCCTCTAGATCCCTGGGGCCTCACAGTAATGGTCTAGGAGAAAGACGAAAGGAGCGAGGTGATAGATATTGTCAAAGAGAAGGCCCAGAATAGGGAGCACTGTATGGGGACCCATTTTTATGTTTACAAATTGCCGGAGACAGCTTCTTCAGAGAGATACCCCAAAGAAGGGTACAATATAAGTTTTTTTTTTTTTTTTTAAAGGAACATTCATTAGTGAAGCTGGTACTGCTGCCAAGTGTGTAAGAGGCCACTGCTGGTTATCATCAAGGAAGCAGATGCAGCAGGACTGGGGCCCAGGGATTTGAGGGGCCCACTGCATCACAGTTATGACTGTCTACCTTTAAAAAAGGGTCATCGGAGCTTATTTTCCTTTCAAGCATTAGGACCGAGGTGATGATCCGTCATGGTGGGGAAGAGGTAAAAGATGCAGAGGAGATAGCCTGCTACTCAGGACTGCAGTTATCATTAGTGCAGCAGGTGTAGTTGCATTGGGGTCAAAGAGTGTGAGGGAATCACAACACCCCAATTATGGGAGCAGTTTGTATGGGATAATATCTGTTTTTGTTTGATGCATTTGCTGTTTTATAAGTCTCATATTTAGTGCGGTTCATATGCTATAGAAAAAGTATTCCTGAAATCATCTCATAAGCCCCGCTCCCTGCACGTGGCCATGTCCCTCCCGCTCTCCCAATCCTTGCCATAAAGTTGTAGAGGGGGGCCCGACCTCAAAACATTTTGCTTAGGGGGGGCTCAGAGTAAAAAAGTTTGAAGACCTCTGACCTAGCAGATAGTATAGCACACTGCTCACTCTTACACACCAACAACATCACCCTAGGTGATTTCAACCTTCATTGGAACGAGAAAAGCAACACCCTATTCCAATCCCTAAATGACCTATTACTCAGCAACAACCTCTCCCAGCATTGCAAAGGTCAAACCCACAATAAAGGCATAAACCGGACGCCATCATAGCTCAGGAAGAAACATTAACCATTGACATCATCCTCCCTGTCAACTTGTCAGACCACCACATCATCTTATTTAACATCAACAAAGTATCTCCCCTTCCCAACTCGTACCCAAAAAACCCTCCAATGGATGAGAAACTTTAGACAAGTTCCTCTACAAGACCTTGAAGAAAGAATGGCGTCTGTACTACCCCCCTCATCACAGAACTTCTCAACAACTGAACTCATCACCCACTACAACTCAACAATGTCCTCCACCCTGGATCAAGTAGCCCCTCTGAAACTGAAAAAGGTGAGAAACACTCCCTCAAGACCCTGGTTCAATAAAGATCTCAACACTGAAAGAAGGCAGCTCAGAGCAGCCGAAAGACTCAGCCCACCTGGACCAGCTCAGGAGGGAACACGGAAATATAAAAAGCACACCATGAATGAGAAAGCCTCCTTCTTCCGCAACGCTCTGGATAAGGCCAAAAACTGCCCAAAAGAGCTCTTCAACATCATCAATCAACAAACCTCCAAGCCAGTCCTAAAAAACCCTCAGATATCCAAAGAACGATGTGAAAAATGTGTCTCCTTCTTCAATGATAAAATCACGAAGATCGAGCTCTACCTCGATCACAACCAGCCCACCAACGGCGACCCCCCTTCCAGAAATGAAGATAACCCCTCTTTTCACTCCACGCCCCCCTTAGCAACGATCACCCCACAGGACAACATTGAGTACGTTCAAACACCAGAGTCCCACATAAGCCAGAGTAGATGGTAAGGTTTTCAACCCACTCACGGAGGCAGACATATCTTCTCTGCTGGCTCCCTCCAAACCCTCCTCCCACCTTGAGGACCCACTCCCATCCTCCCTGGCCAAAAAACGAAACCACGCCCTAACACCCTTCTGGACCAAGACACTAAACAGCTCCCTGAAAACTGTAGCAATGCCAGAATGTCTCAAACTCGGTCAAGTCACACCAATAATAAAAAAAATGGAAGCAAACCCGAACGGCCTCAATAACTTCAGAACAGCTTTCAATCTCCCCTTCCTAGCCAAAACTCCGGAGAGATGTGTTCTCGCCCAACTTGACCAACACCAATCGGGCTTCAGAAAAGGATGCCGCATGGAAACAGCCATTATGAACAGGGACCTACACAAGTCCCTGGATACAGACCAATGCTGCCTACTCATTCTCCTAGACCTATCGGAGGCCTTCGACACGGTCGACCACAAGCTTCTCTTGGATTCCCTCCAAAAAACAATTTGTGCGGACGGGGTGGTCCTATGCTGATTTGCATTCTTTCTACATAACTGCGCTCAAATAAAAAAATAGACAATCACACCTTTGACACAACAACGATAACCTGGGGGGGTCCCCCTAGGCTCCGTCCTCTCGCCCACACTATTCAATATCTACATGGAGCCTCTCACTGCCATTCTCAACCAAGCAAAAATCCTCTTCCATTTATATGCGAATGACACCCAGCTCTACTTGGAAACCTCTTCGCTAGAAGTCATCCACTGATTAAATGCCACTCTCAAAGAAGTCCAACACTGGCTATCTCACAGCCACCTAAAACTCAACCAAGATAAGACAGATATTCTACTCGTATCAAAGAAACAGCTTCCCCTCTGATGCTAGAATGGATAAAACTCCATTAACGCTCTCAACTTCACTCTATCACTAGCCGACTCTGTCAAATCTCTAGGGATCACTCTGGACTCCAAACTGACCATGAAAGATCATATAAAGAATAGTGCGAAGAGTGCTTTCTACAACCTGAAACTTCTGAACAACATCAAACCCTACCTACTGCAGGAAGATCTCAAATCTGCCACACAAGCGCTGGTGCTGTCTAGATTGGACTACGGCAAAGCCAACCTCAAAGGCACTGCCAAATCCCATCTTGCGCCCATCAGACCCATCTCTCAACGCAGCAACCAGAATGGTCACAGGAATAAAAAAATATGACCACATCTCCCTGACCCTGAAAGAACTAAAATGGCTCCCGATTGAAGCTCGCTGCAGCTTCATAACAGCTTGTCTCACCCACAAAACCCTGCACACTGGAAAACCAACCTACCTTGCCTCTAAGTTCAAAAGCAAAAGGCCAGGCCAGACTAGAAACCTCAGAAGCTCAAACACCATGCTCCTCATTCTGCCCAAAGCCCACAAAGAAAAAACTTTGCTTTGTTCCTTCTCAAGCAATGCCCCTAAAATCTGGAATTCCTTACCAATACATATCAGGACCAACCCCTCCTTTTTATGCTTGAAGAGACAGTTAAAGGATCTCCTCCTCAACTGGCATCTCAACTAGCGGATCCTCAATCGCCCAACGGGACAGCATCTCCACCCTTTGCTCTCCCTGGACCCCCCCTTATTTCTCCTTCACTGTGCGCAACCACTGACTGAACTTGGCCTGACTTTCTGGATTTGATTAAACTCGTTATCTTGATGTAAACATATACTGATGTAAAGTGCTCTGATACCCTTGGGTCTTGCCAGCGCTATATGAAACTCTTAAATAAATCAGTGACATCTAGGCAATCATGTTCAATTTCATCACAAATAGTATCATTTATGAGCAACAAAGTTAATTGACTTACAATTTGACAGCATTTTAAAACTACATTGTCAGATGACAAAATTCTCTGCTCATATTTCGTGAGCCTATTATGGGTCATGTATTGGGTTTTTGTTCGAGACAATAGAAGCTCCAAAGAGTGTGGTACTATTACAGTTGAAGGATATTCCATTGCTATGCTCTCATTCTTTTCCATTCTAGTGCTCACCGCGGCAACTGCTTTAAGGCAGCCGGGCAGTCTTGCGGCAACAGGGTCAAGGGTAGACGAAAAGTATGCCATTAGCTTCCGAGCATCACCATGTGTTTGAGTTAGCACTGAGAGAGCACAGCCCTCCCTCTCACTGCAAAATAATGTCAAATCTTTACTGTAATCTGGCATTCCTAGTGCTGGGGCACTATAACATTTTTCTTTCAGCTCTAAGAAGGCTTTCAAGCAATTGTCCCAAGGAAGTGGATCAGACACATCCTCGTGTTTCAGCCTCAGTAAAGGCTTTGCCACTAGGGAAAAGTTTGGTATCCACTGTCTACAGTAGCCAACCATTCCCAGAAACATCCTGACTTTTTTCTCTGTTCGAGGTGGATTCATCTGAAGAATTGCTTTCACTCTCTCTGATGACATCTTTCTAGTTCCCATCTCAATTATATGTCCCAGATATTAAACTTCTTTCTGACACTACTGCAGTTTACCTGGTGGCACATAATGTCTATTTTCAGCCAGGTGATTCAGCAAGGCAACGGAATATTGTTTACAAGCTTCCTGAGTCTCCAAAGCCACCAACAGATCATCCATGTATTGTACAAGTACTGATCTGTAGGGCATTTGTCATGACCCAGATTCTTTTTCAAGAGCTGGTTAAAAATAGATGGACTCTCCGTATACTTTTGTAGCACTAGGCACCATGCCAAAACTCTCTGCTGGAAAATAAATGAAAAGAGGAAATGGCTATCTTTGCGCAATGCCACTGAGAAGAAAAGCCTGGCAAAAAACAATTACAGTAACCCAGTTTGCAGTACATGGACATTGGAATAATATTCTGGCTGGTTTCGGTACCACAGGACAACATAGGACAACTATTTTGTTAATCTTTCTCAGATCCTGAACGATCCTATAAGTTCCATTGGGTTTCTGCAAACCCATGATCGGAGAGTTATATGGACTCCAAATCAATTCCCTCAAAATCCCTTTTTGTATCAGGTCTTCTATTATAGGCGTTATTCCTGTAATTGATTCTGGAGTCAGATAGTTCGGTGATGTTCTTGGGTATACCACATTTGCCTTTAAGTTAATTTGGACTGGTTCTACTGATTTAATCAGTCCAATGTCTTTCCCTGTAAGATCCCATACTCCCGGGTTCACAGTTTCCTTCAAGTCAGAAGGTAGTTCTTCAATTGTTAATAATGAGCCATTTTAACCTCTACATCTTCATCATGCGTCTGAAACTCTACACCATCCGGTATGCAATAGACTGTGCAGTTTCACTTGCACATAAATCTCTGCCTAACAGATTTACTGGGCTTGTGTCACTAACAACAAATTTGGTGATATTCTTCAAATTAGCCTATTTTTACTGGGACCTTCTCTGAAACTGGATTGGTAAACTGTTTATGTGAAACTCTTACAACTTGGATCTTCTTTCCCAAGAGGGGTAGGTCTCGGACCTCCTCAATTCTAACAGTGGATCTGGTAGCACCAGTATCTATGAGAAATGAAACAGGGTGGCCATTCACATCATCTTCTACAATTGGCCTCTCTGGTCTACCTTTAAGACTGTACCAAGCACAAAATCTTCCTCCCCCCCTCAGGCAACGTCATTAAGAAAGGTAGGAACCTGAACTATCATTAACAAAAACAGGAAATTGCTGAAATGTATTTTGATTTTTATTCTAGAGTTTAAATTTGCTTTCAGCATCTTTTTTAAATTAAATCTGGGATTTCCCATATTTTGCTGGATCATTTGGGCTTGTGGGACCTGTATTTGCAGAATTTGTTTTTGCATAGGCATTTGCATCTGTTGTACTGGCATGTTATGCATTTGCATTCCTCTCTGCATCTATATATTTCCATTAGCATTATCAAGATTAAACCTACACTCCCTCTTCCAATGCCCAACTTTGTTACAAACGTGACAAGGGGTCATCTTTTTCAGCATTGCCACATCCATTCCTGAACCTAACATCAGCACAGGCTCCCTGAACAAGCTTCAGGTGGTACAGAACGCTGCAGCAAGGCTGATACTTAACATCCCAAAATATTAGTCAGCGAGGGAAGGAATCTGAGCCCTGCGCTGGCTTCCCATCAGGAAGCGCATCTCCTTCAAGGTTCTGAATTTGGTGTACAAGGCAATGCATAGTAATGGCTCATCCTATCTTAAAACTATGTTTCAGTGGTACACTCCAGGGAGGAACTTGAGATCCTCTTCTCTTAAAAAACTGGTCACTCCCAGATTTCGCAGGTTCAAGTGGGGTGGCCGCTCCTTCTCTGTGGCATCCGCAAAACTCTGGAACTCTTTGCCCCATCCCATTTCCAAGGCGGACTCGCTTCCGGTCTGTAGGAAGCTCTTAAAGACCTGGTTATTTCCCTCCAAGCGGGTTGTTGATGCTGTCACTTCTCCCTGTTTGCTTAGCGCCTTGACACCAGCTGGTATAAGTGTGCTTTATAAATACTATCCTATCCTATCAATTGGAATACCTCTGTCTCTACCTTGTGAATTACCAAATCTTCCTCCTGGATTGCCCTAAAAACCTGCTTGTAGAACAACAACACCTTGCATACCTCCTTGATTTCCTGCAAAAGAGCAAAAGAAAGATTCTGAAAACCTTTCTGAGCAAGCTTTGTTTGAGCTAACATTTATTTCTCTTTAATCTTTTCTGCTTCATCTCTTGTTCATCACTGCAATATATCACATACCTCAGGATTTCGTCAAGTGAGTTACTCTGCCAGCAGATTATACTTTGGGTTATATGTGAACTGATCTCTGATCTCAATCCTAAAACAAACTGAAGCACACAAATCCCCATGTCTTTCTCATCAGGGTAGTCTCATCCACTGTGCTGCTGGAACACTGGCAGAAACCGCTCATAGTAATCATAAACTGAATCTTTTGCTTCTTGTGTTATTTGATTAATTTTCAACCAATCAAGATATTTTGGAGGCACTCTGCCTTTCAGGGAAGTAATCACTGCTTCATATTTCTCCATAACTATAGGAGATAGTGCATTAGTTCATGCCACAAATAATTTGGTACCACAATATCAAAGAAGTTGTTCGTAAAAGCTGCAAGTTCTCCTCTACTTCAAGGTACGTGGACATACACTCCTCCCACTGTTTCTCTCAGTGGATAAGCTGAAGCTACTTCCTCATTTTGTTCATTATTTTCTCCTACTAACTCATGGTGGAACAATGCCACCTTCAAACCAATTTGGTTCCCCGGGGATACTGATGTTGTGAAAACAAGCCCTTCCCCATCTCTTAATGCTTGGAATGTCTGAGGTGGTCTCCATACAACAATCTGTGAATTCTGAGAGGTCAGAATAAATCTTGTTGTAGGTAAACCTTCTACAGCTCCATGAGCCTCTGAAGTCAAGTTAACGTTTACTGGGGTGTTTGCAATTCGTCTAGGCACTGTCTGCACAATTACCGGTTGCGGCTCTTGCTCCGGACCATGCATAACAGGTGTATTTGCCACACATGAAGGAACAGTCTGTAGATGGGCAACTTGTGGTGGGGCAATCTGTAGTATTTGAAGGGGTCTTTCAATTTACACCACTCTAATTTTTACAGGGGAAGTGACTATTGTACTGTTCATTGTGACCTCACTCTCAGTTCTATCAGTTGGTGTTGCAGAAGGAGAGGGTCCTGCAACCAACATTTCTTATAAAATATCAACCACTGAATAACTACCTGCCTCATTTCCTTTCTCTTTTTCCTCTTTATCTTTTCCCTGGATCTTTTTTCCTTCCCTTTCTCCAGTTTTTCTATAGAAATAGCTGGATACAATTTAGTGCTTTCAACTATGGCTTTTCTCCATCTCTTCATTTTGTGTAAGTCTATGGGGCGGTTTCATTTCATACAATTTTTCTTTCAATCTCTCAATAAGTCTAGTCTCAAAGCTTCTGAGTTTTGGAAATCTTAATGCACCTTCCTTCTCAGTGATCTTGCACCATTAACAAAGCCATAAACATGTATGTACTCCCAATTCAGTTGTCTTATAATGTACATGGGTACCCTCAGGAGGTTCCTCTTTACCCCCCGTACCGGAATTGTAACATTTCCCATCACAAATCTTTTGAATTCTTTAAAACATTTCATGATTCTGGCAAAATCGCAAAGTAAACAATTTCAATTCAATATTTAGATTCTGTTCCGTAAACGTTAGATTTCCTTTACTCCAATCCTGTTCCAGTTGTTATTTTATCGAAATCCTGTTAATAAATCTCAAACACTAACCTATCACAGTGCGACTGTCATGGATCCAGTGCGTGTGTCTGTGTGTGCGCGATCCATAGGTATGTAGGTTTAGCAGTCTAGCTTCCACAACCAGGAAGCAAAACCCAAGGTCACCACCAGGGCACTACCGGGTGAGACCGCATAAGGACCTGCGGTGCTCAGGCCTTGGTGCTTCTGATCCTGGATTTGACCGAGGCGGAGCTGGAGCCTGTGGAACGTTCTCTTCCTCCTCTGTTCCCTCTGAAACAGGTATCGCAGCAATCGTGTCGGCACAGGAGTGCCAGTGCAACCTTCACAGCATAACTTGCGTAGGAGCGCGTGGTTACTAAAAACCAAGACTTCTTTAAAGAGTGAAAGCGCAGAAGTGCTTTTGATCCTAATGGTACAAGGCACGCGCAGGAGCGCAGTGCTTTTTTCTCTTCTCGTTTCGTTGGGGTATTCTGGCATCCCCGCACAGTGGTAAGCGCAGGAGCGTGTTACCGATTATTAAAGCGCAGAAGCGCTTTCAATCCTAATTGTACAAGACACGCGCAGGAGCGCGTTGCCTTTTTCTCTTCTCGTTTCGTTGGGGTATTCTGGCATCCCCGCACAGCGGTAAGCGCAGGAGTGCGTTACCGATTATACATTAGCCGTCACGCAAGGCTCTGGTATCCAGTTGTCCGCACCAGCGCAGGAGCGCGTGTGTGGTTTCTTGTTGGCGTGGCAAGCGCAGAAGCGCTTTCTAATCTGGTGGAGCAGGGCTAAGCGCAGGAACACGTTACCTTTCCAGCAAACACTCTATGGTGGCAAGCGCAGGAGCGCGTTGCCTTTCCAGCCTGCACTGTTCATAGCGCAGGAGCGCATTGCCTTTCCAGCTTACACTGTTTGTAGCGCAGGAGCGTTTATGCATGTCTGCAGAGGGTCACTAATAAGCAAGTGTTGTCTCTCATCTTGTTCTTTCTTTTTGCGCCTGAGCGCTTGGTACTTTATTTACATTTGCTTGGAATCCGCTATATCGATACTTCCTTTATCAGCGCAGGTGCACCAACTTTATGTTCCGTGTTCCTTTGGTGTGTATGAGCGTACATCAAGATCTACCAGCGTGCCACATTCCAGGTGACTATAGCTGTTTCGCCAAACTGCTTTCCCCAAAGCGTGTATGTATGTGTGCTTGTGAGGGCGGTAATGATTACCTGTTGGTTTGTACTTACAGGCTTTATTCCAGGAGGGGTTCCTACATCTCCATTGGGTATTTCCAACCGGGCCTTCACACTGAAAACAACACCATCACCTTTAGGATCCCTTCCCCCGGCCTCCACCACCACCCCGGTCAGGCAATAAACTAGGACAGGGGAGAGGTGGGAGACGGTGGAGGTTGTTCATGTCATCCCTGCAAGACTACTCTACAAGCAGAAGGTAAGACTTGTGGGGTCCTGACAGAGACACACTGACGTCACCAACCAATCATAGCCTGAAAGCACCCAAACCAAACAATCTCCGCACGAAACACTATGATGTATAATCTCACTCCTCGCAGCAGCTCACCATCCTTTACAATTTCTCTCGTACTTACACAAACCAACAAAAACTTTTCAAATGACAATTAACAAAACATATATCAATTCTTGTTTGCTCTTCTAAAGCAAAACAATAGTAATTCATCCACCCAAAAAGAACTCCGCATTCGCAAGTGAAATCTCGACCAGCTTGAAATCACCCTAATCAATTAGGTTCTGCTAACATCAATCAATATTAAACAACCACAACAGATTATTTGTATTTATGTCTCAAATGTGTAGGTGAGGGTACCTCACACTCTACTCCACAAAACCTGCAAACAAGAAATACCATTGGATGATGGCATATTCAAGTGTCTTCCACTCTTGTCTATCAAGTGTTTTCTACATTTAATTCAATATCCATCCAGGGGTCTTAGACTACGTTGAGTCTGAAACTCTTGAATCTCTTTACATAGAAACAATAAACATCTCCATTCATCAATCCATGAACTCTCAACTCAATAATACAACAGTAAAAACAATTATAATAGATGTTGCATCACCCTATTAACACTTACACCTCCAAAACAGCAACCGCCTTCGAAATCGCACCTTGTTAGCTCCTCAAACTCTGGGCATTGGATTTCAGGATTCAGGTATTATATTCTAACCTGGGTAATTATTTACAGCTCTTTGATAAAGGTGTAACCATAACTCTGCTACCAGAAAACTGATAGCACGGCTTGGGGCCAAAATTAAATAATATGGTTCAACCTTTCAATTACCATCACTTACAGGGTCAAGCCCCATTCATGCACAGGTTTCTTCTTGCCTCAGCCGATGGATCTTTGCCACTGTATTTTAATTCAAAGAGCTATTTCGGCATCACAAGCTCATTTTCAAATACATTTCAGAGTTCAGTCAATTATGAGAGTTTGGCTACGTTTTAAAAGCTTTATTCTCATTAAGAGATGAGTAAGTTTCTTTTTATTCTTTTTACTAAAAGTAGTCAATAAATCCTTAGAAGGTTTACAGAAATCATCTCAAAAAAAGGTATGGTTAGAACAAATAGTCAAATAATGCATTAAGTGTGTTCCATAAATGAATAAAACCCTATATGAAAGGACTGGAATTTCAAAGTTAGTAGAACTCATGAAGATTTCAAGTTCAAAAGAAAAGAGTGTGAGCTAAAGAGCATAAAGCTCAAATTCCAAATTGAAGCAGCAGAACTTCCCATAAAGTGTAGTTCATGAAACTCAGCCGAGTTTCAGTACTACAAGCAAATGATCATAAAGTTGCAGTAGCAATATTTAAAAATAAAGCATCAAAATAAATTAAGGATGAACAGAAGCAGCAGTAGCCACAACCGTCAGTCTAGGACAAGGGAATGGACAAGAAGGTGGGTAAGGAGTGGAGAAAAGCATTGAAACTAACTAGGAACACACACTAAGACATGTAGCAGGCTTCTTCCTCTCTGGACCAATCGAATGGCAGCACTGGTCTGTGAGCAGGTTCAGATCTTCCTTTCCCATGAAATAACAGGCAGCTTGTAAAGCTTTATCACAAAGTTAGCTACAGACATTCTTGCATAGTTACGTTTTGGAAACATAAGCCTCAGTTCCCATAGGCATCGAACAAAGGTGGCCTTCTAAATTTTAAATGTTTCACTGCGCGAACAATGAACTATACTATTTAAGAAAAACATCAACTTGTAAAGTCACTGTTAGGTAATGCATTTTATTTAACATGAACATGAATTATTGTTTAAAATGTACAACTATTCTATTCAAGCATTATGTGGGACATGAGAAAATAGGAAGTTTAGACATTTGAAATACAATGCTTCTTATGAAAAGTAATACCTTTGCTAAACCGGAACATTCTGTAGTCACAATGAACTTTTCTAAGTATGTCACTTTAAGGTCAAGCTTTCTGAATTACGTTGTGCACATTTCAGCAACATTAGGTTCACTTCTAGTTAATGGAAACTTGCTTCCTTGCATTTCTATGGCCTCTGCAAAAGCTATGACTGCCTATTGTAGTTTGCACATTTTAAATGCGTGTCATTTCAGCTTCGAATTATTTGATATCAATCATTGCACATTTTAACTGCTAAAGTAAATAAATTGCATTTTAGTTATTGGACTTTATCACTTTATAAGTCTAACTTAAGGCACAAATATTGCACTGTGCTGCAGGGAACATACTATGAGTTTTAAAACTGGGCTGAAGTTGAAACCTTTTTGGGATGCTGTTGGCATAAGTGGTGTATGATCATATCAGTACATCTCTGTTTTCTCTACACTACCTCTTGTCTAGGAGGATGGTTCAGCTCTAAGATTAAACAGGAACTAAAATACCTGCCCCTTAGGTGAAGAAGAATGGTATCTTAATTGTGGTGAGAAAGACGAAAGAAGCCAGAAGAACATGAATATTTTTCTATGGCATTAGGTTACAAAAAGAACAGTCATAACCAATTAGAGGATTAGCTTGCAGGGATTACTGAGAGGGTGGGTGGGCAGAGTCAGCAGGGCAAGAGTGAAGTTTCCTTTTCGGAAAGAAATGATTCACTAAAAGATCTAAGCACACGATATTGAGCAACAGAAGAGATGTAAAGTTGCCATCTTCCTGCACAGAGGATATTATCCTTACATTGTCTAGATAAGGGAAACTTATTCGAAGAGATGTGCCACTTGTTTTAACAATAACAAACATGTATTTGCAAAGTCAATAGCTCTGGCCTTGGCAGGCTGGTGCAATGGTCAATGTTTTTTTTTTATTACAAGAATTTGCGATCAAAAGAAAAAAGAAAACATATGCCACCTAAACGTGTCAGCCAAATGCGGGCAGTAAACCTTTTAAATTTAAACAATCGCTGTTCATTTTACCAGCAGCGGCCCATCTATAAGGGCAGAGGGGCCACGCTCCAGCAGTTTTTCTGACATAAAGAGTGTCTGTCAGGCTGAGCAAAGGTCAGCCAGACAGTCACTCTTTATTTTCAGGTCAGGCAGCCACAAGCTAGACATGTGCTAAATGCACCGGCTCCTGGCTGCCTGAGCTGAACTGTGCTGGGCCTCAGCTTGGCAATGGTCCTCGAGGCCCTCCCCTTCATGACATGGGGGAGCATCAGTGATATCCTCCTAACTGGGCACTTCAGTTTTAAGCCCTGAAGTGCCCAAGGCCGAGTGTCTCTCAAGGAAATCTCATCACAGAGTGGGTGGGGTCAGGAATCTCTGACCCCCTCCTACTCTGTGATGAGGTATGAACTGCTGCCTTCCCTATCATCCAAGGAGGGGAGGCAGCAGTCCTAACATTCCTGACAGCTCCGAGGCTTCCTTCCCCTAGAGCTGCAGCAGGTACGTGTTGTGTTTTAATTGACTGGTGCGTGTGTGTATGTATAAATGTATGTGTATTTTTGAGTGAGTGTTGTGAATGGGTGTGTGTGCGCGTCTGCATGTGAATGCATGTGTGTAAGATGGTGTGAATGTGTGTGTGTGGGGGGGCTTCCCCACCACTTCTAAGCTGTACTTACTGGCTGCCACTGTATTTTACTGTTTTATAAATACATGAAAGCCTTCCAGTTGTGCAATACATTTTATTATTATTTTTGTAGGAGAGAAGAATAAATTACCAGCTAACCAAAATTCAAATCACAGGCACCTACAATGTTACAATGTCATCTAAACACTTTAAATCTTTGAAAAGTAGACATAAAAGAAGCTACCATTTAACTGGGGACTGGAACTGGAGGTAAAATTGATTTCTTCTATATAAAAGTAAGATAAAAAATAACTAAAATGAAAATGCAATTTTGGAACTAAATTTATCATTAAAGAGAACAGAACACGGTGGATGCAAAGAAAGTGCACAGACTTTGTGCAGGCACTCAAAGTGAAGGGAGCCAATCATTAAAGTGGTATGACCCATGGCCCCATGTTTTATGCTGCACTGGGCAGAAACAAAATGTGGATGGCGATTTAATAGACCAATGGATGAAATCTGTTAATGAAAAGCCCCTCTATTTATGTATGTTATATATGATTGTTTTGGAAAATCAATAGCCTGTCAAGACAGCAAAAGCTGTCTCAAAGGTCAGACCTAAAAATATACACACCCATTATTGGAAGAGAAGTCAATGCTTGCCAAAACGTTCATTACATGAATCACAGTCATTGGAAATGATGCTGGTTGACTTGTTCACAACATGTACCTAGATCCGTAGGTCAGATGATGAATCATGGTAGATTTACTGCTGAGTTAACCAATTTATTAGTGCTATAAAATGGATGCTAAACTCTACCAAAGTTGTGTTGCACTTCAATAAGCTGATAATCAGACTTGATAGGCACTATCGCGATATGCTTTATTTTCTGTGACTAATGTTCAATCAAGTCAGGATCATTCTTATTCTTACTAAATTATCTTGTTTTACAATATTCGAAGGCCCAACCCCAGAAATGTCATAAAGAGTTCTGAACATTTATGATCAGACATTATTATTATCAATGAGAACACAGATTGACCCTCCAATTAAAACCGCAGATGTCAATTTGATTATTTTCCAATAAAGTGTTCCAAGTGCCATCAAATAGACGACAAGATTGAAGCTTAAGTTATGTGTGACGGAACATGCACCCCAAGGATGTAAGGTCTTCACTCTTAGAAGCCTCTTAGCTTATATTCTATGCATTATATGCTCACAAATAATATTTTCTTTCTCAGCTGATCTCATGGGTCAGCTGCACAGGGTTAAGGTGAATCATTGGGAAGCCATGGACAACATCGGCTAATACCCCTTTTTTGAATATATTTTCTCCTTATGTAATTTGCACAAATCTACATATCAGTTTGTGAAGGGGCCACCATACATTGTTTGTTTGTGATTTTCATTGCAGAATGAAAACAATTAATTCACTGGTCCCTGGGTGTCTCTCTGCCACTTTATACCCCTCCACCCATACCTCCAGATTAAACACAAACTGAAGCTTATCCATTCTTCATTTTTTCATTTACTCTCTGGTACTGGACTCCAAGTCACAGAATGTAAAGGAAAAGTGACTAAATGAGTTTCTCATGTATGATGTGACACAACTTGAGATCTCCATTCTTTCCTTTGCTAGTTACAATGATTTGAAATAGAACACATTGTCCTTGATTTTTTAAATCTTTTTTTAGGTTTGTTGTATGCAGTAATGTGGTCCTATGTTGGGGGTGCTGTATTGTGTTCCTTCAGGTCTGTTTAGTTTCAATGTTTAGTCTAGCTTTTATGTCTGTGGCCATCCTGGTTTGTGGTTCTGAATATGCTCACCCTAGTTGAATAGTACAAGTGAAATATTGCTCCACCAAATTGCCACGGCATATCAGATTCAATTACTAATGTTTGCTTATTGCTTCGACTACGGTTATAGTTTAGAAATAGAACAAATTGTCCTTGTATGTTGTAGTCTTTTTCAAGGTTTATTTTATGCGGAAGGATAGTCCCATGTTGGTAGGTGGTGTACTGCATTTTTTCAGATCTTCGACCAGTGCAAATGTTTAGTCCAACTTCTATGTCTGTGGCCCTCCTGGTCTTTCGTTCTGGATATATGGTCACCCTAGTTGAATAGCAAAGATAAAATATTGCTCTACCAATATGCCACGGCATAAGAGATGCAATGCGTAACAATAGGTTATTGCTTTAGACCACATTGCTAGTTTAGTCTGTTGCAATTTAACACCTAAAACTAAAGTAGGAGGGATAATCTGCTGTTCCCCAAGCATTGACTGGCTCCTTTGCCAATCATAGCTGGTGCAGGATGGATGAACATTGGGTAACCAATGCTGCATAGCAGAGCACATAGACACAATTGGGCAGGCCATAGGGCCCCACAAGAAGCACTTATTTTTTATGGTGGTTACTGGTAGTGGATGTTTAGAGACTTAGTGGCTCATTTACAAGCCCCTTGCGCTTTCAGTACATCACTTTTTCCCATATTAAAAATGATGCACCAGCAGCGCAAGGGGCTTGTAAATAAGCCCCCTAGTTTTCATCACCACCCAAGTAATAAAGAGAAAGGCTGAAAAGTGACAAAGAAGGAGGCAAAGGAAGATAGGAAAACATTCATGAAAAGAAAGAGCAGGGATGAAAAAGAACCAGTAAGAGTCAATTAAAGAGATATAAGGTGTAGAGCAGTGAAAAAAAGAGGCATGATGTGGAATCAAGACTATGCAGCCTTGATATTCAACAATAAACACAAGAACATAAATGGAAAGAGAATCGTAATGAGATTAATCGCAAGACTTCAAAATTAATAGAGCTCCTTACCAGTTCTAGAAAAATGAACTAAAAGATGATAAAAAATATCGAAGTCTGAAAGTAACACTGGTGACAAGTGCTTTTTTGTAAAAATAATTTTGTTGCAAATTTTTGTACTGTTGCTCAATTCCAGCTTGTCGACTCAAGCTCACATGTGTTTCTTGACACTAACAGTAACTTGTCACTTCATCAGGGCGTGTGTCAATATTATCATGGCAACAAGGATGCACCATTTTATGAAAAAGGAATGAAAATGAACTCGAAATTAGTTTATACATTCAAGTTATGATGGGATTGGAAAGGGAAAGTGACAAAGAAAAAGGATTTAAACGGATATAAAAAATAAACTATAAGCATAAATCGCAAACAACACATCATTAAAAATGGATTACATTTATCCCAATCCAAGCATTACATACAATATGATCAGTTCTCATATATTTAGAAAAATAAATAATTATTTAGATGAGTAAGGACAAAATTGAGAGTAACATTCAATTAAAAAACGGTATAGGTGAGTTATGGTCTACAGTGCTGCTAGCGGACCCCATAGAGGTGCAAAAGAGGGATAATACATGATGAAGAAATTGGAGCCATAATATAGAATCTAACCATGGGACTGTTGAAAACATAAGCATAATCCCCAATGAGTGAGAGTTACAAAATGTTAGAAACATATATTGCAAACGTAAAACTTCGACCAATTGTTAAGTCTGAGTACCCAGTATGTGTAGAGGATGCAAGATTTGAACAATTCATGCTGCACGAATACAGCTGAATCCAGCAAATTTATGTTAATAACCAATCTTTGATCTGCTAAGTTTAGAACGGTCTTGCACGTATTACTTCCTCTTTCGCAATTAGTTTATGAAACAAAAAATACCTATTAAGTCCTATTGTTGGATCCTCAATGATATGAGCAAAAATTGAATCTCAACTGCGTGATCCTTATTACCCTCAAAAGAGCTTTTCATTTTTATATGGTGAATTGACGTTAGGTTTCTGGGTAGTTAATTCTGGATTTAGCCAAAGGTTTCATGCATAAATAATACTGTATACATTTCTCAAATATCTTTGTTAATATTAAGAATTAATTTAATAAAAGATGATCATACTAAATATAGTGGCCAAGTTTTGGTGAGTTGATTATGTCAGATCTGGAGTCCTTGTTACATCTTAAATTTTTTTCAAAATATGTTTTTATTTTTGAGTGAAACGTCTCGCAACGGTGCCAACATGCACCCATAGCATTATGAACTCAGAGGGAGCTAACCACAGTGTCAGTATAATATTATACAGGGTGTACGGCAGCCTACAAATCAGCAATATTCTTGCAGGTATGTTCATCAACTCTACCGTGATGTGTGGCATGAGGTAGTTCCCAATGTCAATGGAAGTCCAGCCTCCCTCCCTGTTGCCCAGTGACCAATAAGTTGGCCAGCTGTACCACACTTTGTGGAACTGACGGCGATATCCCCTGCTTTTGTAGGTGACTTTCTCTGCGGCCATGTACATGTCCATCCCTCTCCTCCATGTTTGTATGGTGGGGACTCCTTCACCCCTCCCATAGCCTGGCCATGTCCCTCTTGGCCACTACCAGGCCCAGGGCACTGAATATGAGTTTGGCTCTTGGGGCATCAACATCACTGGGAATATCCAGGAGAACACATCGTGGATAAAGGGGGAAGGTGACTTTGAGGATCGCACTGAGTTCCCTCGTTATCATGGCCCAGTAAGTTTGAATGAGCGGATAACTCCACAACGTGTGCAGGAAGGTCCCACTGTCCCCACTGCACCGCATATACGCCGGGGAAGCCACCCTTCCCATACCACACAGCCTTTGTTGGTTGTAATAGACCCTGTGTAGGATCTTAAACTGTACCAGCCTCAGTCTGGATTTTATCGCCACTTCTCTGCGGTGCATCAACGCTGCCTCCCAATATATATCCTCCATCTCTCCCACATCTCTTTCCCATCTCTCAAATAGCCTACCAGCGTGTCTGGCATATTATTGGTAAGTGTCTTGTACGTGAGTGAAATTGTCCCCTTACCCTTTTATTCCATAAGCAACAGTCTCTCTAGGGGGCATACTCCGGGATCCCTACATCTTACATTTTCATTATATTTTGTAATTTTCTCTCACTGGGGATGGTGATGGTGTTTTCAACAATCACATGATTAGCTTATAAATTATGGCTTCAATTTCTTCCTTGTTAATTCTCCCTGCTTTGCACCTCTGTGGGTCCGCTTTGAACACTCTGGCCATAACTCACATCTACTGGTCCTTTTTTTAATTGATTGGTACTCTCACTGGATTCCTTCATGTCCTTGCTCATCTGAATAATTCTTTCATTTTCCTACATATACCTGAATGGATCATATTATATATAATGCTTGGATCTGGATAAATGTAATCATGGTTGGATGATTTGTTGGTGGCAATTTATAATTTAAAATTTTCTGTTTGATGTCCCTTTAAATCTTCTTTCTTTGGCACTTTCTCTTCATGTTCCCATCTTAACTTGTATGTTTAAACTCATTGGGGTTAATTTTCATTCCTTTAAAAAAAAAAATTGTATACTTGTTGCCATGAAATATTAACACAAGCCCTGATGAATCCTCAAGTTACAGTTGGTATTCAACAGTTTTGACATTTAACAGCACCAACGGCAGGCTCCTAAAAAAAACTTCAGGTCCCCCTTTTTTAGACAAATGAAGCTCTATCTCAAAGGTCTGTGAAGCTCAGCATAAGTGCCTTTCCCACATGGCACATCACTAGTAAGTTTGTGAGGCGTGCATATTAACGAAAGCAAGTTACGCACAGCTTGAGCCAAAGTGCCATGTTGGGCCTTAGAAATTCACGAAGAGCATCAACACTTAACTGAATTCTGGGCCACTCAAAGTCATTTTGAAAGGTTTTGTTTAAAGTTCGTGGCATTTAAAAAACGTATTAAAATTACATTATACATAGGAATAAAGATGGCTGACTGCATCACAAACCGAGTCCAAATTTATATTTAAATAAACATAATTGAATTAGTATAATAAAAAAATGTACAACTCAGTGTCATTATTTTCAGTGCTTCAGAAATTGGGAAGCCCGGCGTGTCATCATCAGAATATTTGTTAAGGCTGCTAAGTAAGTACCCTAAATATTTCCTGTCATGTTTCTAAAATCAACATTCCAGAGTTAACCCGACCAAAATCCCTAAGGCCGGAGTCTCACAAGTACAGGTCCTAGCTAACCGTTGAATTTCTGAGTATTTGTTTTTACACATAAAGTGATTGTAAACACTCCAATTACTAATTTAAGAAAATGTTTTCTAAAGAGAATGTCAGTCTTGACCCCAAGATGTGATTCTAGCCCCTTTACTCTCTCTTTAGAAAGCAGATACTTGACCTGCCAATACAAGGTATTTGGTATGGCACTCTTCAGAACTGATGTGTGGACCACTTCTTCCTTTCCTTTAAAGTTCATGTAACTAGAGGAGAAGGCCTAGCCAGGGCGTGGTTGAAAGGTACCACTTTACACAAAACAGGCTAAGGAAAATCAATAGGTTAACACAGACTTCTGAGCAGTTTTCCAGGTAGGCTTAGATAATCAATAAGTGGGTCAATTGACAACAAACATTAAGGCATCTTTTAAGTCTTCCTGTAATCCCTGGTATAATATGGCTGCTGCTACTTTATCAGTCCAGACTACTTCTGAGAATAAATGTTAAAAGTGACTGATGAAGAGACTAACTACTGGTTGCCTTGCTTCATCGTTAAGAAGCTGCTTGGGTAGTTTGTTTCTTTTGAGAGCCAAGTGTTTGGATTAAAAACCAGGGGGGGGGGGGCACGCCATGGTGTCCTTTGGAAGATACAACAATATAACTTTTTTCTGGGCCGGCTAACAGAGGTGGTGGGTTTATTAAGGAGTTTATGAGACTAGGATTTGCCGCCGCTCTATTAGAAGCTGGGGAAGTGGTGACACTTGGGTCTGTTGTAGGAGCGGGGGCAGGGCAGGTGGAGAATATGAAGTACCAAAAAGGCTTGTTTCTATCGAGCTGTCTTAAGGTCATCCTGATTCAAATTAATGGGTTTGACCATAACCGGCTGGTGATTCTTGGATGGGTCCATATTTCTCTTTTTTGGCTGCCAAACTGTCAAGCTTCAGGATAGATTCTCGGAGACTCAGCTGAGATTACCAATCCTTCCAAAACCACTGTGGAGACAAATAATACTATAGGGTACCACAAAGCACTATGGAAAAAATGGGGCAAAAGGAAAACACATTATGTCTGGTCAACACTGCACATCTCAGTGGATGTGTCTGAGCTGGACAGCAGAACAGCACGCCTGAGGGCAGCTCACTGAAGGGTACTGCGTTATTTAAAGACAGAAAACAGCTATAACATAAGTGGGATGCATATATGCGAGATTAATAAAATAACAGGAATAGAAGGGGATGGGAGGCTTCTCATACTCCAAGTTGCTATCTCACATCCACTCATCAACTTTAATACTGAAGGTAAACCCTAGAATGCCAAGATGAGAGAAGACGCTGATCAGGTGAAGATAACTGAACTTAGGAATGTGGAAACACAGCGCAAGTATAACAACAAGCACCAGGGCAGAAACTCTCTAATAGAAGTGGAAACTGAGAGGAGAACGAGAAAGGGAAAAACCAACAAATTGGAGGGATGCTGAGCCAAGTTATGAACTAGAGTGGGTGGAAGCCGCTACACCTGCAAAGCATTGCTAGGTACTTCTGGAGTCGTAACAGCATGTCTTATATCCACCTTGACTTTCAGGATCTCAGAGACCCAGACGTGTACTAAACTCTGTAACACATTCAGCTGTCTAGTCTACCTCCCTGGCCCCAGCTTCCTGATCTCCATCTTCTCCATGTTTTTCTTGATCTAAGCAAAAATGTAGACTGGACTCTGTTCAATGTAAGTTGTGAGATCTTGCACTTATGTGAATGCAAGTGGGTTTACATATTTTCCCTTAATACCTATCTTGAAGGAATCCAGACAGTGAGATCCAACTTTAACAGTCAAACACAGTGCAAGCTGCCTATGATCAAAGGCAATGTTAGCAATATATGTTGACAAATGGGTAATTTGTTACCTTGTGTCATAGTTGGCTGTTTGTCTTGATCTTTCAATATGTGACACAAAGATTTCATGTTTATTATTATTAGAAAAGGGACAACGTCTTTTTTAAAGTAATAGGTGCGCTTTTGTCTGGGTGACATAAAAAGACATCTGAGTAAATAATAGTTTGTGACATTCATGGGCCCAGTTCCTCATGATTACTGGGTTTTGGGGTATTACTTGGATCTCAGGGGAGCCATTGGTTATTGTTTATTTCAAGAATAGGGGTGGAGGACGTTTTTCCCCTTATTATGAAAGAGCAAGTAGGACCTCCTGACCTTGTAAAAAAAAACTCCCTGTCTCTAGTTGTTACCTGCTCAGAATCATGCACTAATCCTAAACATTAGTTTGTGCCGGCCTTGTTGGGGCAACGACAAATCCCTGGAAGAAAACCAAAGCATTCTCCTAGTGCTACAATTTAGGTTTTTTCAGTTGGTTCATCCATTTTACAATATTGTTAGTGATGCCACTCCATGTACATTAAAGTCACTCAACATTTTTATTAATGTAATATGATTTGGCAGAGGTCCACCTAAGACAACAGTACAAAAGCACTTTTGTTTTTAAAACACCACAAGGTAAAATTGTTAAAAACATAGATAGATTCAGTACTTTGTGAATATTCAGCCTTGACAGCCTTAGAAAGGGATGTTGTGCATTGTGCAATGTAGAATGTACAAGAAATACATGGTTAAAGACTTACAATGTAAGCAGAACAGATCACTAACTGCATGGAGGACAGGGACCATACAAAAAGTGACACCATATTTTATACATCACATACCCAGACTTATAAGACGTACAAATTTATTAATACACATTTAAAAAATGACTGAAAGATGCAAAAATCTTGTTACAAGTCATTTAATTAAGGGGAGACATAAGACACTTAAAAGCATCCAGAGCACAAGGTATATTATATTTGAGAAACAAAGACTTTAAAAAGTGACGTTGTGCATTGTGCAACACAGAGCATACAAATAATACATAGTTTAGATTTTGAATGTAAAGATGGCAGAGCTCACATATTCTTCCCCTTTTTGGGGACTTTATCCCAAATGCCAGTAATCACGCGAAGGGGGAGCAAATTTTGCATTAAAGTGTATGAACGAGATATATGTATGATTTTCAACATTGGCTAGCACTGGTTTTCATCAACAATAATTTTAAAATCAACAATTGTTTTTAAGCCTGGCTCCAGACAGCTTTAGCGTCATGTAATCAATACTTTAATAAAGCATAATAAGAAGTGTAGAGAGTGGGCTTTGGGCCAGCTCACGTCAGTAATTGAAATTTATGTGTTTTTTAGGATTTGCAGTTGCTTAGGCTGTACATCAAGTGCATGGCATTTCGTGGAAGGTTGCATTGTCTCATTAGCATTCCCATTAGGCTTTGTGATGGAAATCAATAGTCCTTTTGTTAGACTGCAGAGACACCACGTTGTGGAGCTTCTAACTGAAAGCAAATCTTTCATTGAGTTGATCTGTTTTTATTGCTCAGTCGAAGACATCTTTATTTTTGATTTATGTCCTTTTTCCTTAGGAAGTCCCTGCTGCTTGCTTCAGCCTGTAGAACAGCAACAGAGCGATTTCACTTTGTCTTTCTCTTAGGCTTAAACACACAATGCTATTAAATGGAGCCCTGTTTTTTGTCTTTCATGTTCTCTTTAAAAGTATAATCGCATTGTGACCCACTAAGTCCTTTTTGACGAACTAAGGGGGTCATTATAATGACGGGCGAATCGCCACCGCCCGTATGGCGGTGGCGATCCGCCCGCCATTTCCCACCGCCCGCATGCCATTTCCCCCCGCAATATTACGATGGCGGGGGGGACCCCGGCGGACGGAAAGACCGTCCGCCGGTTTTCCGCCGGTCCGACAGGGGACCGGGCGGTAAAGGACCCTAATATGGTGGCGGTGTCTGCTAGACACCGCCATCCATATTAGGATGGCGGCGGAGAGCAGCCTTTCCATGGTGGCGTTGCCGCCATGGAAAGGCATACAGTGTTTGCTGTTGGGGGCCCGTTGCGGGCCCCCCAAGATGTTGGGGGGTGCACATGGGGGGTACCTATGGTACCCCCCTGCATTTGCATGCACAAGGTGGCAGGCACCGCGCGGTGCCTGTCACAGTCTGCATGCAAATGCACAACATGCATATATTGCATTGTGGCGGGTGCTGCTTATAGCACCGCCTGCCGCAATTCAATATATGCGGGATGCCACCGCCACCGTGGTGGTGGCATCCTAATGCCCACGGCGGGACCGCCGCTCCTATGGCGGACGGTCCCATTCACCGTTACGGTGGCGGGCGCACTTTGTCTGCCCGCCATCGTAATGACCCCCTAATAAAGTGCATGCATATAGGCTTCTTCAAAAGGCAACAATAAAGGTTAACTGATATTGCCACTATCTCATTTATTTTCGACCTACAACGTCATGGTAGCAGAAAATGGCCATTTTTGTTTCATTTGGAATAAAGCCTTTGTGTATGCACGTCTTTACTTAGTCCAATAAAGTCGAAATCGTAAAAGCATTCCATTACTCCCTTAAACGTATTTGAAAGATAGTGGGTTGTTGGTGTGATTTCAGGCGGCTTCTCTGCTAAGGCAGAGGAGTGTCGCCCCACTGCTTTTTTGCAGTGAAAGACAGAGAAAATAAAATGATAATATCATATCAATATGATTATCACTTTCTTTTCTCCTACTTCCGCCCACAGCTTTGCTTGGGGGGGGCAGGGGAGGAGTAGTTGCACCCTCTAAAGTGTGTAATGACTGCTTGGACGGCTCTCTCGGGCCGCCCAAAACAGTCTTGCGCACTTCGCATGTTCTCCGTGCAGGCTGCATTGCAGCCTACGTGGAGAACATGCCCAGGACTCCAGTCAGCGTCTGAGCGATGAAAAACGGTGCTCAGACCAATCACAACGCTGCTAAGGCAGCACTGTGATTGGCTGACTGGGAGCCTGGGTGTGTTTCCTGTGGCCGACTCTGAGCAAGAGAGGACTACGGAGGAAAGAGGGGCGAGGAAGTGGTGAAGAGGTACGTTTTTAATTAAATGTTTTCTTAGCCGCTTCCCCCGTGTCCTCCCACCTCCTGCATTCTCCCCCCTACCTCACGTGTCCTCCCCCCCCTCGCCCCCTACCTCCGATCGGTGCCAGCTGCACCTGGTTTTCTTTGTTTGTTAGGCAGCGCTTTGGTCTATTACATCTTTTTTGATAAAGTAAAGACGTGTGTGCTCAATGGCTTGCTTGAAAGTGTTACAAAAACTAGCATTTTTAAGTTGCACAGATATTTTATGTTGGACGTAGTTATTTTTTTACCTGCACTATACAAGACTGTGCCTCAATTCTGGCTGAAGTTGAGACATTTGCAAATAGTAGTCTGGTAAACTGAATGCTTTTTGACATGGAAAAGACGTGCATGCCCGTAGGCTTTGTTCAAAACGCGACACAAATCTTCACTGCTATTGCAATATTTGTATTTATTGTATCGTTAAACTACAGCAATATTTGTATTTATTGCATTGTTAAGCTACAGCTTTGCAATAGCAGTGTAGTTTAAAGAAAATGCAATTTTTTTAGCCTTTGAAACAGAGCCTTTGTTAGCACAAGGCCCCCATGCTCCCCCACGGACTAGCAATCTTGCATCACCAAAATCATGGTTACACCCCTCACATAGAAACAATCATACCTACAAGAAGCACTCTCACACCCATCTCAGACTAGTAGTTCCACACTACTGACAGTACTTTCATCCCTCATAGATAAGCAATCACACACTACCAGCAGCTCTCCCACATCTTTCAGTGAATAGTAGTCACACACTACTTGAAGCACTCCAACGCCCTTCAAAGACTAGCAACATTTGCACTACGGACAGTATTTTCACACCTAGTAGTGATCACAACCTACCAATAGTGCTCTTACACCCTATACAGAGGAGCACTCTCACAATAATGACAACTGTTAGACCTGACATCCTTGGTGTGGTATTCCCCCAAACTTACTGCCTTCACCCCTCCTGATTTGCTGGATTTGTTTTGTTGGATTTAGTACTCTGTGCACTTTACAAATGCTAGCCAGTGCTAAAGTGCTTGTGCTCTCTCCCTAAAAACATGGTACAATTGGCTTACACCTGATTGGCACATTTATTTTACTTGTAGGTCCATAGTGTATGGTACTACATGGTACCCAGGACCTATAAATTAAAAATTAAATGCTACTAGTGGGCCTGCAGCACTCATTGTGGCACCCACTGAAGTAGCACTTTAAAACCTGTCTCAGACCTGCCACTGAAATCTGTAGTGCAGTTTTAAACTGTAATTTCGACCTGGCAAAATAAACCTTTTGCCACACCTAAACCTTCATTTTTAAAACAGGTGTCACCCCTAAGGTAGGCCCTAAAGACCCCTAGGGCAGGGTGCATTGTATTTAAAACGTAGGTCATGCAGGTTTTAGTTTTACATGTCCTAGTACTGAAAAACTCTTACGTTAATTTTGTAAGGCCTATCTCTCCCATTGGATAACATTGAGTTATCTTATTACATTAAATAAGTGCTAACTTTTGATTGAGAGCAGGTAGAAATAGCAAGTTTGGACTCAAATGAATTGTAATTTAAACCCATCTTTAATGGTAAAGTCAGATTTTAAGTCACAATGCTAAAAATACCAATGTGAGAAAATTGGCATTTTCTTGCCCTAACCGTACGGTGCCTGCTGCCAGTGTACTGGGTCACATGACTCAAATGGTTCTGCTGTTGGGGTATGTGTATTCCTGCCAGACAGTGAGACAAAGGGGACTGGGTTTAGGCAGGATAGGCCATCCTGCCAGGATGGCTGGGGTGGAGCTGTCTCCTGCCCCACTTACACTTCAAATGGCTTGCCTCCAGCACACGCAAAGGGACCTGACACCAACCTTTTGTCACTCCAGACTTCTTGGAGCCTTGGCAGAGGAAGGGGAGAACTTTCCAGAACCAGATTTAAAGGTAGTTCATGATGTCCCCCACTTCAAAGGCTGGCACCAAGTATAAATACTAGACCCTCAGAACACCAGTTCAGTACACTCCTGGACCTGTGAAAGACTTGAGATAGACTGCCTGGTCCCTCAGAGGACAGCCTTGCTGCTACTAGAGGTCTACCCTGCTGCTTGGATGGCCTGTCTTGCTCCTTGAAGGAGAACTGGACCATCTCTTTGAACCCAGGACCACCAGAAGTGACTCCAAGGGTTAGTTGGCTGGCCTCCTGTGTGAGGTTCAGGGACATAACAAGCTCCAGAGATTTTGAACCTGGTACCTGGCATCTGCTGGAGTGAGTTCTAACCCCTCAAGTGGTGCCCCCCCAGGTCCTGGACCCTTTGAAGTGGTGTTAGAGGTTCTGCTCCTGCCTTACCCTAAACCTTGGAACTTAGAAACATTTTCACCAGAAAGTGCACCGAGAACCGACAGACGACCAGGACCTACCTGCTAGCCAATCCATCCAAGGTGCGGCCTGATTTCGTGGTAGCTCTGGTACGGTGTTCTCCGCAGGAGCAAATCCTGTTTAGTGGTACCTATCAGAAAAGGATTCCGGCCTCATGGAGCCCTCATCGGCTACAGCCTGCAGGTTTGTCTCGCTGGAGATTTTCGACTTCCATAAAAGTGACTGTGAGGAATTGCGGCTTATTATATGGTGGGGTTGTGTAACCTCACCATGTAATAAACTCACAAACTCATCTTTAGTCCACTCACGCTTGTTTGTAAACCCTTATCTCAACCCTGGGTAGCTGTGGCTTCGAGCAGACAGGCTTTAACAAAGGAAAAAGTGCAAAGCATTTTTAAGTACCAAAGCAATTGAATAAGAAAAACAGGACATAAAGGAAATCTGACACAAACTTATTAAATTGATCTGGAGTGTTCCGGAGATATACATTATTAAGCATATCTTGAATCACTGCTTTTCACTCAAAATGCAAACAAGCATTGACAACTACTGCAGTTAGTGGTTACTATGAAAACATTTGAAAACTTTTTATAAAGTTGTGTTTGGGTACTCTGGCCCACTATCGACGACCAACTCCAGCACGGAGCAAGTCACAGAGGCCCGTAAGGCTTAGCAGGACTGTTACTGTCCAGTCAAAGCAGTCTGCAGGCAAGTTCCAGGCTCTATGGGCAAACCGTCATTGACAAAAAGGGAGTGGTCCTGATGCAAGGGACACAGGATGCTGCAGATGCTGAGGATAGAGATGCGGTCGACGGGGGTCTTCCTGGGGCCACCTCACAGTCCACAGATATGGTGGGGCAATTTTGGCCAAAGAGGTCGATGTCCCTGGAAGTCCAGCTAAAAACGAGTTGCCACTGGTCTACTGTTCTTCGGTCACAGTGAAACCAGCGGATCCCTTTAATTGAGGGTAGTGTCCGTCTTGGGCGACCAAACTGCACTTTGATGACTCTCCCGGGTCTAGCAGACTCAGGTGCACTTTTTGAGTCTTGGAGCTCATTCTCCTAGCCTGAGCTTCGGCGGTCAGCGGCGATTAAGCGATTGTGGCTAGCAACTTGCCAAGGTGGCTTCATCAGCTTTTCAGGTCCTGGTGCTATAACAGGAAATCAGCCAACTGACTCTTAGAGTTCACCGTTTTCTGTCTGGTGCTCAGGGATGACTTTCTCTCAAGCAGGGCACCACAGAGCAGCAGGTGCAGTCCAGTCTTTGGTGCAGCCTCTCTTTATCACGTCCACAGAACAGCAGGGCACTTCTTCTTCGGTCTTCTTTCCAGTACAGATATGATCTGAGGTCTGGGTGCCAGGGGGCCACTTTTATGCCAATAACTTGCCTTCAGGGGATTATGTGACTACTAGCCAATGGGCTACCAGGTGCACTCCCGCCTGATGACGACTTCCTGCAATGTTTGCCATCTAGCTATCCCAAAGTGCAACATTTTACCCACTCCCAAGATGGCAGAACTCTTCTCTCAGTGTGTGGTGCTTGGTAGCCCAGCCTAGTGGCTACCTGAAGGCTACACGCACACAGTAAATCTGGTTGACCACTGTTTCCCCCTCTCTGTCTTCAATGCTGACCTGTCTACCAGAACAAAAGCGCAGCCCTTCTCATGTGTGTCCACCATTTGCCCTTCAAAGGTGGCTTCCCCTTTGAAGCTTGCCTTTTGGTCTCACATCCTGTTTGGCTTCCTGCCAGGGATAGGTAGCACCTCTTACAATTGCAGGCCTCTATTGTGTGTTTTCCTGGGCATTGTTCACACCTCTCCCCAGGAGCCGAAGGCTGTCTCGTGGCCAGCACCTGCATATAGCCACTGGAAAACTTGTGCAACAGAGTGGCAACTTGCTAAAGTTGCCTTTTACTCAAAGGATACATTAAATTCAACTTAGGTATTAAGTTGGGTTTAGTGGAATAATCCTTCCGATACCTTGAAGTACCAACTTTAGTGGTCCCATTCAGAAGTTAGCACAGCTTAGTTGTCAACATGTAACCCTGTACTTGCCAATGGGGTTACTAACCCATCTACAGTAAAAATGACAATTTGGGGGCTTTACTGTTAGGGCATATAAAAACATGTTCCACTTTTCAATATACGGCACCCTGACTTAGGGCTCGACAGATCTATCTCAGGAGTGACATATATATTAAAAGAGAAGGTCTGGAACTTGTCATTAGTTTAACTTGCAAAGTCGAGTTAGCAATTTAAAAACTACTCTACCAGTCTGCAGTGGCAGGCTAGGAGACATGTTTTACTTTGTCACACTCTTGGAGGCACAATAAGTGCTGCAGCCCTTGAGGGGCACTTTAATGTACAGACCTTGGGTACCCAGGTACCATATACTAGGGACTTATAAGTATATTAACTTATGCCAATTGAGTATAAGCCAATTAAACATACACTGTTAAGTGTCAGAGCACTGGCACTGAGGTCTAGTTAGCAGGTCTCAGTGATCTCTCAGAGTCAAAAAATCAGAAGCATAAGTCTGAAACTTTGGGGAAGTTTTGACAGTGGTTCTTTTCAAAATACAGAGATGGTTGCTAGGCTGGAGTAATTTCTAAATTTGATGGACAGAGTACCATCTGGATTGTGGAGATAATGTCCTCTGCCATCCCCTATCATGTCTGTCAAAGTCACAATAAGGCTCTGAAGGTACTAGTGCATAATATCAAAATGAACTCAAGTGTTGAAATTATTAATCCCCTTTCAGAAAACACATTTTTTCTGCAACAATGGAAACAAAAGCAGTGGTCCCACAATTTTTACATTTCCATAATGTAAATCTGATAATATTCTCCTTAATTCTCTTCTCCTCCCTTGTACCTCCTCTCCCATGTGTGCCCTTTCTTCAACCAGACAGTGACTTTTGTCACTGTTGAGTAAGAGCAATGGGAGGTGATGGGTGAGAGAAGGACAGAGTAGTGAAAGAGGTGAAGAAGAGGGAGGAGAAAGGTAGTAGCAGAGATGAGGTATAGAACTGGTTGTGGTAGGGGGAGAAATAAGGTAACACAAGTACAGTAAGATAACCAGAACGAATGATAGAGTGAGGTTGAAAGAGGAATCAGTCAGCGCAAACTCAGAGATAGAAAGATAAGTAAGCCTTTAGAATGAGATAGATAGCTAGAGGTTGGGAGAAGTAGAAGGAACCTTTTAGAGAGAGTGGTGGGGTACACTGAGGAGTGAGGTAGAGAGAGGTAAAGTAGAAAGAAAAAGAGAGGCCAAGAGAATTAGGATAGTAAAGGCATGCGAGTAGTATGAAGAGATGGAAAATAGAGAGATGAAATAGCAAAAAGGGCAAAATGAGAAGTTGTATAAAACAATAGGTTAGGTGAAGAGAGTAGCAAGGCAGAGAAAAAAACAGCAAGAGAGGGGAAAAGGTAGACAGACAGGTGAGAAGTAGAAAGAAAAATGTAAAGTACAGAGACAGAGGTTAAATAGAAAAATAGATGAGGTTGAGGTAGAGAGAGCTGTGAGCTAGAGAGAAAAGTGAAGGCAGAGAGGCGAGCTAGAGAGATGTATAACAAGAGATATACAATGGGGATGTAGAGGGGGTGGTTTGAAACAGAAGAGAAGGTGCAGAGAGAAGAAGAGGAGACAAAGATAAAGAAAGAGAAGTAGGTTGAAAAGAGTAAGATAATAAATGAGGTGAGATAGAAGGACAAGAGGTAGAATATGGGGAAGTTGAGAGGTGAGGCAGTAAATGAATGGTGAGGTAAAGTGACAGGTTAGGTAGAGAGAGAAAGAGGTGAGGTAGAGAGAATTGATCTAATGGAAGAGATGGGAGACATAAATTAGGTGGAAAAAGAAAAGAGGCAGAGAGAGAAATGTGGTAGAAAGTGTTGAGGTAGACAGTGGTGAAGAAGAAGAGTTCTGTGAGAGAGAAGTGGAAAAAGGAGATATGGAAAAATCAAGTGAGATACAGAGAGGTGGTAGAGAGGTGTATTGACAGAAAGATGAGGTAGATATAGTTGAGGTTAAGAGCATTTAAATAGAGTTTGATTGAGTAGAAACAAAGAAATATGGATAGGTAGGATGAGAGAGAATGAGAGAAAGGTAGACGCTAAGAGGTAAGGTAGAGACATATATTGTGCAACAGAATGAGAGAGAGTTGATGTAGAGAAGGTGATGTGAAATAGAGATGGCGGTAAAGAGACGTAGTGTAGAACAAGAGGAAGTAATGATTAAGAAAGAGAGGTAGGGAAAAGGAGAAAGGTAGTGAGTGAGGTAGAAGGAACAGAAGTAGAAAGAGGGGAGGTGTAGAGTTGAGATAGTGAAAAAAATATGAGATAAAATAAGAGGTTAGGTAGTGAGAGAGGGATGAGGTAGAGAGATTTGAATTTGCGAGAGAGGTGGGAGGCAGAGAGAGAAATAAAGTGAACAAAGAAATGAGGTAGAGGGAGAAATGAGGTAGAGAGAAAAATGAGGTAGGGAGTGATGAGGTAGACAATAGTGATGAAGAGAGAGGTTTGAGATAGAGGTGGAGAGAAAAGGTATGGAGAGAGAGAAAGAAACATGAAATAATAAGGAATTAGTTTGAGAGAAAGGTTAAGTAGGGGGAATACAAGACTGGGAGATGGAAAAGGGAGTGAAATGCAGAGGGAGGTTTAAGGTAAAAAGTGAAGTGAGGCAGAGAGAGAGTAGGTAGAATGTAGAAGCAGAAAGTGGAGATAGCGGTTAGGTTTAGAGAGAGAGGTGGTACAGAGGTTTATTGAGAGAAATATGAGGTAGACATAGGTGAGTTAAAGCACGTTGGAACAGAGAGAGATTGTGTAGCTATCTGGTAATGCAGCTAGGTAGAGCAAGAGGGCGCTAAAGAGGGGTGAGGTAGAATATGTGAGAAGAAGTGAGGAGAGAAAGTGAGATTGATAGAGACAGAAAGATTATCTTTTAATTCAATTCCCAACAACTGCCTGAGAGGGTGAGGGTTGAGGTTGAGCGAGTTGACATGCCCAGTAGTGAAATCAAAAAAAGAATATTTGCTTGAAATGGTACTTCTTAGTATCCAGACCACTTTACCAGTGGGCCCCAGGAAGGTAGGGGACCTTGTTGCCTATTCCTTAAAATGCCTCTAAAATATGGAGAGTGAGTTTTGCAACTTTAAAGCAGGAAAGTAGGAAATTACATCACTGGAAAGAAGGTTTGATGCTGATCCACAATTGTCTACGGCAGGGAAAATAATGAAGGGCATCAGCAGTCTAGCAGCATTAAGTGGAAACTTGTCTAGGAGAATGTACTACTATATATTGCCAACAAAAATAATGTGATAAGATACTGAGGCTGGTCCCTGTATCTGACCCGCACTCCATTGCGGTTGGCCTGAACTTTTTGATTTGATCCGGTCAAGCGCGACCAGATAGCCCCGGTTGTTGCTATTTGTTTGTAAGCACTACAAAACAGTTTATTCTTTAAAAATTCATATCTTGACTTCTACTTATTGGATCTTTCTTGTTTTCGTCTTGTGTTACTCATAAATATATAAGCTATTTTTCTAAACTGGCGTGGAGTCTCTTTGTGGTGTTTTTATTGTGTTACTGTTTGAAGTGTTACACAAATACTTTACACATTGCCTCTTAAGTTAAGCTTGACTGCTCCGTGCTAAGCTACCAGAAGCAAAGCACAGGTTAATTTAAAATGCTTCTGACTTGCTCAGACTAGGACTGTGGCTCCTGCTTAGACAGGGTACATACCTCTGCCAATCAGAAACCCAATTTCTAACACAAAACTATCAGCTTTTTTAACTATCTCCTACAATAAAGACAGAAATCTACCAAACATTCTAAAAAATCCAGAAACCTACTCCAAAAAAATAAGTACAACTATTTACATAATTTAAACATTTAACTCTAAAAATATCAACTTCTAAAACATAATAATCAATGAAATAAAACTAAATATGTGTTCTATAGGACTGCATAATTGAAGCTAATATACTAAAAAAACAAAGTGAAGAAAAAAGAAGGCTCAAACTATAAAACAACCAATACGAAAAAAGTAATACAACTTAAAAATGTAAGTAAACATGTCAAAAGTGCTTAAAATATATAGTAAATATAATAGTAATTAATTAAATTACACAACGGAAAATGAATTCAATATTTATTTGACATTTTAATTTAAATACAGAAATCAACAATGGAGCCACTTTCACAGAACCACATAAAGGCAACCCCTGCTCACGTATGTAGGCTACACCAACAGCAAAGAACCGAGCATTAAAGAATGTTGCTACAGGAAATGTACTAAATAATATTCTAAAGGTTGCTATGGAAGGGCTAGCTCTGTAAATGAATAAGTGGAAAATACCGCTGAGCATCGCCACCTTCCAAATATTGCCGAAATTGAGATTCATCAAATATTGCAGGACTTATAAGAGGCCACATGTTCCACAGCTGAAACTGACACAACACCCACCAAACTCCTACTCACTTTATAGCCAAATTGTCCAATTTAAAAAGAAAAGTATCTAGAAAAAGAGGTATAGAAATACCTAACCCGGCACCAAATTTTTTTTCAGAAATATACATCACAGAGCATCTCACTGTGAGCCACGTGCAGGAAGATTTCAGATCATATGATAAGCTCAGTAATGAACAATGCCAATAGGTCTAGCTTTAAAGAAATATCTTTTGATAATGTGAAGCATTACAAGCAAATAGAATGGGTATTAATGTGTATTTGTGAGGAAGCAAAGAACTATACAATATTATTGGTGTAGGTTGAAAAGTTAGTTGCCATTTGTCTGTCAAAGCAGGCCTAAAATTCCATGTGAGTTAATGCCTGCCCTCCTCCTATCTGTGTTGCTGCCAGAGAAAGACAAGCACAATACATTATCTACTAATGTAAGGCATGTCTACTCGATTACAATGTCGTGTGTGCGCCAGAAAGTTCAACTTCAGCCTGCTGGATAAATAAAATGATCAAAGCTGCTGGGGAAGGCATGCACGTTTTTTGTGGAAGCACAAACTACTGCCCAATCAATACATGTGCTCCTGGCTCCCAGTATGTGGTTGGAGGAAAGCCCCTTTTTAGTGATGCTCACATAATTGCCTGCTGACAGCTGTGCTGTCAAGCCAAGCCATAAAAAAGGTTTATCTTATTTGCTACTCTTGAAGACAAACAAAAGACTGTTATACCTCATGGATGAAACATTTAAACTATGTCCATCACCATTTTACCAGGTATACACCATCCATGGACAATTGCAATTGTACAAAACTCCCCAGATAATCTAACTGCTACCAAAGAAACAAAACACAACCTACGCTGAGCTATTGAACATCATGAAAGAAAAAAGCAACAACTATTCGCTAAACAAACAATAATAGACTTTGAATTTGCCAAGATGCACAGAATTGAAAAGTGTTTCTAAACAGCCAAACCCAGAGGTGGAATTTCCACTACAACAGATTCACCTGGCACCATGTTAAAAAAGACCCTCTACAGATTATTCCACAAATAGTACATTCCAATTCCAACTGAAAAAAATATTTGCTCTTGTTGATAGAAGCTGCATTACACAAAGATAAAAAAGACAAGTTAAACCCACTCGTTGACTACTTTCAGCACACCTTGGTTGGCCATCTTCACCGCTCAGGACACAGACGCCAAGCCAGGTTCCACTCAGATTGGTGGAACATATACGATAGTACCATAAACAAATGTTGGAAAAACAACAACACAGCAAAAGACTGGCACAATGTATTCCAAGCAGAAATAGACAGAGACCATCCAACACTTTACCAGTTCAAAGAAATTCCTTAGAAAGAACACAGTTACCTGAAACTAAGAATCCAGCAATTCCTACCCCAAACGATAAACCTATAATTTACCAAACAAACCTTTAACCAAAAACCTTACTATGCCTAAACTCATGACTATACATAAACAACACCCATAAATCAAAGAATATATATGAAGAGATCAAACACATAGCAAATAAATACATTAAAAACAACACTACATAAACACAACTAATAATACGTAAAAACAATACACACCAAACATTACGGGCCTGATTACGATGTCGGTTGGAGTTGCCTCCGACCGACACCGTTTCGGTGGAGGAACCGCCCGACCATAGGTCAGCGGTTCTGCACACCGAATTACGATCCGACCGCACATTATGTAGTAGGAAACTCCCATTTCTCAATGGGAGCTTGTGCGGTGGGCGGAAACTGTCCGCAGCACAAGTTCCCATCGAGAAATGGGAGTTTGTGTACATCCCTGCACCGTGTGGCAGCCACCTCATGGTGCCTGCCACAAGGTGTAGGGATGTTCAGGGGGCACCATATACGCCCCCCAGGCCCAGATGCAGAGGGCCAGGGGGGAAGTGAGCCCAGCAAGGTGCTCCCAATGTCTCCTTCCGACAGCCTTTCCATGTCGGAAAGGCCGACATGGAAAGGCTGTCGGAAACCGACATCATAATCCCAACGGCAGAAACGCCATCCTTAAAGGATTATGGTGAGTTTCCGACCGACGGGATGAGCCCGTTGGAAAGTGTTGGTTGTCATTCCGACTGCTGCCTCCAACCGCACGCATCGTAATACGTCTTTCGGAACGCAGCAGTAGATGTGGTTCGGAATGCAACTGATAAGCTGTCCATTGCGGTCTGAACCGAATCGTAATTAGGCCCAAAATGTCTTCATTATTCAAACAATACATTTTCAATATTCCCTCCCACAAAACAATAAAAAATAATACTTACAGTTTTGTAGAAATAGGGTGTCTTCAACTATTACCCTAAACAACCATGAATCCAATAAACATTCCCAAAAATGCACATTCATTAAAAAAACATAATCCTTTCAAGTAGGAAATTCATTTCATGTAATCGAACTAACCCTTAAAAATCCCCCAAAATATTTCCTTTATAAAAAGCAGTTGCAACCTGAAAACCAAAAAAGAAGAATGATTTTAACAGTTGAGATATAAAAATATCTAAAATAATTCCATTAAAACAAAATCTCAAAAATGGGGTCGCACGAAAAAAAAGACTTTGCTAGAAGTCAATCAATCAAAAATATCTTTTTTGACGCATTTCTGAAGCATGAAAGATTAAACATAAAATCAGTGCAAAACATATAGAATACGTACAATTGATCATGCCACAATAATACATCAATAGATATATATAGACTCACAATATCACACTTTTTATTAATTTTACAACTTGCCAAATAAAAGACGCTACCAAGCAGCATATCAAAGGGCTATGTAATTGTTGTAAAAAGAATAAGGCTGGTCTACATTGGGAAAATAAACATTTTGTTGGTCGTGGACAAATTTTGTGTTGTGGAGAAAGTGTAAAAAATTTCTCGACTGGCGTGGGCTGATGGAAGTTTATAACAATGCTATCCTCCAGGTGAGTCTTAGCCCCTCTTCCTATCCAGTTTACACATCTGATCATGATTACATTTTTTAACATAACATTAGTTAAATTAACCCTAGACACTAACCATTGTATACATTTGTTTTTGAGCTCCTTCCATGATTCCTATTTATCCTCAGAAAGGGAGGACCCCAAGGAAAACCAAAACATATGGTGCTGAGTCGGGTAGTAGGTCCAGACAAATCAGATAAGTCTTGGGGTGTTTATCCAGAATGAACCGGATACTACTGGCCCAGTGTTAAGTATCCGATGAGCTGAAGATGGCTGAAATGCCTTCTGAGAACTGGAAAGAACTGTGGGGCGAGCACTCCCACTGCTTGCAGTTTCCCTAACCGCTGAGCCACCAGGTTCATTGATTCAACTAATGGACAACATGACCGGCTTGCAGAATTAGGAAACTTGCTTCTTTCCCAAGGGGCATAGGCAGCCCACACAGGTCTCTAGAAGGGATTCAACTATGGCTAGTCTTGAGGAAATATTGATTAATTGAGATGTAATTCATTGCACCAAGGCTGAACTCAAGGCCTGTACAAACACAAGGAGATGATGGACGGAGTGCAGAAACGTTTCAGACACTCACCACCTGGTCACAGAGCAGGGTTGAATCCATCATCATTCTTTAGCTCACTTCGCCACCCCAGTTCAGACCAAGCAATATGAAAAGCAGTCTTGATCCTGTTCCTCATGGGAACAGTCCAGGGTGATGATGAACGGAGTGCTGAAACCTTTCAGACACTCACCCCCATCATCTCCTTGTGTTTAGATTCAACCCAGATCTGTGACTGTGGGTGAGTGTCTAAAACGTTTCAGCGCTCCGTCCATCATCTCATTGTGTTTGTTTTGTTCACCCTAAGTTGGCAGGGTCTGCTCAGATGAGGGTCCCTTGCTCACTTGCCACTGGATTCAAGCTAGCCTGGCTGATGAGGGTGTTACCCCGAAACCAGTCCCAGATGCTTGTTTTCTGTCCAGGGAAGACCTGGCTTGGCAGTTCGGGCTGGACTGTTCCCATGAGGAACAGGGCCAAGACTGATTTGCATATGGCTGGGTCTGAACTGGGGTGGTGAAGTGATCTAAAGAACAATGATGGATTCAACCCAGACCTGTGACTGGGGGTGACTGTCTGAAAAGTTTTAGTGCTCTTTCCATCATCTCCTTGTGTTTGCTTTGAAATCAAGGCCTGGCACAGATTAACAACCTCTTTCTGAAAATTTTGAAGTTCGAAATTGGGCGGGGTCTCATAGCTAGAACTACCAGATGAAAGAGACCGTTTGCTGGGTTTGCTGGGTTGGGCTTGTGCGGCCCATGCTTTAGAATTCTTTTTAGGAGGGGGGGCCTGGGTCCTCCAAGGGAGATATAGGGATTATAGTTTCAGGGGTGACCACCGAGCAACCATTAGCATTTATACATCTGGAGTCACCAAGAAGAGCCTGATTGGCAGCTCCTTGGTTTGAGACGGTAGCGGGTTTGCTATGGAAGTCAACCTTCGAGGAAACCGATTTCATTGTTGCCTCAAGTTTGGCCTCAGCATTGCATATCTCTGTGTTGAGTGCTCCCATGGCTCCCAATAGAAATGTTTCCAGAGGCCCAGGGCCCCCATTAGAAATAGCGTTGTGCTGCCTCTTACCCATCTTTCACGGGCCCCAGGTTTCAAATCAGAGCAGGTAATATAACAGTTTGTGTCAAAAGTTGATACAGGCTCCTTAAGTAAAATAAAAGGGGGATGGCCCAGCCTCCTCTGGGCTCTGACGAGTGCAGACAGGCCCGCTCTTGGCTCGGTCTTCCTCCGGTGGCGTCCCGTGCTGCGGGAGTGAAGGTGCGCTTTTAGCACGATTGGTATGCCCCTCCTCTGTAGCCAAAGACAGCTGGGGGATGTAGTCCCAATCCAGCTGTCAAGAATGCAGAGTCCGTGGCCACCCACACTGCCGGCAATAGAAGCTGCCACGTTTGCTAGAAGTCTTCATCTTTGCTGTGAAACAAACACAAAAAATACATTACCACTCCAATCCACCAACATAATAGCAGTATAATAAACTAAATTATGACATACTAATCCCTTTAAACTAAGAAACACATGAACATTAAGAACATTCCGACTGCTTTACTATTCTTAAATCTAATACTAATGCTCATTCAAAAAATAACATAATATAACACAAAAATGCCTACCTAAAAGCCAAAAACCTTTCTAAACACAACAAAATAATAATTAAGCCACCATTAAAACTCTAATTTATGTAAAAATGAAACTGAAAATGAGCCTTACCTTATCCTAAGAGACTCAACCACGCCTCCTACCCCACTCCAATGCTAACTAAAGAAAAAAGGTGTTAGACCTATATGCCTTGGGATGGTTTCCCCCAAACTTTGTGCCCAAACCTTCCTTTTTAATACATGTAAATCACCCCTAGGGTAGACCCTGAACAGCCCAGGAGCAGGGTGCAGTGTTTTTAAAAGAGTAGGACACATACTTTTAAGTTTGACATGTCCTGATAGTGAAAAACTCTTACATTCATTTTTCACTATTACAAGGCCTATCTTTCCCATGGGATAACACTGGAATTACCTTATTACATGTAATAAGCTGTAATTTCCAAATGGGAACAGGTAACCAGTTCATGTTCGGTCTCTTTGGAATTGTAATGAAAAATCCTCTCTTATGGTGAAGTAGGATTTTAAATTACAATTTTGAAAATACCACTTTTAGAAAGTTGGCATTTTCCTGCCCTAGCCATTTGGTGCCTGTAGCCTGTCTCTAGCCCCATGACTGGGTGTAGTTGACAGTTGAGCTTTGTGTATTCCTCCTAGACAAACCCACACAATAGAGACCTCAGGTGTGCCTGGATGGGCAATCACTGGCAGGATGGGAGGGCTAAGCTGGGCACAGCCCTTCTTGCACTTGAATAGGCTGTGTCCTGCCTCCACACAAAGGGCTACATACCCCTTGTAGTTAGTCTGGAGCCAGGACAGGGGAGGCAGGAACCCTGGGGACTTCAAGTGAAAACCTCTAGAAGCTTTCTACCACTTCAAAACAAGGCCCAGGTATAAATATTGGACTGCTGTGCTGCTGAAAGGACTGCCACTCTGCTGGACTGCTGCCCTGTTGGACTACTGCCTTGCTGGACTGCTGCTTTGCTGTGCTGACCTGCTGCCTGAGTAAGAAGGACTGGGCCTGCATCTGTTGAACCCAAGACCCCAGAATGACTCCAAAGGCTGGTTGGCTGGGCGCCTGACTACAGCCTCAGGGACAGAAGGCTCCAACAACTTTGAACCCATCACCTGGACTCTGCCATCTGCAAGTTCTACCCTGCCAAGTTGTGCCTCCCCAGTCCTGGATCCTTGGAAGTGGACCTAAAGGTGTTCTGGCAGCCCATCTGTAGATCCAGCAGAACCGACACATCTCCACTCCTGTACAACGCAATCCTGATCAGAACCGACACATTGCCTCTGCTGCGAGGGTTCTCCCAGTGCAAGGACTCCACATCAACCTTGTGAACTGCATCAAAACCGCCACCTGTGTAAAGCTTTCCAGACGGAGGCCGTCGCATTCCAAATCTCTCATCAAAGGCAGCCTTGACGATGACGCAGGTTCTCGCATCGCAGCCTCACAGCTCCTTGTGAACCAGTGCATCGCTTTGACTGCGCGACACATCCTCAAGGCTGGGCTCAGCATCACAAGCCCTCGTTGGTGGGATCATCAGCGATGATGCAGGACCTCGCACTGCAGCTTTGCAGCCCCTCGGAACAGACACATAGCCTCGACTGCGTGACACATCCTTGGCGCAGGACCTCACAATGATCTGCAACCAGAATTTAAGCCATTCATGTTCAGTGGGCCTAACTGAGTCCCTGTAATCGCGCCATGCTCCATCATGGTCGGCCCGAAGTTGTGACTTTGACCCAAGCAGATATCCACAGTTATCTTTAAAATTGCGTATCTCTGGTTCTACTGTTTGGATTTTAGTAGTTTTGGTCCTTGTTTTATTCATTAAAGATTAATCTATATTTCTATATTTGATGTGGGATCCTTTTGTGGAGTGTTTTCACTGTGTTACTGTTTGAAGTGTTGCACACACACTTTACACATTGCCTCTAAGTTAAGCCTGACTGCTATGTACCTACCTACCAGGGGGTTGAGCACAAGTTAATTGGAGGTTGCTTGTGACTTCACCCTGACAAGGATTGTTGTTTCTGCTTGAGTAGGGTTTCACCCCCCTCAACCAGTAACCCGATTTCTTAAAAAGGGAAATTCAAGAAAGTAACGTAATGTACCTGGTAGAAATCGTGTCTTAATGAGAATGAAAAAATTACTTTTGTAAAACGTTATATGAAAAATATGTATTTAGAAATTATTATAAAATTGCTAAGAAATATAGGAAATATAACAGAAAATATTACAATAGAAAAACATAACTTTTTTGTGTTAAAAGTATACAAATTAATTGAAATGTGACATGCTAAATGTATTAATATTTTAAAAATACTTATTATTCCCATTCCAAGCAAAACAACAGTTGTGAAAAGTGTTGGACTGTGGGGAGGCCAGATTTTCTACTCCCACTCCAAACTAAGCATCATTTGGGGAAAGTGTTGGACTCTGAGGGATCAGATTTATTATGTGCACTCCAAACTAAGCAACTTTGAGGACGGTGTTGGACGTCTGGGGGGTGTCAGATTTAATATTCACACTTCAAACTAAACAACATTGGGGAAAATGTTGGACTTAGGTGGGTGAGGGTATGTTGGACTTTGGATGGGGTATTTATTGACGTATGTGTTATTTGCATAACATGGACCTAGCCAAAAAGGCAGAGGAGTCAAAGACAGACAAACCGTCAATGAGTGGTAGGAGAGGTAGCTTGTTATTGGACTGAATTATTTATAGTGTTCTTGAAAGAGTTGTGTCTTCAACTTTTTCCTAAGTTGGAGCAGTGTTGGGGTGGTCCTCATAGATACAGGATGTTATTCCAGAATGTATAGGTACCTATGTGAGAATCTCTAATATTTTCACTCCAAACTATCCAACATTTGGGGAAGTGTTTGACTCTGGGGAAGGTGGGAGGGGGCAGATTACTATTACCTCCCCAAAACAAATACTTTTGAGGAAAGTGTGTGACTCTGAGGGTTCAGATTTCCTATTCACTCTCCAAACTAAGCAACTTATGTGAAAATGTTGGACTCTGGAGAGATAAGATTTACTATTACCACTCTAAATTTAGTAACATTATGGAAAGCATTGAATTCTTGTGTGAGACAAATGAAGCATTCCCAGACTAAAATAAACTGCATTGTAGAAAATGTTTACCTATGGGGATCATATTTATTATTCACACTCCAAACTAATCAATAAAACAAATTAAAAATATATATAAATGAGTATAAAATAAATAACAAAATATAAATCAGTAATATATAACTAATAAAAACATCTCATCAAATACAATTAATAAAAACATGTTTAAAACAATAGAAACACAAATAATTTGAAAAACATATCTGTCATGTAAATGTATATTTACACAATTAATGAATCCCCAGCATTTTACTTTATATTTACACCAATAAATTATAACAAATGTTTTTAATTTATGAAAATAATCTGAAAAATGTTTTTTTAAAGCTAAATTTTTCAATAAAAACAGATTGCAAAAACATTTTAACAATCTTTTTTAAAACAGGCATTATATATATATAAATTTAATAAATACTTCTCACTCACATTCACTATGTAACCCAGAATCCTGAAAAATAAAATAAGCGCAAACATTTTTATTATAATTCTTAGTTCAAAATAAAAAAATATATTTAAACATTAATTAGGTTCAGTAAAATAAAATAAAATATTACTTTAAAACACTCACCATCCAATGCCACTATAACACAAAACATCATAAGAAATAAAAAAAAAGCCAAGTAATAAAACATATATTTTTAACATTTTATTTAGCAATATATTTTTTATTTTAATATACACAAATATAATTGAAATACTAATTAAAAACACTACCCATTGAAAAAACCCTTTAAATAGCAGTATCCCCAAAAATACAATTACTATTTTAATTAAAAATAAATTAAAAAATATTAAGCTAAACAAAAATTTTAAAACCCCCAGGAGGGGGAACATGGCAGCCGGCTAGGAGTCGGCCGCGAGCTTGATTCTCTCCAGCATTCGTTTTTGTGAAAACCTGACTCAAAAAAACTATATGCGCACTTAAGGATACAATCTAACCCTGTTCTGGAAAGTGGACGCTGAGACGAACGTGAAAAAGCCCTTAGAAAGTACTCCGTACCTGCACACCTCTGAGATTGTCCTGCTCTCCCCTGCTGCCGTCTCTCTCGCAAACTCGAACGCGGGCGTGGCTTCATTTGGAGATACCGCGGGCGCGTAGGTTGAGTGTACGCTGGATCAATGCCCTGATCCCTAGATTCCTCCATTTGGAGTTGCTCCGCTTTCCTTCACTGCCGTTCCCCCGCGAGCGTGAGCGTGCCTGGCCGGACGGCTGCAGCCGTGGCTGCGGTTGGAGGTATCACGGGGGTTGCGGTGTGTAGGGTGGGCTAAGCCTCGACCTCTGTTGTTGCTGACGGGCTCCTTTTTCCGCAACTTGAGACTTCCGTGACGGTTGGGGGTTACCTCTTTGGGTACCTGGTGTCCCTGGTGTGCTCCAGCCCTCCTGTTTGACCTGTTGCCATATTTTTACGGTGCTAATGATTGCTGGGGATAGCGTATGGTGCTGTCCGCCGCATATGGGGCCCCATGGTACCTGGCTGCCCTCCAACTTAGTCGGGCCGAAGGGCTGTACCACGAATTTCTCTGCGGGGGCAAGGTGGTGTGGTTAGTCCACATGCGCAATTACAATATTCCTGCGCACAAACACCAGAAGATTTATTAAACGGGCTGGAGCTTGGCCTGTCCTGGCTCATGAGCCCAAAAAAAATGCCCATGTTGGGTAGAGAGCCGAAGATACCGGGGAAGCAGAGCTCCAACGTCAAATTATCTCAGAGGGCGAAACTAGAGGGGAAGTTGCCTGCAACATCTACGGAGCTAAGGACACAACAAACCAACAGGTACACATTACGAAATAAATGTATAGATGTTGATGGAACTCACCTAGGGCAAAAAGTGTCTCCACCAGTCTTCTCCCCCCAGTTTCCAGATACCTTAGTAGTAGCACCTCGTAAAGATCAAACCCCTAAACAAACCTGTAAAAAAAAGCAAGACGCCAACATCACTGCTCTAATAGGGGGGGATCTAGACTTAAAATAACCCCTACATTAAGATCCTTCTTTAAGGTCAGTGGGAGTGTCAACTCACCGACCATCGTCACAAGGGTGTTAGATCCCCCGGGTGTTACTAACACTAAGGGGCCGATTCCGATTCGGGCCGGAAATCTCACCGACCGAGCCGGACCGGAGAGATTTCCGACCGAATCGGACCCTACTAGCCTGACCGAACGAGTACGATGCGCACGTATGCTATCGGACTAGATTCGGTCGGACTCCCATTGAAGTCAATGGGAGCCGGTCGTACAACACGTACGTGGGCTCCCATTGACTCAATGGGTGCGAGGCGAACAAGGGCGCCCCCTACAGCGGGTACGCGGCAAAGCGACTCGCGCCATACATGCACAGGTAGGGGGGACCCATGGGTCCCCCCTGTGTGCGACTCGCACGGCTACGCGTACAGGGGGGTCCGACACGGACCCCCAAAGTGCGGCTCCGACTGCTCTTTGGAGCCGGACTGCGTGAGTCGGTCGGACTGCTCGAGGCGCGCATCGTACTTACCCGGCCGGGGAACGTCTCCATTGCGCGGTGCGAGTCGAGTCCGTGCGAGTCGGTCGGAGCGGTCGGGTTCTGCGAACGAGTCGGTCGGCGATTTCGCGAGCGCACGCATTGTACTCGCTCGCCCGGACGCACGTACGAATCGGTCGGGAAATAGGGCTCCGAATCTGATCCGGTTAAGCCGAATCCGATTCGGTGCCCTACCGGCCGAGATCGGAATCGACCCCTATGAATCAAAAAACGGTTGGAGAATTACAGCAAATCTCTAGTTTACCCCTGGCTAATAGATTTCATGTCCTGGAGGTGGATGCCCCATCCATGGAAAATTTACTTGGTAGCCAGAAGGAAAATTTACCCATACCATCTGTACCATCTGCACCATCTGTGTCATCTGAGTCCTTAATGGTAGAGGGGGCAACTGCACTACCTCCAAGGCAGGAGAATATTGAGGCATTATTGCAGACATTATCAGAGGAAATTAAAAACAGATTCGCCATGTCAGAAGCGAACCAAGTAAAAATCTGTGATGCCTGTGAGAATCTCGAGAAGAAGCTCACAGACTTGACTGACAGGATTAAAAATTTGGAAACCTCCTCAGAAGATATGAGAAGGGAAGTTACTGTCAACCGTAAGGAGATTCAGCATTGCAAGGAAAAGGAAAAAGCCCTCCAAGAAAAAATTGAAACTTTAGAGAATAACTTGAGACGAAAAAACCTAAGGCTCCTGAATGTCCCAGAGGGGAAAGAGGGTGAGGATTTGAAGGGGTTTTTATAAATCTGATCCAAGAAATAATACCAGAAGCCGGGAATTAGATCTACTCCATGATATCCAGTGAATCCATAGAGATCCCTTTAGGGCGGTATCCTAATAGAGATAGACCCATAAAAATACTAATTAACTTCAATACCTACTCTATTAAGGAAAAGATACTTTCAGATGCATTAAAAGCAGGGTCATATACTAGAGACGGATGGTCATTCCGTATTCGCTCGGATCTATCAAAGGAAACCCAATCGCGTCAGTGGGAGTTGGGCCGGTACATACAGGAGCTCAAATCTCTAGGGGCCACCGCGCAAATTAAGTTCCCTGCCACATTAAAAATAATGTGGAATAATAAAATGCACATTTTCAGAGACCCAGAGGAAGTGGACAGCTTCATCAAGCAGATAAAAGATGAAGGCCGCTGGGCAGCTTCTATGCCCACGTTGGTCAAAGAGAGGGTTCCCCTGGGAGGGTGGGTGGGGCTTTATGAGAATGGGGTAAGAATGCACTGTATATATTTTGCAACCTGCACACGGGGATGGGAGCATTGGGATTTTTTTTTTTTTAAAACAAAAAGTCCTCATATGCGAAAATCCTTTAGACAACAGGGAATGCTGCTAGAACATGGTTAACATAGATAAGAAGCACACTTTGAGGATACTCAGTTGGAACATAAATGGGTTGAGAGTAGCAGATAGACGAGCGAATTTTACAATTTCTTAGACAATCTAAGAGTGACATTATAATACTGCAAGAAACTCACCTGCAACAAAAAGAATGGGAGTCAATACTTAAAGGGCATAAGTGGATACACCAGTTTGCATGTACCAATCAGAACTGCAATATTAAAGGGGTCGCTATCCTGTTTAAGAATTCAGCTCATGCAAAAATAATAAAAGTAGTTCCAGATCCTAAAGGAAGATGGGTCATTGTGACAGTGAGGATATACAGTCAGAACTATTCTATGATAAGCTATTATGGCCCGAATATGGATGACCCATCACCACTACATGACCTATTTCAACAAACATTGAATGATGATCATCCTATCATAATGGCGGGGGATTTTAATACTCTGTTGGATCCCGAATTAGATAAATCAACCCCTAGGCCAACAGTCAATGCTCCAAAAATGTGAGGTTTTATACAAAATATTATGAAGAATTTAGGACTAATAGATCCCTGGAGGCTAAGAGCTGGTAGAAAGAAGGAATTTACACATCAAAATAAAAAATATGGTCATGCATCCCGTATAGACTACTATCTCATCGACTCAAGATTAAGCAATAAGGTTAAAGCAGTTTTTCATCACCCTGCCCATTTATCTGACCACTCAGCAGTTAGTTTAGAGATATCTATAGAACAAAAGGGGCCTGAATTCAGATGGATAATGGACAGGTCTTTATTAGGAGAATTGGAAATACAAAAAAACTGAAACAAGACACGCTAGATTATTTTGAACTGAATGCTGGTTCCTCTTCATTACGGGTTATATGGGATGCATATAAAGCCTACATCAGAGGAAAATAATTAGTTATGCCACACATAGGAAGAAAGAAAATGACAAAAATTGAAATGATAGAGAAGAAAATAATTTCTTGGCAAAAAGATCTCTATGTTGCAGGAGACTCAGCAGCAGTGAATGAGATTCAAGTACAAATTGATGAGGGGAAGAAAGAGCTTGAGGAACATCTGGAAGGTATAGTTAAGAAAAAGTAGTTTGCTAGTAAGTTGGTGCACTACGAGTATGGTGAGGGGTGTGGGAGGTTATTGGCATGGAAAACTAGGGGAGACCTAGTTAGGAATTCAATAAAAGAGATAACCTTGGAAGGGTCAGATGTAAGTTGTACTGATGATAATGACATTGGTACCGCTTTTACCGATTTCTTCCAAAATTTATATAAGGAAGAGATTTCATTATCGAATGAACAGTTAACTACTTGGCTTTTAGGTGACCCTCTTTCAAAACTTTCATTAGACAAGGAATCTCTACTTATTAACCCCATTACATCTGAAGAGGTATCTTTAGCAATAAGAAACTTGAAGAATGGGAAAGCACCCGGTCCTGATGGGATTCCCAGCGAACTTTATAAGGTTTTAGCGGAGGAAATTACTCATTCACTAACCTCATTATTTAACGCTGTCTACATAAATAATGAAGACGTTCCAGAATCCTGGAATGCGGCCACAATAACCCTTATATTAAAACCCCACAAGAATCCTAAAAAATGTGAGTCCTACCGCCCAATATCTTTACTTAACAATGATTATAAAATATTCACAAGCATATTGGCAAAAAGGCTAGAAAAAGTATTTGGAGATCTAATAGGAATTTCGCAAAAAGGGTTTATGAAAGATAGACAGTTAAGTGATCTTACACACGACTTGGTATGCGCTATAGATTTGGCCACAGACAGAAATCTCCCCTTAGCTATCCTGACTGTTGATGCCGCTAAAGCTTTTGACAGGGTTAGCTGGCCCTTTCTTTACACTGTCCTATCCCATAATGGGCTAGGGAGCAACTTTGTTAATGCTATAAAAACATTTATACATGCCCTTTCGCAAGGATCTTATTTAACGGCTCACTCACTCAGCAATTAAGAATAGGTAGAGGTACACGGCAAGGCTGTCCCCTATCCCTCTTGCTGTTTAACCTGTACATCGAGCCCTTAGCAAGGAGGATTGGGAAAGAACAGCAGATCTAGCCTTTTCAACATCAAGGTTGGGTTAAGAAAGAGGCGCTTTACGCAGATGACCTAATAATATACACGCAAAACCCCACAGAATCATTTTCAATTATAATGGGCTTATTAAAAGACTTTGGTAAGATAGCTGGGTACCAGGTAAACGAAGAAAAAACTGAGACAATGGCCTGGAATACACAACTTGATTCTACTCTTAGGAAAAACTTGAAGAAAGAGATAAGATACTTAGGAGTTCAGGTAGTTAAATCCCTGGAAGAAATGGCACAGATAAATCTTCTAAAACTCATGAAAGAAACTAAAAGGCTGTTGCAAGCCTGGTCTACCCTACCATTATCGATCATTGGCAGGGTGAACCTGATAAAAATGATGATTCTGCCAAAGTTCACGTTTATATTTAATGCCTTACCATTATACTTTGAGTTAAAATGGTTTAAGAAATTGCAAGGTGATCTGACAAGCTTTATATGGGCTAATAAGAACCCAAGAATTGCCTGGAAAAAACTTTACAAAAAAAGGACAGACGGAGGGCTTGCTTTACCCGACCTTTTGCTATATTGCTGGGCTTTACAGTTAAAAAACTTTAGAGCACTTTTAACTAAACGCGTCCAGCTACTCCGACCTTGCTTTGGAGCATTAGTTAGTGATCTAGCAGAACAAGGCAACTATTTCTTGTTTAAATATGGGCATCCCAAATTCTTCAAGAAAATTCGTTTGAAGGTCCTGAGCGCGGCATGTAGACTTTGGATTCAGGTTAGGAGAATATTGAAGCTACCCTACTATAGTCAATTGGCCCCTATTTGGAAATTGCCCGGGACTCCTCTATGTTTACAGGATTCCTTATCTATACCACTTATGGATGCTGAAATTGAAAAATGGTGCCAACTAATGGACGAGCAGAATCAAATCTCGTGGGACTATTTATCAGAAAAAACTAACAATTTATTGTCTAGATTTAAATACCTGCAACTAACAAGCTGGGCCCAAAGTCAATCATCTGTAGGAGCCTTGAATGAATGGGAAACAGTTTTATACGGTAATTCTGTACAGAAAAAAGAAACTGCTAAATGGTACTGGATGTTAGTCCAAGATGAAGACTCCTATACGATGCCACTTAAGGAAAAGTGGAAAGAGGCCCTTCCAGACACACTTTGCTTGTTTGTCAAATACGCTCCTTTAAGGAAGAACCATTTATTTACTTTGCACAGGGTCTACTGGTCCCCAAAGAAGTTGTCCAGAATAGGAGGGGAAATAAGATGCTGCTCGAAATGTGGACTCCAAAAAGCAGATGATGTGCATATGTTTTGGCAATGTCCTGGCGTGAATGCTTATTGGCTAGAAGTGGGTAAGATATTAACAGATATACTGAAAAAGAACATAGAGGTAAGCTTATCTTTGATTATTTTGGGGATTTTAGACAATTATAGCTTTACTGGGAAGAATAAGAAATCGCTTGAGCAGCTGTTATTAATTTTGATCATTATTGCTCGCAGGGAAATCTGTATTAATTGGATTTCTAGTAGTCCACCGTCTTGTGTAGCTTGGTTAAAACCGCTAGACGATTTGGCAGGTTAGACTGTATAAATGCCTCTGAGAAGAGAGCTAGTATATGGGAACCTCTTGTTAGTCATGATTCAAGCCCAGGTAGGCAATAGAGGATTAAAACGGTCCAAGGATTAAGACATCCTAATCCAATGGGAGGTATGCGTGGGAATCCTCGACACCTCGAGATAAAGGTTGAAAGTAGGTGTATCAGGGCAAGGGAACATCCGGTAGGTATTGTGTGTATATTCTGTTCTCTAAACCCAGTACGCACCGTAACAAACACCTTTTTGGTTTGTCGCATATGAGGACCAAAAAAATATATATATATAAAAAAATTTAAAGCCCCCAAAGAATGATTAAAAATACATTGAAAACATTTCCAAAAAACAAAATAAATTAAACATCAGTTACATAAAAAACATCTGAAAAAAGATGTGAAATATATATTTAAAACATCAATATTACTGTTACAAAAATCAATATCTCAACGTTGAGATAATGGATAAAATGGTACCCAAGATACTATGGGGCCGATTACAATCTCGTCCGGAAAGCATTCCGACCAAATCGGTTCCGGAATGCATTCTGGATGACTCGTATCAGGGGAGTCCGACCGAACGATTTGGATGCATCCGGATGCTTCCGGATACGATTCGGTCAGTCTCCCATTGACTTCAATGGGAACCTGTGTTCCGAATGAGAACACAGGCTCCCATTGAAAAAAGGGGTGGCTGAGGAACATCATGCACCCTGTGGCAGGTACCATGGGGTGCCTGCCATTCGGAAGGCCCTGGGTGAAGGGGGGGCGTGTTATGGGCCCCCAAAGACAGATTCTGACAGCCGTTTCATTCCAGGCAAACCGAATCGGAACAGCTGTCCGAATTTGTCATCGTAATCGCTCGCTCAGAAACCGTGTCCATAGAGCTGTACGAATCGGCTCCGAAAGGCTCGACCTGTACGAATGCCTTTCGAAAACGATTTAGTCAGCTCTAATGGTTTCCGGGCATCGTAACAGGTCGTTCGGAACTGGGTACGATTCGGTCGGAAACAAGGGCTCCGTGTCAGATTCGGAAAACCCGAATCTGATTCGGAGCCCTTCCGAACGGGATCGTAATCGACCCCTTAATCTTTTATATTAGTTACCATTGATGTAGTGATATCAATATTAAGGCTCCACACCATCTGAGCCTTCTGTGGACCAACTATAGCAAGCCCTGGGCTAGTCAACATGCTGTTGCAGTGCTGCCCAATAAACGATATGCAGTCTCAGAATCCAGACATGTACCACACTAGTGCAAACAATCTGGCCTCCTAATACTGTGGGCTCCCACTTCAAAGCCTGAGAAGAGAGGAGGAAAGCATTATTATGCTGCCCCCTGCTGGTAGTTTAACATTAAGGCACCATACGCCGTCAGAACAAAGACAATTATATAGTCCAGCAGCCTTGCACTGGCAGTTCTTTGTGGTGCTCAGGGGCCACAAAACCGCATCACTTGTACATGCAGTCGAGCTCCCCCACATGGCTTTTACGAAGTTCTGGTACTAAACTCTCAAAGCCTGTTCATTTGAACCCTTCACCCCAAGCAGATTCTTTTAAAACTAGATTTTCAGAGATATGGACTTACAAGCAATTAATGGCCATTGCTTAGTGCTTCTATGGCCAACCATCATGTGTGGTAATTGGAATTGACAAGGTGCCTTTTGCACCACTGTTGTAGCACCATGAGGCTGTGAGTGGCAGCATGGCCAATGATGTCATGGCGGGAATACTGTAGTCCATAAAGTAGCCTCCAATGAGGCAACAGCCCTGGAGGAAATCACAGCTGACATTTGATCATCCCAGTGATGAAAATCTTTCAGAGATAGTCCCAAATATTTGGTAAGGTTATCTTTGGGTAGAAAACACGACCAGGAAACAACAATAGTGATGAGCAACAGATGAAAGACAAATATAGAACACTACACAACATCACTTCAAACATGTCAGCAATAATGACATAAAAATGGGCACAAAGAAAATCAGCACAAGATTAGTATTGGTTTAAAGTCTAAATTAAAGTGAATTTCAAATGTATTTGAGGAGAACAATACTCATTTCAAAGGCAAAGAGAAACATTTTGAGGGCTTGATTTCAGCCAGGCAAGCAGGGATCTCTATGTTTTCCTGTGGATCTGACAGCATGGCAGCTCCACAGGAGAGTGTAAAGCTTTGCAGATTGGCACCAAGTTTGTTGCACCCACCAGGGAAGGTTCATTATTTTTCAAGAACAAATTCGCAAAGCTGGAGTTTCTTTTTGTAAAACCAAAAATCCATGCCCCTGAAATGCATAGGGTTTTCTCTTTTTGCTTGGGTCTACTGAGCAATTTTCCGACTTGTATCACCATGCCTGGCAGCGAAATACAGTGACAGTTGTCCCACCTTGGATTGAGTAGGATGACAGGTATGATTATGTGCTGGGCCTGTGAACGCTAGGCTATTAGATGAGATGTTTCCAATAGCAAAACCAGCAGAGGCTCCGATGTCAGAAACACAGTACTTCCTTCAACTAAAGCAGAGGAACTGCAAGTTTGGTGTAGCAGGAGCATCGCTCATTTACAGCAGTGCTCCAGTTCTGGTCACCTCTAAATGACTACCAGAGACTTCACAGGTGCTATGGTTTTATCTGTTAGATGCTAGTACCCACCGTGGGATCACACCAGCAGCGAGGTCTTTCTTTTCAGGCTGGAACACCACTAAAGAATGTGGAACGTGACCTGTTACCCCCTTCAACTGTTCTTTTTTTTCTATTATGATTGTCTGTGGTACATGTTATTGTGTTTGTAAGAAATTGGGCTGCTGGTTGAGGAGAGTAAATCCAAAATCCTTGTCAGGGTGAAGTCACAAGCAAAACCTAAATTAACCTGTTCTCATCCCCCTGGTAGCTTGGCACAGAGCAGTTAGGCTTAACTCAGAGGCAATGTGTAAAGTATTTGTGCAACACTTCAAACAGTAACAAAAATTAACCACAAAAGGGATCCCACACCAGTTTAGAAAAATAGAGTATTTTTAATAAATAAAACAAGACCAAAATGACAAAAATCCAATCGGTAGGACCGGTGATATGCAGGCTTTATTATTTCAGTGAAAATAGCATCAAAAAGTACAAAGCGCAAACTGTGGATATCTGGTCACGCCACACCTGGAGAAAGTCACAAGTTCAGGCCAACCGCAACGGAGGGTGGGCTTGCTACAGGGGTCTAATTAGGCTCACTGAACAAGAGTATCTTAAGTCCTGGTTGCGGAGCGTTACGAGGTCCCACACAGAGGATGCGTCACGCAGCCGAGGCAATGCGTCGCTTCTGAGGTACTGAGGAGCTGCGAGATGAGGTCCTGTGTTGTCATCAAGGATTCCATCAACGAGAGCTAAAGTTGCCGTTGCGAAGTCCGACGTCAAGGATGCGGCGTGCAGTCGAAGTGATGCATAAGTTCCAAGGACCTCTGAGGCTACGATCCATGAACTTCCGTTGTCACGAGGCTGCAATCAATGAGGGATTTGCAATGCAATGGCCTGCGTTGGGAAAGCTTCCCACAGGTGGCCATTCCGATGCAGGCTACAAGGTCGATGCAGAATCCTTGCATCAGGAGAACTTTCGCAGCAGAGGCGACGCTTTGGTTCTGCTCAGGGTTGTGCAGCAGAGCAGAGGAGATGCATTGGTTGTGCAGGCTCCACAGATGGGGTGGCAAAGCACCTTCAGGGCCACTTCCAATGGTTCAGGACCAGGGTGGCACCAATTTGCAGGATAGGACTCACTGATGGCAGAGTGCAGGTGCTGGGTTCAAGGATGTTGGAGCCTTCTGTCCCTGAGGCTGTAGTCAGGAGACCAGCCAACCAGTCCTTGTAGTCGCTTTGGAGTCCTGGGTTCAACAGAAGCAGGGCCAGTCCTCCTCACCCAGACAAGCGGGCAGCAGGTGCAGGGCAGCACAGCAGGGCAGCAGTCCTTCAGAGAAGCAGAGGGCAGTCCTTTCAGCAGTACAGCAGTTCTTCTTCCTGGCAGAGTATCGACAGGTCCAGAAGTGCACTGAAGAGGTAGTGTCTGAGGTCCAATATTTACACCTATTGCCCCTCCACTCTAAAGGTGAAAGAACCTTCTAAAAATTATCTTTGAAGTGCAACAGCTTCCTGCCTTCCCTGCCCTTAGTCCTTTATGTGGAAGCAGGACACAGCCTATACTATTTTTTATGGCTGTCTAGGAGGAATACACAAAGCCCAACAGTCAGCTTCACCTAGTCATGTGACCCAGACACAGGCTACAGGCACTAAATAGCTATGACAGGAAAATGCCAACTTTCTAAAAGTTTCATTTTCAAAATTGCAATCTAAAATCCAACTTCACAGTGAGAGAGGATTTATCATTAAAATTCCAAAGACACCAAACATGAACTGGTTACCTGCTCCCATTTGCAAATTATCACTTATTAAATGTAATAAAATAACTCTAAGTTAGCCTATAGTAGAGGTAGGCCTTGCAGTAGTGAAACACGAAGTTAAGATTTTTTCACTTCCAGGACATGTAAAACCTAATGATATATGTCCAACTTTTTAAAATACACTGCACCGCACCTGCACCCTGCATGTCCCAGGCCTACTTTAGGGGTGACTTATTTGTATTAAAAAGGAAGGTTTGGGCCCGGCAAAATGTTTTTTTTTTGCCAGTTTGAAATAGCATTTTAAAAATGCACACACACAGGATGCAATGGCAGGCCTGAGGCGTGTTTAAAGGCTACTTAACTGGGTGGCACAATATGTGCTGAAAGCCTACTATTAGCATTTAATTTACAGGCACTGAGTACATGAAGTACCAATTCACTAGGAATTTATAAGTAAATTAAATATGTCAATTGGAAATAAGCCAGTGTTATCATGTTTTAAGGAGTGAGCACATGCACTTTAGCATTGGTTAGCAGTGGTAAAGTGCATAGGGTCCTAAAGCCCTATGCACTGATCCTCTCCCTCACCAAAGACCCTCACACCGCCAAAGCCCACCTCCATGAAGGAATGAAGGCCGTCGCCGAATGGATGAGGACCAGCCGCCTGAAGCTGAACTCGGACAAGACGGAGGTCCTCATCCTTGGTTCCAACCCTTCAGCCTGGGACGACTCCTGGTGGCCAACATCACTGGGAACAGCCCCGCCACCCACCGACCACGTACGCAACCTAGGGGTCATCCTCGACCCCACCCTCTCCATGACTAAGCAGGTCAACGCCGTTTCCTCATCCTGCTTCAACATCCTCCGAATGCTCCGCAGGATCTTCAAGTGGATCCCCACCGAAACAAGAAAAACAGTCACCCAGGCCCTCGTCACCAGCAGGCTGGACTACGGAAACGCCCTCTACGCAGGAACGACGGCTAAGCTCCTGAGACGGCTGCAACGCATCCAGAACGCCTCTGCACGTCTTATCCTCGACATCCCCCGACGCAGCCACATCACACCCCACCTGAGAGACCTGCACTGGCTCCCTGTCAACAAGAGGATAACCTTCAAGCTCCTCACCCACGCACACAAAGCACTCCACAACTCCGGACCAGCCTACCTCAACAGACGACTCAGCTTCTACACCCCCACCCGCCAGCTCCGCTCGACCAGCCTCGCCCTCGCCACAGTCCCCCGCATCCGGAAAATGACCGCCGGCGGCAGATCCTTCTCCCACCTCGCCGCCAAGACCTGGAACACCCTCCCCACCAACCTCCGACAGACCCAAGACCTACTGGCCTTCAGAAGACTCCTCAAGACCTGGCTCTTCGATCAGTAGCAGCACCACCCCCCTCTTCCCCCAGCGCCTTGAGACCCTCGCGGGTATGTAGTGCGCTTTATAAGTGACATGATTGATTGATTGATTGAAAGCCAGCAAAAACGAGATGAGCAAAAATAAGAGGAGGAAGTCAAAATATTTTGGGGAAGACCATCTTAAGGCTGACAGGTCTAACAGTGTTTATCAGCAGATACATTATTATTGCTATCATCATCATGTTTTTTTTAAAAACATATCTTTATTTACATTTTATATTATACATTGCAATAACATGATCTGAGCACTTTACAGGGTCAAATTCAACCAGGACCTGACATTGTTTCAAGTGGATGAAGTGACAACATTGGGACCACAAATATACACTATAGAACTAATGTGACATTCCCCTATGCCCCAGTTGACCATTACATGATTTCTAAGCAGGTCACTGTTGGGGCCTATGTAATCTCTTGGATCACTGCACATGCCTACCTGATTATTCTACCTACTCTGTCGCCTTACCCCTACTGTCAATTACATCCTCCAATAGTTCACCCCGGACATACCCCTGAGGCGTCATCATACTGTGCAGGGCCCTCCATCATCTGCAGGACTCTGCGTCTTCAGCTGGCCGTTCCCATTTCCCAAGTATCTCTGACCCGAACCCCGCAATGTGGCACCTACGTATGCCCCTATCATCCTCCTGAATGAGTACTCTCTCCTCCGACATAGCCCAGATCATGACATCTCTTAGCCACGCTTCTAACTTAGGGTCCGCTTTTGATTACCATACTAGTGCTATACGTCTTTTGGCTAGAGCCAGTGCTAAGTCCAAAAGCTTGGTGCCTACTTTCTTCGCCTTAGGCCTAGGGAATAGACCCAGCAGACAGGCGTCCAATGTACAGGCGAGTGTGCGGCCTGGTATTGGTCAGCCTTTGTACCACTCCCTCCCTTAATGGTTGCAGCCGGGGGGCAACTCCAATTCATATGTTCAAAGCCCTCATCTAGAAATGCACATCTAGGAAAGGGTCATAATTACCCACCATAGATGACCTGAAGCCTATGAGGTGATAAATAGGTAATGTGTACGTAATTGAATTGGGTAAATTTCAGTCTCCTATTCCATGATATCCTTTGGGGTACGCCAGAACCCTAATCCATTCCCGGTCTGGTAAGTCACGCCGCAGCAAAGCTCCCCAGTTATCCATTAGAGCTGTAAGTGGCCGTCGTGCCATTTCCAACAACGCTCTATAGAACCATTTCACTAAGTGCTGTGCGGTACCCATGGTCAGTAGGAGCTGGAGTACTACATGGGTTTTGGTTTCCCCTCTACCACAGGACCACAAATCCCTGAATGATCGTGTTAGTGCTTCATAACTCAGGAACTGACCCGAGGGTAGGTAATAGCGTGTCAGTAAGTCTTCCAGTAGGATCGATGTTCCCAACTGGAAACAATCACCTACTGTAATCAACCCTGCATCCGTCCATGCCTCCATCTGTTTGTCTGTATAGAAGGTAATCGGGTCTTCATGGGGGAACCCCACCAATGGCAATGCCCAGGCGTTCAGCGGGGTCCCCACTGTTCTTCGCAAACATTGTTTCCAACACTCTAGTGCCACAGACAGCAGTACTCCTGGCTGGGGAATCTCGACTTTCTGGTATAAGAGTTTTACCAGCAAAGCCCCCAGTTGTGCAGATTATCCCACCTGGCCCAGCTCCTGCTGCTTGGAACCACCCAGCCATTGTGTTACCCACTGCAATTGAGCAGACAAATGGTAAAGTTCAAAATCGGGGGCCCCCAAGCCACCTTTGTCTCGAGGACGCCTGAGGATCTCTAATGACACCCTGTGTCAGCCACCATCCCACACCAATTGCATAAGCAGGGTGTCTAATTGTTTAAACCAGGAACCAGGAATTTTGACCAGGAAATTAGTGAAGAAATATAACAGTCCTGGCAACTAGACCATTTTGGACAATGAAATTCGGGCCATGATGGGTAACTTCAGAGACCACCGAAAAGGTACACAGGATTTAAGGGACCGGAGAGCGTTCCCAAAGTTCCCTTCCCCCAGATCATCCAAGGAATGGAACACTTGTATTCCCAGGTACTTAAACGTCATCAGGGACCACCTCAGGCCATGCAGCATGTGGTCAGGCCTCTGGGTGCCAGCCACAACACAGAATAAGCCGGTCTTAGTCTTATTCACTCAGAAGCCCGAATATAATGCAAATTCCTCTAGTAAGTTCATTGTTTGTTGTGCTCCCGTTGAGCCATCATCCAAATAGAGTAGCAGGTCATCTGCATCTAATGATATAATATGTACCCTACCCTCCACTATCACTCCATAGCTTGCGCCCAAAAATCTCAGCCAGTGGCTCTATGGCGAGACCAAACAAAAGAGGCAACAGCGGGCATCCTTGTCTTGTGCCTCTATAGACATTACACCGTGCAGAGATACTGTGGTCGGTTTTAACTCGCGCCGTGGGGGACGAGTACAGTAGGGTGCTCCATTTCACCCACTTTTCCCCTAGCGTCATCCAAAGCATTACTTTGTAAAGGTAATCCCACCTAACCAAATCAAATGCCTTCTCCAGGTCAATCAACATAATAGTAGCATAGGAGCGGGCCAACACATCTGGTTGGCACAAGACATAGAATAATCTATGGAGGCTAAGGGAAGTACTCCTTGCTGGAATAAATCCGTTTTGATCAATGTGTACCAATGTCGCATATGAGGCAGCAGCCAGAGCGCCAAAACTTTACTGAGGACCTTGAAGTCCATATTTAACATTGATAATGGGTGGAACGTGGAAACGGGGGCATTCAGTTCCCTGGACTTGGGGAGGGTAATTACTATAGCTTCTCAGTTGGACTCAGGCAAAGAACCCCTGCATAATGACTCGGCGTACAGAGCTCCCAGCTGAGGGGCCAAAGGTTCAGTGAAAGCACCATAAAATTCCACTGGGAGACCATCGGACCCTGGGGTCTTCCTTTTGGCCATGTCTTTAATGACGGTTCTAATTTCCTGCACTGACACTGGCCCTCCCAGATCTTTCTGGGCTTCAGGGTCCAGCTCCCACAGGGGTACCATGTCTAGAGACACAGACAAGCTCTCCGGGGTCACTGGCTCCGGACACCCATAAAGGGATTCATAATACTCCCTGAATGCTGTGTTTATTGCACGTGGTGTGGCGTCGCTCGAACTGATCTTGGTGATAGGCGCCCCACGAGATTCAGTTCTTATAAGCCATGCCAGAGGTCTGCCAGGTCTGCCCTCTTCATCGTGTGCCCTGTCTATGTAATCTTTGTAATCATGACAGAGTAAGCGCTCGAGTGATTCATTATAAAGTTCCCAGGCCTCCCTGAGTCGGGTTTGCGAGTGCTCGTCAGTCCCCGTAGTGTTGTCTAGTTCATGTACCTGACATCCAGATGGAGGAGCTCATTATTGAGCTCCTTCAGTACCCCAACCGACGGACCCATTCAATGTCCTCGCACCACTACCTTAAACGCCTCCCGCTCAACTAACTCCGTGGAGGCAGAGCCTAGATTACATGCAAAGTAGTCAGTAACAGTGGTGGCTAAAGTTTCCCTGAAGCATGTATCCTCAAGGAACAGGGAGTTAAGTCGCCATGTAGGAAACTCCAGGCAGTCCTTGGCTGGTCTGAACTTCAAGAGGAATGTGCTGTGATCAGACAATGCGCGTCCCAATTATTCAGTATGTGTTACCCATTGGTTTAGCAGATAAACATTTCCAGTCTAGTAAGTAAGTGATAAATATGAGCGTGATAGGAGTAGTCCCTTTCCAGTCCATGTTGTACCCTCCAAATGCCCGCTACCACCCAATGCTCCAGCCATTCCCTGAAGCTCTCCGAGATTCTATGTGCTAGTGAAGCAATCTAGTACAACATCAGACACACAAATAAAGTCTCCTCCTAAGAGGAGATTATTTACAACCATTGAGGCCATTTGGGTTGACAATGTTTGTAAAAAAAAAAGCACCTGATCCTGGTCTGGGGCATATATGCTCCCCATGTAGTATCTTGGCCTAGCAATCTACCTTTTAGCAGGACATAGCGACCCTCTTTATTGATCGTGGAGTGTGTATGTTTAAAAGGTGTCCCTGCCCTAATCCATATAAGCGCTCAGTAAAGATAAGGGAGTTACAGACCTAGATAACCCCTGCTCACCCCCTTGGGAGCTTGGCATGAGCCGACAGGCTTAACTCAGAGGCAATGAGTAAAGCATTTGCACATAACACACACAGTAACACAGTGAAAACACTACAAATGGACACCACACCAGTTTAGCAAAATAAAGTATCTTTATCTAAACCAAACAAGACCAAAACGATAATAATCCAACATACACTTATCAAAATATCACTTTTAAAAGGTTTTTAGTAATTCTGTTCATAGAAAACTATGGATGCGGATGTTAGCAATTCTGTTCATAGAAAACTATGGATGCAGATGTTTTTCACAAATTACCTTAGGATGCGTCAAAATTCATCAACCAAAACAGCTGCAGGTGAGCAAGGCGTGGGAAAACACATTGATGCATCGATTCCTGAGTCCGAGGGGAGGCGATGTGTCATTTCTGCTGCACGCAGGAGAAGTGTTGCGTCTAATCCAGACTGTAAGGGGAGGCGATGCGTCGATTTCCGGATGGCTCGGGTCTGCGGGTGTCAAACTTGCCACACACGTGCGTGGGAAAAGTCAGGCTCTGCGGGTCGATGCAGCAGCAATCCAGGTGCTGCGTCGATTTCTGCAGCTGCAGACAGGTGAAGCGTCACTTCTTCTAGGCGCATGGCAGACTTATGTTGGAGTCGGAGCTGGAGTTTCAGACTTCGGAAACTAGGTGCTCAGGACTCAGGCTGCAGCGATTTCTTGGGCTGCACACAGGTGCTGCATCGATTTATTCGGACGCACCTCGGCGATGCGTGTGTTTTACGGCCGCACAGCACTTTGCAATGGGAAAACGGCGCTGGAAAGACAATGCGTGGATTTTCACCAGGAAATTCACCAAAACAACCTCCAAGGGCCCAGGAACTGGAACTGGATTAGGCACTACAAGGCAGGTCAGAACTCCCAGTAGGGGAGTTCATGGTTGCTGTAGGTGAAGTCTTTGTGTCCCTGAGACTTCTTCACAGGAGGCAAGCTCTACATCAAGCCCATGGAGACTCTTCTCAAGCAGGTTTCACAGCAAAGTCCAGTCTTTGTCCTCTTTAAGGCAGAAGGAGCAACTGCAGGCCAACCCAGCAAAGCAACACACAGCAAAGGGGCAGTACTCCTCCTCATAGCTCTTCAGCTCTTCTCCTTGGCAGAGGTCCCTCTTGATGCAGAAGTGGTCTAAAGTTCTGAGTTTTTAAGTCTAATATTTTATCCCTTTTCCCTTTGACGTCTTTGTTCAGAAAGTTTCTCTTGCCCAGTAAAACCAGTTCTGTCCTCCCTGGTCCAGCCACACTACAGCGGGTGTAGACAGCTTTGTGCAGGGCAGCCAGAGCCTATTCAGGTGCTAGTGACAACTCCTCCCACCACTCTAGCCCAGGATGGCTCATGAGCATATGCAGGGCACACCTCAGCTTCCTTTGTGTGAGTGTCTGGAGTGAATGCAGCCCATGTCAGTCTAAAACCAGACAGTGAATCCACAAGCAGGCAGAGGCACACAGGATGGTTAAACAAGACAATGCCCACTTTCTAAAAGTAAGAACAAGAGGTGTCCTAGCCGTCACATTCAAATGCTGCTAAACCAATTTAACAGACTAAAGGCCATCAATTCAATTGATATGGGCTTGAAGCATTTATTTGCTACTTCATTCTGTACACTTTACTCCACATTTAATCATGGGTCAGATAAGTGCGGATACGTTTCAGTCAAGAACAAATTATACATATTAAGCAACAAATAAAACAAAAACGTACAGGCTTTGTGATAAAGTAATGTGAAGTAACAAACAATACATGAAGCGTGATACATAACAACAATTATCTAAACTTTATATCACCAGTCTTAGTTCACAAAAGGAGCAGCTACTAGGACATCCTTTAGCATCCACATTGTGTAACAAATTTAAGAAGCTGCTACCCACGGGGAAAAGAGACATTAGACCCAGAAGTGAGACAATTCAAATAACATTTCTACTGGGGGAATCTTAATTAAATGCGAAAGTTCCCGCGTTGTGTAATGCCGACGCGTTTCAATTCCCAAGGTGGTTTGCGGGATTCTCTTCAGGGCGGGGACTGGTTTATCTGATTGAATAGAGAAATAAATTTGCACGTTGCTGGCGAGAAGAGGCAAGTTAAAATGTAGATGTCACGATTTGAGCCAGACAGGCGGTGCTTTTACAAAAAGGTATAGAAATGCTTGCTGCCGGTTAAATGGAAGCCTAGTTGTACTTTGGAAGGGCTATTTTCGCCATGCCGGCGCTGTTTTCTTTGATGCTTCCTTCCAGCTCTCAGTCAGTTTAGTAATTACCAATAGCTGAAGGTGTAACTTGAACGGAGCCGCTCCGCTGCATATTTCACAAAGCGGTAAAGAAAGTTGCTTCCTTTAAAGTTCGCACAGAAACGGACCGCATCTCGTCTCTTTGTAATCGGCTGTGAAAGTCGTCTAATGGTGTCTCATTCCCAGTTTCTCACCCGACTGAGAGCTGAAAGGAAGCATCAAAGAAAACAGTGCCGGCATGGCGAAAATCGCCCTTCCAAAGTACAACTAGGCTTCCATTTAACCTGCAGCAAGCATTCCTATACCTTTTTGTAAAAGCACTGCCCGTCTGGCACAAATCGTGACATCTACATTTTAACTTGCCTCTTCTCGCCTGCAACGTGCAAATTTATTTCTCTATTCAATCAGATAAACCAGTCCACGCCCTGAAGAGAATCCCGCAAACCACCTTGGGAATCGAAACGCGTCGGCATTACACAACGCGGGGACTTTCGCATTTAATTAAGTTTCCCTCAGTAGAAATGTTATTTGAATTGTCTCACTACTGGGTCAGATGTCTCTTTTCCCCGTGGGTAGCAGCTTCTTAAATTTGTTACACAATGTGGATGCTAAAGGATGTCCTAGTAGCTGCTCCTTTTGTGAACTAAGACTGGTGATATAAAGTTTAGATAATTGTTGTTATGTATCACACTTCATGTATTGTTTGTTACTTCACATTACTTCATCACAAAGCCTGTACGTTTTTGTTTTATTTGTTGCTTAATATGTATAATTTGTTCTTGACTGAAACGTATCCGCACTTATCTGACCCATGATTAAATGTGGAGTAAAGTATACAGAATGAAGTAGCAAATAAATGCTTCAAGCCCATATCAATTGAATTGATGGCCTTTAGTCTGTTAAATTGGTTTAGCAGCATTTGAATGTGACGGCTAGGACACCTCTTGTTCTTAGTTTACTACGGCCCCGTCCAGCCGCCTAGGGCCAAACCCCTTGTTGCTATTACACTTTCTAAAAGTGGCATTTTCAAACACACAATTTAAAAAACACCTTTAATAAAATGTGTGTTATTAAATTCTGAGTCCAGAGAGCCCAAACTCCAAATCTCTAGCTGTTCCCAATTGAAAGTTACACTTGTAAAATGTTACAAGGCAGCTCCAATGATAGCCTATGGGAGAGCTTGTCCTTTCAATAGTGAAAAACAAAATACGCAGTGTTCCCTATCAGGACATGAAAAACACACCAGTACATGTCCTACCTTTCACACACACTGTACCCTGCCAATGGGGGTACCTTGGGCCTACCTTAGAGGTGACTTATATGTAAGAAAAGGGAAGGTTAGGGCCTGGCAAGTGGGTGCACTTGCCAAGTCGACAGGGCAGTTAAAAACTGTGCGTGCAGACCCTGAGACACATTTGAAAGGCTACTTGGGTGAGTGGCACAAACAGTGCTGCAGGCCCACTAGTAGCATTTGATTTACAGACCCTAGGCACACACAGTGCACTTTACTAGGGACTTACTAGTAAATAAAATATGCCAATCATGGATAGCCAATCATAATCACAATTTACAGAGAGAGCACTTGCACTTAGGCACTGATCAGCAGTGACAAAGTGCCCAAATCATCTAAACCAGCAAAAATGAAATCCAGCACACAGTCAAAAATACTAGAAGTAGAGGCAAAAAGTCAGGGAAAACCATGCCAAGGATGCAAGGTCTAACAGTGCACCTCTGGCATATGCTGAGCAAGTGGTTGCAAAGATCTGCCCTTGCCATCTACACCTCGGGCATTCCACGTCACCACCAGTAAGGTGCATTTCTTGTAGCATGGCTATTTGCACTCCTCGCCTCTTCGAGCATCTATGAATGTTGTGGTGTTTGGAGGCCGATCCCATCCCCTAATATTCCAGGACATGAAAGTGACAGTGATTTTAGGGCCCGCAATTTATGCGAACATCAAGTGCTGTTTCCACACCCCTCTCCCAGTCTTCCTCCCACTCCCCAGTCCAAAAGAAATGAGAGACAGTGCATCCCACTGAGACATATAAACAAAACCCCCAACTAAAAAGTCCCAAAACCCAGAGCAGCCCAGCAACGGGTAACCACCCAAACCTGTGAAGAAAAAGCATTGTTAATAGTATGCCACCCCCAGAGTTCTTGTAAGGGCTAAACTTGGTGGGATGGGCTATGTAAGATGAACTACAGTGATACCACACCAGCCTTACTCTCAGTGTGTGCTCAGACATGGAAGCCAGCCACGATATCTAAATACATAATGTACCCCAATGCGAGTTGTCATCTTCTACCCAATAAACTGGCTAGCCCACAGAGGTAAGCAGCATCTTGATTCTTCATACACCCATCCGGGGCGCAGGAACCCCCCCAGCCGCAAAAGAGTACTCCACTTGAAAACTAAAAGACACAGTGTTCATATCCTCCACCCAGATTCCATCAGATCAAGTCCTCTGCAGTCTGAGGAGTAACCAGGGGCAAAGTTGCAGAATTAAGTATGGAGGCCTGAGTCTGAAGCCATTGATTAATGTTCGGTTGGAGCCCCAAGTTCATCATTTTGTTGTTGAGTGATTGCAATTTAAGCCACAGCGAGCAGCGCCGCTGCTCGCTCCTCTTCTGCCTGAGAGGGTGACGTGGATCCGGCCATGTGAGAGCCTTCTGGATCGCTTCCCAACTCGCTGCCTAGTCATGGAAGCTCTAGATCTTGTCTTGGGAAGGGCTGTTCCTGCTGTATACACCTCCAGCCAGGTCCAGGCAACATCAGGATCATCGCAGAAGTGGTTTTGCCATCCAATACAATCCGCAACCTGGCAAGGAACATCAGGGAATATTGTAGCCCTTCCTCTTGGTGGGCCTTCTTGACTTCCAGGAAGGAGGCACGTTGTGTCTGAACCAGGGCTGTAAAATCTGGAAACACAGATACTTTTGTATTATCAACAGCGAAGGGACCCTCCGACCTAGCTTGTTGTAGTATAGTGTCTCCGTCCTTTTAGTGAAGTAGTCTGGTCACCACTGGACGAGGAGGATGACCAGATGCCAGCGGATGAGCCGGCACTCTATGTGCCCTCTCCAGGGTGAAGAAAGGGGTCAGATGGTTAGGAGCCACCTCATTCCGGAGCCAGTTCTCCAAGTACAACACCATGTCCGATCGCTCAACTCCTCCAGGAAGTTCTACCACCCTAATATTATTACAGCCTTCTGCATCCTTAACGCACCGTTCCAAGGTGTGCACTCTATCCGAGAGATCCTCCATCTTTTGGGCCAAAACCTTCTGTTCTGATTGTAACTCACTCAAGGAAGTTTCGACCTCGCCCACTCGGTCTGCCTGCTTGCAATGTTCTGCCCTTAGCAGCCCAGCCCCACAGACACTTCACTAATTTCTTGTTGAAGTGTAAGTTTGGTATCTGCAATGGCGGCCAACACATTATCAAAATGCAGCTGCATGGAGGATTCTGAGGGGTCCCGGCCCTTTGCCTCCTCAACCGCGGGCCGGGAGGGCTCCCCCGCACCAGGCTGTGCTGTTTGTTTGGCTTCCCCATCCCAATGCTGCAGCCTATCCCTTTAAGAAAATGCTGAAACCCAGACCCAGCATTGGCTTAACCGGTGGACCAGGCAGACACCCAGCTCCCCCCAGGCCAGCTGCACAAAAAAGGCCAGGAACGTGGAGACTACTGCCAGTGTTACAGTCTATAGCTGCGCGGAGGGCACCTGTCCAAAAGCGCAGGAGGTATCAGGCCAAATGGGCTGCAAGGGCAGAGGCCAAGGGCTACTACGCAGGAAAGGATCCCCACGGTCTATGCTGTAACTCCTGAGGCTAGGCCTAGGGCCAGCATTAGAGTCTGACTCACCCCTGGCGTGAGGCAAGGTTTGGAAGACATTCTCAGGCTTGGGGACTGTGATGCGGCCAATAACAGCGTGGCAGGGATATTCCCTCTGATCGTGGCTGAAAGGGCTGCCACTTGATCGCACCCTCCGGCACTAGTTCGCCCCTGGCAGCAGCAGAGGAGCACTGTCTCTCAGGAGCAGAGAGAAATCCCGCTACCGACAGAGAGGCCAGGGGCATTCAGCTGGCACCTTGGGCCCCTCTGGAGATCTCAAAAGGTGTGATGTAGAATGGGGAGAGGCAGGGCTTTAAGTGGGATGTAAAAACTGGGGGGGGGGGCTCTCAAAGGGGCGTGGCCAATGTAATTAAGGGCGTGGCTTAAAAACACCTAAGCTAAAAATCTGTGCTTAGCATAGTGTGCCGACCGGCTTGTATTTTGCTGTTTTTATCATTGCATCCAGATATATGATACAACAAGTAACATCATACCTACAACAAGTCAGGACTATTGACTTTGTCAGCGGTTGTTCGTTGCATAAGATAAATAAGCAGCAACTATGGCTTGTATATAATATTGAAAAAGCTTCCACTTAAAGCCCGGGTGACACCACGACAATGTTGCTGCTCCTGAGTTTCAAAAAGAGAAGGGAAATCAAGAGAGAAAATGACTCTTTAAAGGATTTCCCTTCCCCTACAATGCTCACCTGGCATGACGTCATGCCGTAACTTCTCCACTAGTGAGAAGTGAGCAGTGTGAGCACACGCACATTGATGTGCCTACTGTCACTGCAGTCTGGAAAAAACGGGCCGCCTGTGCCAGGGCACAAAACAGAGCCCGATAAGGACCCGTTTCCAGGCCTCCTTTAAGAAACTGCCGGTGCTCCGCACCGGTGAGACCCGGCCCACTTAAATCCCTGGGGAGAGGGTCTCCCATACAGGCAGTTGCGGGCTCTCTCCTGGGCATTGTCACGGCACTGAGGAATGGTGCACAATTCATTCCTCTCACACAGCGGGGTTCTCACCTCAGGCCCCCAGGTAGGAAGTGCTGTAATCCAGCTGGTCCAAGCGCCGTCAGTCCCCCCGTCGTGGTCTGTGCTCTCAGGAAGGGCTCCAGGCAGGCCCCCGCCCCTCCGGTGTGCCGATCCTCTCGGCACCGGAGCGGCAAGCAAGGGTCAGCCGAGCACGTCAGCCGGCTCCTGCACTGAGGCACCTCTCCCGGAGCCAAGAGCACCCCTCGCTCAGTGATTGAAGCCCTCTCTAGTTAGCCTAAGAAGGCGGAAAGTGTCAGTCACGCCAGCCGCCACGGGGTCCACCCACGCCAGGAGCAGTCTTACTGCCTCCGGGGCCAGAGTAAGCCCAGGGCCGCGACTGCGCTAGTAGCGGCCTCTTAAGCCATTTGCCAAGCCACGGCTTCAGGAATGTGTTGATATTATCTCCCCCAAATGTTGAGGAACGTAGCGTTCTCCAAGCTGTGCAGCAGCCGGGCTTCCTCCAAGTGTGGATCTGAGCTGTATGGGGAGGATAAATAAAGGATTTTATGTGAGCTGGTGTCGGAGCTCGTTAGGCTGGGTCTGATGCGGTTGCCATCTTGACCACGCCCCCATCATCATCATGGTTAATAATATAATAATAACAATGATAATAATAATGTTTTTAATTAATTACTTCATTCATTTTGCCAGTATTGAAAAACCACCATTAACAAAACCCTGATAACAAGACCGGGAGAACAATGGCAACCGGGTAAGCAAAACAGGAAGGTCTTGAATTCTTTCCTGGATAAGAGATAACTCTAAATGCTACGCAACGGGATGGGGCCTAGATAAAATAAGCATTTACCTGCAGCAGGTGCAAGCCAGACCTAGGTGAACACATACCACCAGGCAACAATCAGAATGAATGAGCCTGCTGGATGAATGTTTAGCAAACCTATCCATAAAACAAGAATTGTCTATAACGTAAAATACTTTGGGGGATATTCACAAGAACGTGTGATAACCATCGCAAAAGTTACTTAACGCAACCTCCAACATTGCAGTCTACCGCGGGAAATTTACGCCGTGTCAACCAAGTTTTCACAACACGGCGGTACCTTGCGATAGTCTCAGATAACGCGTCAACTGACAGCCTTAAAATCAACGCCACGCCGCAAAAATGCGAAACACTAACGCAAAAAAAGATGCGATGAGGCCAATCGCGATACAAAAATCTGCAAAAACCAGCCACAGGCCTGCAAATCCCACGTGTCTGGCGGGAACAATCACCATAAAAGTAGAAAAAAAACAGTCAAACAAATGCCAAACAACTGCGAAGCACAATGGACATTGCCGGAGCAAGTACGGAGGAGAACCAGAACCCCACAAGCCCCACGGAGGACCAGCCTGGGACATCGGGGTCAGGGAAGGGCAAGGACAAGAAGAGTAGGAAGAAGCGGTTCAGTCCGCAGGAAAACAGGATCCTGATAACAGAGGTGGTAGAACACCATCAACAACTGTTCGTCACCTCCACTGTGTCATTGGCAACAAAAAATGGACTATGGCAGTCCATAGTGGACAAGGTGAATGCAGTCGGAGTGCTGAAGAGGACAATGGACGAGGTCAAAAGGCGCTGGAATGATGTCAGGCGCAAAACCAAGCGGAAACTCGCCAACATCCGGAAGGCAGCAATGCAGACTGGCGGTGGGAGCCCAGCGCCACAGGAGGAGCTGGACAACATGGAGGAAATGGTCTCCACAGTCATCAGTGGGGAGACGGTGGCAGGAGTTGGGGGCCCGGACACTGCTCAACAGTACCGGACACAACAGCAACAGGGTGAGTAACGACCAGGGCCTGGGGGGACGGGGGAGATGGGCACAATGGCACACATGCACAATTAAGTACAGCACATCTGCGGACAAACCATGCCCCAGACCACCAACTCCCACCAAGGGACCAATGTACCCAAGTATGCAACATGTCAGCACTGTACAAGCACAGAAGTCAAAGGCACACCGCATGAAAGGGATAAGGGCAGCAAAATCAGAGCTGCAGAGGCGACTCCCCCAAAATGCAGCACACACACATCACATGCAGAGCACATCAACATTGACAACCATGTGACACAATCCGCAAAACACCTACAACAGAACACAGGACATGACTGGTGCCGCTTGGGTGCAGACACTGGCCAATCACATATGGCATTGCAGGGAAATGTGAGTTGATAATGTACAAGTACAAACACACACACGTCTGTTGTTGAAATGTCCACTGTCCCCCATCAAATAGGCAGCTCCTCCCAAACAGACACAATGTACCCAGTCATGCTGTCTGTATGAAAACATGTACAATGCGACAACATACATGTGGACACATTGTGAAACTGCATCTCCCATTCACATTGCAGAGGGAGAATCAACACCTTCTGCAGAGCAGCCCGACCCTCTCTACTCTGATGACGAAAAGGACCAGCACAACTTCGACTCTGACGCCCTCCAACTGCTCGTGGACAGCCTACGCAGCCCACTTCCAGGAGCTGGGCAGCCCAGCTGCTACGAGGAGACCCCACCCCCTGCACAGACCACACAGCAGGCAGGGGCAGCACCCACCACCACGGCTGCCTCCCAGGACCCCCACGAAGAACACATGGCCTTCCAACGCCGTGTTTTGGGGTGCCAGGAGAATCTGGCTGAACAGGTGCGTGTGGGCTTCGACCGCATGGCAGACAAACTAGATGCCATACGTGGGTGTCTAAGTCCCATCAGGGACCACTCACGGTCCCTAACGGACACCCACAGTCCGCACCATGCCCTCCAATGGACCATGGCTGACATCGCTGGAGCCCTGACTCAGAGAATACAACAACTGTCCAGTCAGAGTGGCTCTAGCGATGTCACACGGGAGTTGCGAAACATGCGGAGGGTAATGGAGACCATGGAGCGGGAGAATGCGGAACGAGCGGCTGCCACGGCTGCACACCAGCGAGAGAGGTAGCTGGGTTCCTCAATGACCTCAGGACCATCCTCATGGCATTGCTGCCACAAGGTCTGGCGCTGATGCATGCTGCTGCTACCACTCCATCCACACCTCCGCCCCCCTGAAGTGTCAGTGCCACACAGTGCGGCAGACCTTCCACCTCCGGCCACTGATGTGTCACTGCCACACAGTGCTGGAGACAGAACACCACCACCCACACGTGAGGCACATGCAACAGCAGAGGACGAAGATGCGGATGAATCTGGTCATAAGGAAGCGGTAGCATGCAGCTCCGCCATTGGGCCAGCTTCAGCTTGGTACTGCCCTCTGCATCATCACCTTCCACTGTCCCCCGATGCACTCTGCGACACTCACCTTGGACCTCGACATGGACTGCCATATGCTGTTTGATCACCAATGACACAGCAATCAGACTGCGGACTGAACTCGTCCTCTTCCTTTGGACTTGTCATTCCCTGAAGGACCCTGGCTGGCCCTCAATGGGCCAACATCGTCATGTGGGGTTTGCATGGCCCTGTACTGCTCCAGATGCAACACTCCACTGTATGTGCATTAAACATTCATATTCACACAGATGTGTCATGTCTATGGTCTTTCAAGTGTGGAAGTATGGATAAATGTAGGCTCACTGGACTCCTCTCACGTCCATGTGGCTCATGTCGTAGAACAGGGGTCACAGGGTGACACATTGCCGAATGCGTTCCGGGTGGCGCTGACACAACAACAGGGGCACACGCATGAGTTACTTCCTTGTCCAGCCCAGTACGGAACCTCGCCCAGGGCCCGGGGTCATTTACAAACCCTTACGCTGGACTGGCATACACCAGGCCAGCCCACTCCGCTTACGCTCACAGGGGGGGACGGCAACGCTACATGTCCCATGTCTTCCCTGTAGTGATCTGCTGCTCACAGGTCTAGTTGTCAGCATGCCACAGCCACTCCCTCACGGCTGGTTTACACCCACACCACACCCATCCAGCACACGCGTCACAGGACATGTGACCCTGCCAATGAAAAGGGCCGGGCGCACGTGCTCGACGCCATTTCCACTCTCTATCTGGGTGCATCCGTGTGGTGTCAATGTAGGCATGAGGGCCTCGGGCCCTGCAACATCACATTCCCCAGGACCGGAGGCGACATGATGGCGTCCGCAACACGATACCCAATCATACAGGGTCCATGACTTTGGTGCGCAGACTTGGTGGCACCGGATACATTGCGGCCGGCACAGGCACACCGCCACGGGACGTTGACTTTGGGTGCACTGAGGTAGGGGCACCTTAAATGCTGAGCAGATGTGCAGCCTGTGATGATGCCCCGTGCCGGCGGTCCGGACTGCTCAGGATTTGTGTGCCCTGCTGGACTGCAGTGTAGGCCAGAGCCAGCCGGCAGCGCGGGCCTACCGCCACGTGGTGTCGCATCCCGGATCACAGAGTTAGTGGCACCTCAGGGGCTGAGCGGGTGTGCGGCCTGCGATGAGGCCGGGTGCACTGGTATGTCCTCTCCCATGGCGAAATCAAGACCCCGGACCAAATGTGAGACCTGGTGGCCTGAGGAGTGGGGCTGCATGATGTGGAGGGTGCCATGTCCGCGGGCCACGGGCATGTGGCTTGCAGCGGCACGTGGTGGGCCCTCTTTGCTACACGCCAAGGGCGGAAGGTGAACAATGAGGCCTGGGTGCGCAGGGGCGGGCATGCACCGCTGGGCGGCGGGAGAGGCTGGTGTGCATCTGCCTGGGTGCGCAGGGGCAGGCATGCACTGCTGGGCGGCGGGAGGGGCTGGTGTGCATCTGCCTGGGTGCGCAGGGGCGGACAGGCGATGATGTCTTGTGCAAATGTATGTACTTTGTCATTCATGTATCTGGAATCTGTTTCAGATGACGAATCTGTTTCAGATGTGTGACCTGGTGAACTGCACTACATACCGGCACGTGGTTGGAGACACACCGGTGGCAGCAGGTGAGCAGTGTGGCCTGGGTGCGCATTGTCGGCACTCTCTCTCCCTGTCCATCTCTTCTGTTGTCTCTCTCTCGCTCCCCCTCTCTGTCCGTCTTTCTCTCGCTCCCCCTCTCTGTCCATCTTTCTCTCGCTCCCTCTCTTTCTCTCTCTCTCTTCTTCGCTCTCTCTCTGTCCTGTGATGTGTGCAAAACACACCTTCTCATCATGATTTTTGTCTTGCAGGCTGTGTCCTACGGATTGTCCCGAGGGGAGCGGCCATGTGTCTTCATTTCTGTTCTGTGTTTCTTTGAATAAATTTTCACTTGTTGCATCGAAGGTGTATGTGTGATGCTCATTTTGTTGATGACACGTGCATGTCACAAAAAGTGATTGTGCGACATCAGGCGGATTATTTGGTACATGATTCCGTGTAGTTGATGTGGCATGTCTTTGGCCGGGGGGGGGTGCCCGGGGAGGGGTGGTCCTGGGGGTGGTGGCGGTGGGTGTTGGGGCCCTCTTGGGTGTCCGGCCCGAATGTTCATTGGCTCCATGGCGTCTGTTGTCCTTCAGGTGTGGCTGTGGGCTGGGCTCCCTTTTGTGGTGCAGGCTGTCGTCCGACTTTGCACCAGGTCAGAGCAGGTGTTAATTTCCTGCGGCTAACGCGCCATATCGCATGTTTTGTGGACTTATCGCAGATCTGGCTGGTCGTTGAGAATGTTGAGGTGTGGTGTTGTCGCTGCTTTTTGCACAGGAACGCCTACTCTGCATATCATTAGCGATAGTTGCCGGGGTCATCTGTGGCGATGTTTTTTGCGGCTGCTATCGCAGGTAAACTGATGCTATGGGCTGTTAACACCAGCTTGTGAATTGGGTGATAAATTTATCGCAACTTTGGCTGCGATAAAGTGCCGATAACTCGGCGATGGCTCATTGAGAATATGCCCCTTTGTGTATCAGTTAATCTGTATTGAAGTAAACAAGCTGTTTGAAAAGCAGCCGAAGAAGATGTTGCCTTGGTAATGGATCACAATTGGTTTTTTTACCAACCGTCTTCCGACTACCTTCCTAGCTGCAAATTTTTGAGTTTGTTGGAGTTAAGGTAAGAAATTTTAAGAAAGATCCAAGTAAGGACTGTTGCAATATTGGTATAAAAGGAACCACCATTACAGCAGTTCCTTTCAATGTATTAAAAGTTTGGTGGATGGCCACCAACAGTTTTGATGGGCATCCACTGTACTTTTAGGGCGAGATGTACAAACACTTGGAATACCTATTCGGTATTCCAAACGTATGAAACTCTTTAGAGTTACATTAGCGATTCCTAGTGAGTCTCAATTAAACCTACCTCATGCATATTATTAAGGTAGGTAGCAAGTTGCGACCCATTAGGAATCACAGCGATCACAGGGATGGTGGTCTGCTGGGGTCAGCAGACCACGATATCTGTGATTGCTTTTAAAGAAAGCAATCTTTTTATTTTATTTTATAAATGCAGCGTTTAAAAAGAAAAAATGAAACTTTGAAGTTTTCATTTTTTTAAGAGAAGGCTGTGGTCAGTGAGACCACTGCAGGCTCTTAAAAACCTTTTTAACTATCTCAAAGGGAAGGGATCTCCAAGGGACCCTTTCCCCTTTGCGAATGGAGTTAAAACCAGCTTAAAACTGGTAGTAAATGATTACTGTTTTGCGACAGGAATTTGGTCGCAAAAAATGAATACATACCATGCTGATTCATTATTTGGAAGGGATGCCCTAAACATGCCCCTTCCAAATACCGAAATGCAAATGCAAAATGCGATTCAGTAACAATTTCGGTATTTTGCATTTTGTACATTCAAAAAAGCATTATTCCAGTTGCAAACGACATAATTCAGCGAATCAGGCTGTTTGTGACCGGAAAAATGCTTTCCACATCTGGCCTTATATTCTTTTTTGTATTACAGAAACAAACTTCCAAAGCAGTAGTTTGTTTTTGAGAAACAAAAAGCTAATAATCCCCACACCCACCCAGGGAGTTTTAGCCCAAGTTTTTTTTCCTGTCCCTCAGCACCAGCTTTTTTTCTAGCAGAAACGAAGTGGTAAAAAAGTCATTAAATCATCCACTCTAAATGTGGCAGGTGGTGTAATGTCCTTCCTCCGACAGCCCTACTCTGTTGGGCCATCGGAGTAAGTATTTTGTGAATGGAGCCAACAGAGCTCCAGCAATGGAATACTTAAGGTCTCTAAATGAGACAGACAGACCGAGGGTTTGGCAGGGTGGGTACTCCGTTGCATTTGTGACAAATGGAGTACCCTGCTGGTCAAAGTCTAAATCAGGGCCTTAATTACTTCCATCATGGTTGTACCAAAGAACAGGGACCAGCAGGGTTCTAAGAGAGTAGGTGGACAATGGCTGGACAAAGTGGTGAGTGAGCTTTAGTATTCCTTCATAGCTTGACAAATGTTTTAATTTTGGTGATAAAGAACCATTTTAGTTTATCACAGAATTCCTGTGAGAGTCTCACTCAGCACCATCATATAGCACAATATAAACAGATATGCATTTTTCAAACATGGCTTTTTATGAAAAACAAATGTCGCTTCGTTTAAAAACATTATCTATGAAAATATAAAAATGCAAGCTATCAGCATTGCATGTTTCCCCTCAATAGATCAAGTTATGTGACTCTTCTAAAACAAATGCAAGTTTCAGTCTTGCTTTCTGAAATTGCAGCACAAGAAATCATATTATGGTCCACAACTGGATGTGATAACGAAAATAATAAAATTCATAAAAACATCTGCCTGTCTTTAAATTGTATTTGATTTTATTGCTGTAGTCATAACTTCCGGAAAAAACATTGACATTAAGTTAAAGGAACAAAATAGCAATGGGTAAATGAATACGTTTTGAATCAAAGACTTTTAGGTTTCATTGTGTTATATATATATGATGAAACGAGTACAGAGTAACCTTGATACAAAACAAGACGATCCTTAGATACAGTAACTTAGATAAAAGGAATAAGGGACAAATTTTACATAAACAAAGCTACTCTGCGGTGTGTTATGCTTGTTCTGGTGCTGAAAAAGTTGAGAATTTCGTACAATTGTTTAATCGCTCTTTGGAAGGACACAAAACATTGGTCTTTCTTTATCAGCTTTGGAAGCCGAAACGCATCTGACGCTATACACGATTTTGTTCTGCCAAAGTGGATAAATTATAGTAACACTACTCGGAGTGCCGTTCTGTGATTGGAATTTTAACTTTTGTAGTACCTTGGTGTATATGTTTAACACTCATAAACTTTTATAAAACACTCACTGGATGATGTCATTAGTGATGTCATCAGTGAATTAATTTGAAATTTCATCAGTTATGTCATCAATGATGTCATTGACCATGTCATGAGTGATGTAATATGTGAAGTCATAAGCAGTGCATTGAGGGGGCATAAGTGATAGCTAGCTCAGCTAACTACAACTGCTGAATTTCACTGGTTTTGTACTAGTAAAATGTGAGCCTAACTATAACGTCCCTGTAACCTTTGATTTTTCAGTGAATTTCTAAGGTATTTTTATTCTTTTTCCTAACTATAACATCCCTGTAACCTTTGGCTCTTTCAGTGAATTTTTAAGTTTTTTTCATGTTGTTTCCTAACTATAATGTCCCTGTAACCTATGGTTTTTTAAGTGAATGAATTTCTAAGGTTTTTTTTACATTCTATTTCCTAACTGTAACCTGTAACCTTTGAGAGAGAGTGACTGCATGAGTGTCTCAGTTGGTGTGTGAGGGAGTGTGTGAGTGATCAATGGGCATGTAATTGTCTGGGAGTGGCTGTGTGAGTGTCTGCATGGGTGTCTGAGTGGGTGCATGAGTGTCTGATTGAGTGTCTCAATGGGTCTGTGAGTGGGTGTGAGAGTGCCTCAGTGGGTGGGTGACCTCAAGGCCCCCGTGGTCACAGCCTCCTGCAGGAGCCGGCATTGCTATTGCACACAGGGAGCTGCTGGAAATGCAGCTCCCTGTGTGCAAGAGCAAAAGTTTCATCTCTTTCCCTGCCCACATGTCTGTGAGCAGGGAAAGAGATGAAACCTTCGCTTCCAGTGGGCAGGAGCACTTTGACAGCTCCCGCCCACTGGAACCAGAGTATTTGCTTTTGCTTGGCGGGAGTTGTCAGCTCTCTCCAAGCAAAAGCAAACAGCTTTGTCCCGGGTGTGGGCACCCCGGGATATAGCAGGAGCTGGCCCTGAGGGGCGGCGGTCCCCAGGGCCATGTATGGCTCCAGTAGGGGGGCCATGCCGCCACCCTCCTTTACTTTTCAGGGCCAGCCCCGAAGAGTTGGCGGTCCCCAGGGCCCTATATGACCCAGGCGGGGGGCCGTGCAGCCTCTCCTATTCTTTCAAAAAATATTTGGCCCCAAGGAGGTGCTCGTCACCGAGGCCTGGGGGGTCCGCAGTGCCCCCTCATTTTCTGTTATTTTGCCCTGGGGAGATGGTGGTCCCCAGGGCTCGGGAGGGGTCCGTGCCCCCCACCCACAATGTTTGTTTGCCCCGGGGAGGTGGTGATCCCCAGGGCATATAGAGCTTGAGGAGGGGGGCCCTGTGTGCTCCCTCCTTGTTTTAAACAATTCCCCTGGGACTTGGCTCATCCCGGGGCTCTATACAAAACAAGCGCAGAAGCCTTTTTTATTTTTGCTGCAGATTCGTGCCTCTGTTGCATTTCCGTGGCAAAAATGAAAAACATAATGCTTTTATGCTCTAGAGGGGTCCCTCTGTGACCCCATGACCAGAGCTAAGGGGCCAGGGTATTCCTACAGAAGTTGTGTCATCTTTTTCTTTTATCCAGCAACAATCCATTAGAGGCACTGCAAAAGCACAATGCATTACTGTACAAAATCTACTCCGGAATAAGAGATAATCAACAGAGAAAAGCAACCCATTGAGACATTGTTAAACCACTACGGTGCATTAGTTCGCATTTACCAAGTAGCAACAGCAAAGGAATCCACTGTTAAACCACAATTAAATAGTACATGTTTCTTGGTCAGGGAGTATTATATTAAGTCTACCTGGAGTGATAGAGGAGCTGCTCAGGGCGACAATAAAGCAATTTACTGGAGGCACTGTAAAACAAGCTAGGGTTTTACATGTAGTATACCGGATTGCATCAGAAGAGTCAAAATGTTGGAGGCACTGGTAAATGATCATGAGTATTTCATGGAATCTTCCCATGAGAGACAGAGGAGCAACAGAAAATCAACCCTCTGGATGCATTATTAAACCACAAGGAGTATTATATAGACAGGGGCGGCAGAGGAGCAACCCACTGGAGGCACTTTAAAACCTTCAAGCGCTATTGGAGTCCCACAACCAGGGGAGAAGTAAAATATTGGAGACATTGTTGAATCACCAAAGGAATGGTTCTCAACCAGGATTTAGTGGGAGGGGTTCATGGTGGGACAGAAGAGAGGAAGACACATGGGCCTATGGCCCATGCCAAATGGCGAGGATGACACAGGAAGATGCCCTCAAACCTCCATGCCCACCCGGTCCCCCTAGAAGTATCTCCCCCATAGTAGAGGATCAAAGAAGCGGGGAGAGGGAGGAAGGAAAGGGTTAAGGAAGGGCCAGATATATTTTTCTTGACATCTAATGTCTAGCACATCATTTTTAATTTTACTTGTATCATCATTTAAACCCCTGCTATCTATGCTTAAGAATTATGTAAATGTTGCCCTTTGATTTTTCGGTAGGTTTATTGATGTACACTTGGTTCTGACGAATTGCACGCTTGCACGCTTGCACGAAATGCATTGAGTATAGGAGGTGTACATGTGGGCACAAAGATTGAAATCTAAGAAAGGTTTATGGAATTAATGAACACAAGATGCTAAGTTGTTGATATGTAGTTAACTTCCAGAGCAGAGCAAAAGAAATAGGAAACTGTCACACATATACAAGACCCTAGCATATGCAAAGATTCTCATTTATGTTTCAGCCTGGCGCTTTAGAAAGTGCCCGACTTTCTGGTCAGCGAATCCCAGATCTTCCTTTAACAGTAGACATGCGATTAGCATTTTATCTACTCTAGCCTGGTAACAGGTGCCGCTCGGGGGATTAGAGGAAAACTTGGTAATTCAAACATGCATTGATTTTAACTCAGTACCAGTTTGCGCTTTTCGACTTTCTACTTTTTGTTTACCTGCCATATGAACCTAGCTTAAGCGTTTTTTTAAACTTTCATCCACAACAGCTGATGCATTTTAAATGGTGATTGATTCACCAGATATTGAACACTGGGTAAAACATTAACTGTAAAGGTGTTTGCAGTGCCACATAATGACAGATTAAGTACCCTCCATCTGTTATACCCATTGCCTGCTGATGACATGGGAGTGTCATGAGGATGAAGCACAAATTGACTGCGAACATTGGCAGAAAGCCGCCCACAGCCCTTCCTCGTAGAAAATGCTTTAATAGTTCTTTCTGGGCATCCTCGAAGCTCATAAATAATCCACAGGAGAAGAGCATGCCAGGGGAAAATAGAGCACCTAGGGGTTGTTAAGAAGGCAAAGTGGGAAAGAGAAAAAGCAGAATAAATAATAAACACTAGGAAAAAAAAACAGAAGTGAAATGTGCAAATGAAGAAAGTTGAAAGAAAGAGTGGAAGAGAAGGAAAGACAGACGCACAGAAATACGTGAAAATAACTAAGTAAGGAAAGATTTACTTCGAATGGAAATAATTTAACTCTTGGTGGCAGCGAGGGGATTTTAGGAGGAGACGGTATTGGAGTAATTTCAGTACCTTGCTAGACAGGTGTCAGAGAACACATCATCCGAACCACATAGACAGTAAGACAGAACATCAAATAAAATACCATATGCAGCTCGAATCCTAAATAAATAGCAGTCGAGAAAGCTGTGCCACTGCATAAAATGAATTTCAGTTCTGAATCTTTACAGTGCTGGCTGCTGTTTTTAAACGTTTTACGGGCTCCAGTGCAGAGCGCCCTTTTATTTTTATTTTATTATTCACCAGGATTTGAAGCAGATAGAGGGTAGAGTTTATCTAAGTGGGGACGCAAGAGAGGCAGAGATGGGAGGATGTTGGAGGTGTGGTTTCAAATGCAGAATGGGACAGAAGGGGATAATTGAATCAGGTGTTGCAAAAAGGGTTGAATCTGTGTATGCCAATTAATAAGAGGAAGGGGTAGCATGAAATGAGAAGGGTGTACATGGGATGGGAGGGACTCATGAGATGAGGGGAGCAGTGAGGAGTATAAAAGTAATTTAAAACCTATATATTATGTATTTCTATGTATCATTTGAGATGACATTTTTTTAAAGCTTTATTTGTTAGTACTTTAGTATAATACCAAATACTGACCGCTGAAGAAGTCGCAATAGACATCTGTGGGAACATAATACATTAGTGCATGCTACATGTGCTCTGTAATGAGGAGTAAAGAAAGACAGACAGAAAACTGACTTGCTTGTCAGTGTACATACAGTCTTCCATGCCATGGTTCACAGGCTAACCACCTTAATGCTGAATTTCACCCTCCCCATGATCTGGCACAACACCCAGATTGTGTCATAAGTTCTCTCGTTCATCACTGTTGTTACGCTCTCTACTAGCAAGGTAAGTTCTCAGTGGGCCCCATATGTCTCTAGGGCGCGACCCCACAGGCAGTAGTGTACTGCATACTTCTGAGTTTTCGTTTTAGGACGCCAAGTCTCTGAACCATTTGTCCACTGTGGGGGGAGCAGGGGGTGCTCCCATTCCCCACGCCATAGCTGCCCGCCGTTTACCCAAGAACTGGGCCAAACCAACGAATTTCCGCCTGTGTTTAGGTACCATTTTGACATAGCTCAGCAGTGCCGTCATGGCCTCAGTCTGTAGTGTCAGGCCCACACTGTCATTCAGGTTTTGAAGCAGCCCTCTCCCGTATTCACCGATCACTGCTCAGTCCCATGCCAAATGTAAAATAATCAGCCGCAGAAGTGGTGCATCTTTCACATACATCATTGCCTCTCCTCCCATATTTGTGCAGTCTAGTCGGAGTATAGTAGACCTGGTGGAGAAAGTTGTAATGAAGTAATCTATTTCTTCAGTTCATGGACACTCTTTAGGGCACCAGCAGCAATATTCCCATTGTGCGTCTGTTAGTTGTGTACCCAAAGCTTTAGAACAGTTGTCCCTGAATCGAAGCCCCACCCAGGGCATGTCTCATAGGGCTGTGGTGTACATTATAGTAATTGTCTTTTTAGTCAATGTGCCATTTGCTGCAAGGCTCAACAATCTCCAATCTACCGGTTCATGGGGATATGTAGGAAATGCCTTTCTCACCGACTCATAAAGTCTGATATAGAGAACTATCGTCAGTGGTGTAGAGTGGCTTTTTAGCAGATATTCTTCAAGGGTGAGGAATCTCCCTCCATATAGATCTCCCAGTGTTAGGATTTGTCAGTCCCATAAATTACCACTGCCATCTGCATTGTAGGTGGGAGCTTTCCCTTCTGAAGGGCTTTGTTATCCACGTCGAAGTGGTACAGCGCAATGAGATCACCATACTCCTCATAGAACTCTCCTGGCAGTCATCACTGCCCGGCACTTTGTCATTTGTGAGATCTTTAATAGCGCACCGAATATCGTCTGCCGTAATCGGGGAGCACTGCAATTCCTACTCTGCTGCCTCGATCCATGGCAATCTGATCCGTTCGAAGTATTTTGTAAGCCCCTCCTTGTCTGTCTGGTACATGGTGGTATATAACGTACAATAGTATAATGTGAATTCCACAGGACTATCTATCGATCAAGATCTCTCCTCGCCCCCGTGGTGGTTATCATGGCTATGTGATCTGCGGCCCATCTGGGTTTCAGTACTCTAGCCGGTGTATGTCCAGGTCTCTTGCACTACCCGTACAACCACACAGTTGCATATTTCCCCAAGTATTTTAACTGTCTGGACTGGATCTGCATAAGTGCCTCAGGATCCGTGTTATATCAACACTTTAGCTGTTTCAGCTGGTCTCCTATACGAGTAAGAGTGCCTCTAATCGATTTTAAAATGCCATTTCCATTTGATGTACACTCACCTTTTATCACTGCTTTAAAGGCCTCCCACACTGTTCCATGCCCCTGCACTGAGTTCTTGTTCGTGTCAATGTATGTCACTGTGGCCTGTTTGATTTCCTCTCTAAAAACCATGTCAAGGAGTATGGTAGGTTGCAAGCGCCACAGTTGTTGTGCTCCATCTGCCTCTGGCATGTGTAGTGTAATTATCAATGGGGAGTGGTCTAAAAGTGTTCTGAACATATGGATGATGTTATGTGTTTCACCCCAGCACATCCTTGGTCTCCAGACAGAAGTCCAGTCTGGAGGCTGAGTCATGGACCGCCGAGCAAAATGCATATTCTTGTTTGACGCTAGTGTGTGTTCTCCAGATATCGACATGTTTGTGGGTCTGCATTACATCTAGTAGTGCAGTTCAAGCACCACCAAGTTGTCGAGGCCTAGTGTTCGAGCTATCTTAGGTGTAAGGTAGTGTTAGGTTAAAGTCCCCTCCCAATAGTGTTGTACCCAGTTGAAGGTTGGAGGCAGCAAGCCACGACCACACAGTCAAAGTTAGGGTCATCATGACTGGGTCCATAGATGTTAATGCTAGTGAGATGTTGTTGTTGGAATGTGAATTTACTTAAAAAAATAAAAGACAAGAGGCGTTTTGCAAAAAAGAGAAACAGTTGGTTTAATTAAACGTAGTGGCCGGGAAACAGTCACAGAAACGGGTCTGAGGACTGCCTCAACATACATTTGTTCTGAGTGCCATTATATACAGTCTTTGGAGCACCATAAAACAATTTAGTTCTTAATTTAGAAAAAGGAATGCAGGCCTAGGCATGGAGCTGTAAATCTGGCCACCTGATAGCGAATGCAGGTGGGTCTCGACCTTGCGTGAACACGAGTGCCAGTGGGTGAAGTGTCTAGATGCTCGGCACGAGGAGCTCGTGATCACTGCGTGTATTGTGTCTGCTGTGTTCTGATTGGCTGAGTGTTCCTAACTTCATGTGGCATCTAACTTTATGGTGTTTTGAGAATGCGTGCACCCCTCTGGCCATATGTGCTTTATTGGGGCCAATCTCCTGGGATCATTGTGGTGTTGCTGTCTATCTGTGGGACTAATCTGAGTTTTCCTGTTCGCGCATTTGTCCGGCTGGTTACGTGCCACCCCACCTGTGATCTGTCAATCAGTAACCTCAGGCCTAGGTCGCAGAGCCTGCCTGAACACATTTCTTACTCAGGGTTGATGGAGAGGTCGTCTCAGGAGATTTCGACAACAGTGATTTGATCTCGTTTTTTAACATTCACGCATCGCTGCGTGTATAGACATCAATATTAACAATACATCATTTACCCCACACTTCATGACAGTCATATTGATAGGGGCTTGTCGTGTTTCAGTTTTAACTATTACTACTTCTCTAGTTACTTGCATTCTACCCAATTTGAGGACTTTTACAGCAGGAAACCCCCAATTGTAGGAAGCCACACAAACACAGTACAAGAATGAGAACTGGCAGCAATGATGTCCACAGTCCCGCAAACCACCTGGGAAGCCAGGCAAACCAGCCTTTATACCTTTCCTGCTCCGGGGCATCTGCCTCCTTATATATGCCTGTTGGTAATTGATGCAGTGTTTGGATGGCAAGAGTGAGCATCCTGTTATCCATGTCGATGCCTGGGATGAACGTGCAACAGGATGCACCGATCTTAGAACACACCCCTCTCTTCATTGCGGTCATCAAGTCCAATACATATCGATGTTGCATCACCATGAGGCAGATGGCTCTTAGTTCTTCCTTGATCGCATTAAGGCCGAGCTCAGTACTGTTCATCATTTTCAGCAGTTCCTATCTGGTTAATTGTAACCAGAGGGTGTTTGCTTTTGTCTGCATGGTGAAAAAGGGTACAGACCCTCCTGCATTTACTTGTGTGTCAGTAAACAGTCTGAATTCTTCCGTGTATGGTAACGAGAGAGCAAAGGCCACGCCACCCGGGGATGAGCTGAGCGTATGCAAATTCCCCACACTGCCAGTACAGATCCATCAGCATGGAGGTGCCCCATTGCATGTCCGGTATATGCAGTATTGCTCTGCAGTTCTCATTTGTGTCGATTGGAATCGTTCAATTGTCCTCTGAATCACTAGGAATACAGTGTAAATTTCCATACAATTAGGGTTTCCCCCTTCCCTTCTAACCACGTGTACCTATCTATCTCAATGTCCCAAATTTCCTGACTGGGTTATCTATGCTGGTATTTAACCCTCCCCTATGTGACTCATTTCCCTTCGTATCATCGAGGTGGATGGCCCTATACTGGAACTCCATGTCAGGCGTCCATTTTTTATTGAAGAATGAAATTGAAATTTGTACTTGTAAAGCGCACCCATACCCCCAAAGGGGTGTCCAGGCGCTGTACGCATACCGCTGTGGAACCCTTCCTGGCTTTTCCCTGTGAAAATGTCCACTCCTGGGCACCCCCAGGGTGAAGCCAGGCATCCCAGCGCTGTTGGGGCCGTTGTGGAGATTAAGCAAGCTATTGCCCAGAGTTGCAGAGTGGGACCCATGATTAGAATAGGCACCGAGGCGAGAATTATCAGGTCCGAGGAAATTGAGCCCAAGACCCGCCGAGGCGGGAATTGAACCCTGGTCCCGGGCCAGATCTCTGCATCAGGGTCTGCCGCTCTAACCATTGAGCCACACTTCTCCACTAAGACTGCACCAGACATGCTAAGGGCCACCTTGGGACCACAGACGGAAGCAGGAGCGGACATGTTTGTGCACTGGCACGGTGGCTTTGCTACCTCCTAGAAACTCTTTTCTGGAAAGTCTCGGGGCCACACAGTATCCTCCCCTATGGTCCCCCACCTGCGCATCCTATTTAGCTCTGTTTGAATCTCGCGAGGCTTGGTGAAAAGGTACAGTGCTGTAGGATTGGTCTTGCATCGAGTTACGTTTAATACTACTCTATGGGGTTCTACGCTGTTGGGTTGTATCTTGGCCCTAATCCTGCATAGGTACGGGTGGAGGAGATATTTTGCTTTTTCAGGGGCTAACTCTTGAGATAAATAAAGCCTGTCTATGCCTACTGTGTGTGGTGTCAGTGAACATACAGACCATGACCTGGCTGATGTCTGGGCACCTATGGCAGTCATGTGCTGATACCATGTATTGTGTAAGAGCACGCTGTGTAGTGCATACAGAATACTAGCGTTAGGTTCTGTATAATTGTAAGGATTGTGGGAGAGGCCCCTACGCAAGCACTGTAAAAAAGTTGGGATAGGCTCCATTTGACTAGGCACACTTCTGGCTACGTATGGATGCAGCCATACCCATACTAAACAGAGAGTATACCATGGTACAATAATACACAACTTTTGAAACATTGCAGGTCATGGGCTGATTTCCAGGGGCGACATCAGTCGTTTTCCTGCGCTTGGGGGTTTCTTTGCTTTGGTGAAAGTGCGAAAGAGTTTGTTTGCAAATGTCTGTAAAAAAAAACACAGACCGCTGTCTTTGACTTGCACACTTGGGCCTTGTTGGGGTTCTGAAAGTAGTCGCTGAAGAGGTGGTGGGCCGCTGTAAAGGTGGTGCACTTGTGGCTCGACTGTTGACCTGTTGGATAAGAGCTGTTGTTTGTAGGCTAGTTTAGAAAAACTTACATCCTTATGTATCATCATAAATCAACCCAGGGGGTTCCTGTGCCATTCATTTTTGCGGTTTGCTCTTTTTCATCCACACAATTTTAGTGGGGTACCGGAAGGTGGCCCCAATTGGGGCAGCTATTTATTTTAGAAAAACCAGTGGTGAGTGGTTATTCATGGGTCGCCTAGGTCTCTTACTCATGGGTCATTGTCTCTCCTCCCTGACCACACCAAGAAAGGACGTTTTAGTATGCAAGTGATCTAGTCTACTTAGCTGCTGTTTTATGGGTGTCATCAGTCTTCTAGTCGCCTACCTTCCCTAATGTGAGTGGAGGTAATTTATCGATCCAGGAGGTGTCTTTTGACCTATGCATGCGTGGGGCGATGTAGAAGAGTGGGTGTGTCGCAATTGGGTGTTTGTTAACCATCACACCGTGCTCTGGGGTCCCGTGTCTGCCACTCTAGCTCCGGCATGTAGTGTGCAGTGTGATTCTCCCTAGTGGTGCCAGGTGTCTTGGCCACGCCCTTTTTCTAGAGACTTCTTTTGGGCTTCTTTTTCCAGGTCTTTTGGGTGCTCCCCTAGATCTAAATGTGATTCGCTGTCCTTACTCTTGTGTACCGGAGGGCGCCGGAGAGCTGCTCCGTGGCCCTTGTGATTCTTTTGTGCCAATGTCTGAGATTGAGCCTATGGGTCGTTCCCAGATGGTGTGTGTTAGGCTTTGTGAGGTGGCTAATCACTAGGCTGGGCGGTGGGCCATTATTTCCGGATCTCTTGCACAGAGTTGTGATGGACATTTGCGGACTCCCTCCCGGCACCCCCTCTCCCTCGGATCCAGGATATTTGGGCCTGCTGCCCTCAGCTGTGGCCAGGGGCTTCTGACCGGCAATACACAACCCTGGTTGTTTGGATTGACATGGCCCGGTGAGCAGGCTTTGGACGCTTGGAAATTTTAAGGCGAGGAGGAGGCAACATTTCACTGAGGTGAGGGTCTGGTGCAAGGCCAGAACTTCATTAAAAGTCACCAGATGAGGGTAATGGACTGAGAGGGCTGGTGGTTTTGGTGACCCCTCCCACCGACTCAGCGCCATGCGGTGCCTTGCAATCTGTCAGACTATGTGCGTGGACTTCGGAGTTTTATAGGGACACTATTATCCCAAGTGCGCGGGAAATCTGGCTCCTGATACTGGAACATCACCTCATTTTGGAACCAAAAGGGGGCCTCCATTGGCCTGGAGGCAGTTGAAGAATGGGGTCCTTTCGACTTCAGGCCCATCCTAGTGACTAGGGTGCCTGTTTTTATACGCTGGTCGGGGAGCCACTTTGCCCCCTCATTAGACTGCCCTCCTCCGAGGAGTGGCCAGCCAACCCAGCCCCAGGGGATCAACAGCAAAGTGGGGTCTAGGCCCCCACAGGCACCCAAATGGCAGACTCAAGGGCGGAATACCAATCGATAAAACATACAGCAGCCCTGAATGTTTCCGAATGCAAGGAAAGGTTTGAGTTTTCTCCTATTGTTGTGTCACTAATCTTTATTTTTTTAGATGAGTTCTGAAGTGTGCATGAAATGGGGGTTTCATGTTGAGGGTTTGGGCTTACTGCGTATTTGGGTTTTGCGTTGGCATAATGGTATTTGTAATGATGATGTCCAGTAGCGGAGATGTAGTTTAAGTAGGTTTATTTAGTCTTAGTTGCAGGTAGTTAAGATCATGTAGAGGAGCCCCACCATGAGCAGCCAGCCTGCTGCTCAGCCCATACTCCAACTGACACACTTCACCTCACAGGCACCCAAACATTCCATTCATCATCACCACACCAACATTCCATGCAGCACATTCACACTGGCTGAGCAGCTAGGGAGAAAGCAACAGGATAAATACATATACAGGATACTACATATCCTCCCCCTTTATATAACACAAAAATGAAACTGGAAACCTGTAGGAAGCTGACTCTGTATATACTATACCAAATGAGGTATGGTATGCACAGAGTCCAGAGGAACCAAAAAAGGTAGGCAGTGGTAAAGTAGATAGCACCTTTCTCTCTATTTGTGGTAATGTGGGCGAGCAGTAAGGCTGTATCAGAAGGTAGTGTTAAGCATTTGTTGTACACACTCAATCAGCAAATGATGTCACACACTCAGAGACTGAACTCAGACCAATTTTGTTTGTATAACAATATTATTAGTTATTTTATTTCTAGAACCAAGCCAAGCCTGGCACAGGTAAGTGAAATAAATGCTTTGCAAAATATTATGCAGTGTTTGCAAGTGAATACAAGTTCAAATGCAGTTGTTTGAAATACAGGTAAGTCAAGGTATTGAAATGACTGTACAGATTACTTTTTCGTTACTTTTTAATTACTTTTTCTTCTCAGTGTGATATGCCTAAATATCACACTGGGACATTTCCTAGAAAAAAGGTAAGTAAAATCAGTTTTGCACAATTGTTATTTTTCAGGTTTCCATACAAATCAACTCCACACTTAGAACATTTTTCAGTGAAAAACAGTAAATGGGTTCCTATGGAGAGAAATGAAGTTAACGGTTACCAGGCAAGTACTCAGGGGCAGATTTACAAGCCCCTTGCGACACTTTTACGCCGCAGTTGCGTCACTTTTGTGACGCAGTGGCGTCGTAAACAATGCGCCACATTGCGACACATTTACAACGTGACGTATCTAGGAAGATGCGTCACGTTGAAAAGCCCTGCGCTACATTATACCTGCGTCAGGTATAATGTATGGTGCACAGACATAATATCGAGTTTTTAATATCGACCTACATTAATATTGAGTTTTAAATATCGTAGGGGCAGAATATCGACATCAAGAATATCGACGACCAGAATATCGACCTGAAGGTAAGAAATATCGTTTTTGTTAATATCGAAGTTAGTAATATCGATAGCAAAAATATCGATGTTAATAATATCGATGTTTATATTAGTGTTATGTATTTAGTATGTATTTTATATGTATGTGTTTATATTTTTTGTTAAGTATTGTACTGTTTTTTTAAATATATGTATAACATTTTTAGAAGTTAGTAATTTTTCTTAAAGTAAATTATGCGTTTTAGTACCGTAGCGGGTTGTGGGTTTATAGGGGAATAGGGTGGGAAGTAATTTAATTGTAATTAAGTAATTATAAATTTTTATTTATTGGTATTGATTAACTTATTGTTAATTAATTATTAATTGGTAATTAATTTTTATTAATTGATTAATTGATAATTATATTAATTGTATTAATTTATTATTGGAACAGGTTGTGGGATTATAGGGGATTAGGGTGGGAAGTAATTTAATTGTAATTAAGTAATTATTAATTTTTATTTTTGGGTATTGATAATTAATTTGTTAATTAATTATTAATTGGTAATTCATTTTTATTAATTATTATTTATTGGCATTGATAATTAATTTATTGTTAATTAATTCTTAATTGGTGATTAATTTTTATTAATTGATTAATTGATAATTAAATTAATTGTGGGAAATTTTATGCGGAGTGGGTTGTGTGTTTATTGGGAAATAGGGTGGGAAGTAATTTAATGTTATTAAAGTAATTATAAATTTTTATTTATTGGTATTTTTAATTAATTTATTGTTAATTTATTAATAAATCATTATTTAATTACAAAAATTATTTAATTTATAAGTATGTTATTTTTAACCCCTACGCTATCCAACGCTTTCCCTACTGTTGCACTCTTTGGAGTGGGAATAGTAATTTTTACCCCTACGCTATCCAACACTTTCCCTACTGTTGCACTCACTGGAGTGGGAATAGTAATTTTTACCCCTACGCTATCCAACACTTTCCCTACTGTTGCACTCTTTGGAGTGGGAATAGTAATTTTTACCCCTACGCTATCCAACACTTTCCCTACTGTTGCACTCTTTGGAGTGGGAATAGTAATTTTTACCCCTACGCTATCCAACACTTTCCCTACTGTTGCACTCTCTGGAGTGGGAATAGTAATTTTTACCTCTACGCTATCCAACACTTTCCCTACTGTTGCACTCACTGGAGTGGGAATAGTAATTTTTACCCCTACACTATCCAACACTTTCCCTACTGTTGCACTCTCTGTAGTTGGAATAGTAATTTTTACCCCTACGCTATCCAACACTTTCCCTACTGTTGCACTCTGTGGAGTAAGTATATATATTATTTTATATATGTATATGTTTAATTTATTTTAACATTATATGTATTAGTTATTATTTTTAAACATGTTTTAATATTGTTAACTATGTTTCTTTTAATTATATGCATTATTTACTTTATTTTACATTTTTTTTAACATTTAAAAAAAACGATATTTTTACAACTATATTTTTGACATCGATATTTTTTTTCCGATATTTTTGTACTTACCATGATGTAGATAGGATGTCGATATTCTTGACTTCGATATTTTTTTATTTTATTAATTTTCATAAGGTGGCATACAATTCACAGAGAGGACAATGTGAAGTAGTGACGTTGTAAAAGAGCAGAAAACAAACAACATACCCCAACAACTCGTGGCTATATGGTATATACTTAGAAGGGTAGATTCTAGTTTTGCTAATACAGCTGTAGGTGTCATACATTTCAAATAGCAACAGCAACAGCAATTACACAGTTTCGGCATCATGGGGATCTGACGAGGCAAGTGAGCGTAAATAACTCAGCAGTGGTTCCCATATATCAATCGGCCGGGAGGTCGCCGGCAACTCCTCTGCATATAATACTAAATTCTCCTTACAATAGATCAGGTCTTTAAGCCACAGTGCAATTGTAGGACTCCGTTTGCTATCCCACACCATCGCCACTCGTCGCTTAGCAATAAGCAGTGCCACTCTAGCCAGTTTACCTACAGCGCCCTTCAACTGAGGGAGGAAGCTCAATAGACACATCTGGGGGGAGCAAGACAATTCCATCCCAATAATTTTAGACAGTTTAGTCACCACCTCAGACCAATAGGTGCTCACCGGGCCACAGTACCAGGCCAGGTGCATAAAATCCGCACCCGGAGAGCCACAGCGGGTACAGGCGTCTGATTCCCTAAGACCATATTTAAAAAGCCTGTAAGGGGTGTGGTAAACCTGATGGATGTACTTGAAGTGAATGATACGCAGGTTTCCATTTGATGTGAGGGCGCCCGTCAGAGCACAACAATGTTCCCATTCTTCCCGAGTGAGCTGTGGGTCAAGGCACTCATTCCACCTAATCAGGCTTTTATCAACTGGAAGTGCCCTGTCAGCCTTAGCAGCACAGTAGAGTTTAGTGACAAGCTTGTGTCGGGTGGGGCTGGTAAGTAAGGTGTGTAAGGCGAGGGGCGTCGGGGGTTCTGCCGGGAATGTCGGGAAGTGAGCTTGGGAGGCTTTTCGCAGTCTGTGAAGTGAGAATGTGAACAATAGGGTTTTTTGCTCAATGTATTCCACATCTGCAGATGTCAGAAAAGTACCATGTGGAAATAGGTCCTGCATTTTGTCAATGCCTGCCTGAGCTAGGATGCGCATGATCCCCTCCTCGTGAGTCTCTGAAATGTCAGCGTGGTAAGCTATAGGGAATAACGGGGAATATAACGGCAGCTTCTCGGCAACACGACCTAGCGCCTGCCAGGCGGCAATCGTCGAGTTGGTGGCGTTAATCGCATCGTGAGGCGTGAGGCGGCGGCTATGTGTTAGAAGGGAGCGCAGCGGTATGGGGTGCGCGTCCCAGTGTTCCACTGCGACATGGGGAATAAAGTCATGAGGTGTAAACCAGAAATGTGCGTATTGCGCCTGCGCACAGAGATAATACAGATAGATATCAGGTGCATTGAAACCGCCATGCTTATAGTCAAGAAGGAGAGTACTCCACCCTACCCAAGCCTGCCGCCCTCCCCAGATCAACCGGATAAGCAACGAGCGCACCTCTCTAAAAAAATGTTGGGTAAGAGGGATCGGCACATTATTGAAAAGGTATAAAAGCTTTGGTAACACCACCATTTTCACAAGAGCGATGCGATCTGCAAGGGAGAGTGGAAGGCGAATCCATCTGTCAATGTGTTGCTCTAAAAATGTTACGGCAGTACCATAGTTCTCTCGGATAACTCTGTTGGGATCCCGGTGTACCCAAACCCCCAAATACTTGACCGGCTCCGTCGCCCAAACAAGGGGGAATTCCAGCTCATGCGGGTGCGTGCACGTAGTTAATGGCATTATTACTGATTTAGACCAGTTTATAGATAATCCGGAGAACCGTGCGAATCGGATGTATTCCCATAAGACAGGCGCTAAGTGGGTGCGGGGTTCCCGGATAAAAAGCAGCATGTCATCCGCATATAGCGAGATGATGAGCGGCCGGTGATGTAGCTGAAAAGCCGCACGTTTGTGACATTGCCTGATGAGGCAGGCCAGGGGTTCTAATGTCAGGGCAAACAACAACGGCGAGAGAGGGCATCCCTGCCGAGTGCCCCTAGTGATAGAGAACGGTGCCGAGGTATGACCCCCCACCCGGACCGCGCCGCAGGGTATGCGTAGAGAAGTTTGACCCAGTTAACAAAGAAGGGGGAGAAGCCCATCCGCTGGAGTACGAAAAACAAATAGCTCCATTCTATTGAATCGAACGCCTTGGCAGCGTCGGGCATGACAGCCGCCGCTGGCAAGTCAGAAGATAAGGTGTGAAACAGAGCGAACAGAGTGCGAAGATTATAGGAGGTAGACCGTGTGGGAATGAATCCGGATTGGTCCGGTAGAACCAGATTTTGCATCAACGGTTGGAGTCGACTGGCCAGAATTTTTGCTAAAATTTTGACATCAGTGTTGATAAGTGACAGTGGCCTGTAAGAGTCACAGTGATCGGGCGGCTTATCCCTCTTTAATAGTGTAATGATTAATGCCTCGCGAAGAGACGGGGGGAGTATGCCAGAATCATAAGCCTCCGCATACATTTCCAGCAGAACGGGGGCGAGTTCCTCAGAATACGCCTTGTAGAACTCTGAGGAAAAGCCGTCCGGGCCAGGCGCCTTCCTGTTAGGGAGAGAAGCTATGGCCATGCGAATGTCCTCCACTGTTATGGGTTGACCCAGATAATCCCGCTGCCCCTCTGACAACCAGGCAAGTGCTACTCGCGACAAGTAGGCGTCCAGTTCTGCAACTTCTGTCTCACCCTGAGAGGTATATAGTGCCTCATAAGTCAGTCTGAATTGCTCTGTAATGTCTGTGACACTATAGTGGTCGCGCCCTGTGTTATCCGTGATCTTAGTGATTGTGTCGTGGCTGAGACGGTGCTTAATTTTTGTGGCCAAGTGATGTCCCGGTCTCCCGCCCTCCCCATAGGAGCGAGCCACATGGCACTTGGAGACATATCTTAGCTCGTCCTCCGCCAACTTCGAGTGTTCGATTATAGTCTCTTTGAGGGACGCCAGAATCAATGCACTGGGTGAGCAGTCGTATTCACGCTCAAGGCGAGTTAACCTGGCCTCTACTTTAGCTATTTGATTCCGTAGATCTTTTAATATGCCAGCCGATGTGCTTATGCAAGCGCCCCGGATAGTGGCTTTAAATCCCTCCCAAAGTACTCCCGCACTATCTACAGACCCTGTGTTGTTTGCAAAGTATTGAGTGATGGCCTCTCGAATGGTTTCCACATACAGGGGGTCTAGCAACGCCTCGGCACGGAAGCGCCAGGTGAAGGATCGAGGAGTCACTTGGGGTATGCAGAGGGTGAGCTGCACTGGGCAGTGATCAGAGAGTGTGCGCGGTAGACTCTCCACCTCAGACACCCAGCCCGCCACACTGTCACTAACCAACCAATAATCGAGGCGAGACCAGCTGCCATGCGCTGTGGAGATGTGTGTGCCTGCGAGTGTGTCCATATGCCTGTGTCGCCACATATCAAGCAAACCGAACTCCGCAAGCCCGGAATTAATAACGTGAGCCGCCCTTGGTGAGTGTCCCTCCTTACCACTAGACTTATCCTTCTTAGGGTCCAAATGTGTGTTTAGATCTCCCCCCCAAAGGATCGCTGCATCCGGCCAGTCGCGCAGACGCGCAAGGAGACCCTCATACAGGCCTGGGTCATCTATATTGGGACCATAACAGTTAATGATAGTGACCAATTTGCCTGCCAGAGTGCCATGTACTATAGCGTAGCATCCGGCAGAATCAACATGAGTGCGATGGGCTACAAACGGAAGGCCTTTCTTCACCAGAGTGAGCACCCCCCGGCTATAGGAGGAGTAAGAGGAGGCCAGGCGAAAATCGGCCCAGCGAGACCCGACTAGCTGGTCAGTGTGCCGTGTAAGATGCGTTTCTTGCAGAAGGGCAATGCTGATGTGGTGGCGTTCTAAATGAGCTATCACCTGACGAATCTTTTTCGGCGAGCTAAGCCCCCTCACATTCCAAGTTAAACAAGAGATAGTTATACCATTACTGTGCACAATAAGAGCAAAGTATACAGATTATAGAATCCACCCCATGCTCAATCAGAGATCTGAGAACATGTGCAATGCAGAGTATGACAAGAAAACATTTTAGCCACATGAACAAGCCCCGAGTCCCCCCCACCACCCCCACGCCCCCCACCCACTTCAGCAACCCCAACACGCTAAAGCCATTCCGAACATTCAGTAACAAGTCCCCAGTGTAATACCAAGGAGAGAACCAATGATGGGGAACACCCATATAAGGGGGGGCGCCGAGCACAAACTCCCTCCCGGTGTGAACAGGAGGTGGCCGGGCTGTCGTGCTTGACCGGTTCCAGGCCTTGCAGCCAGATACCAAAGGAAACACAGGAGAGTACCTTCTTGAGAATTTAGTGTAATCTTGGGGCCTGCGACTATTTCTGCATACATGCTATATTCTAGGACACGTCACGTCCCACTAGGGACCTCACCAACCAAGATACAACAGAATCAGATATGCAGAGTCAGGAACCCCACACCCCTCCAACATTCCAGGATCAAAGTTCGCTATGTCCAGCTGCCGTGTCGTCAGTTCCTGCAGTGTCATCTCCTCCTGCATGCCTGGGGGATCGATTTCGCCGGGTGACAGTTTTGGCAAAGTCCAGAGCTGATTTCGGGCAGGTGAAAAACTTATATTTCCCATTATCCTCCACCCGGAGCCGCGCGGGATAGAGCACGGCATATGGTACATGTGCAGCAAGGAGAAGTTTTTTAGCAGGTCGATATTCCCTACGAGCCTCCTGTACCGCCAGCGTGAAATCTGGATAGAAGGCAAGGGTGTTACCTTCATGCGCGCTGGTGCCCTTCTCTCGAGCTAGACGGAGAACTGCATCCCGGTCTCTGTAATTGAGAAGGCGGGCAATTATAGGGCGAGGCGGAGCACCCGGAGGGGGACGTGCAGCCAAGGAACGATGAGCGCGCTCCACAATGAGGACTTGTGACAGCTGCTCCGCCCCAAAGATGTCTCGCAACAGCTTCTCCACGTAGGTCTCAAGGCGGCCCGTGTTGGTAGATTCTGGCAGGCCCGTAATGCGCACGTTGTTGCAGCGCGATCTGGCTTCTAAATCTTCATTACGGGCCTGGATGATGGCAAGAACTTTCTCCATAGAGGCCGCCTTATGTGTCACCTGCTGCAGGCCATCTTCAGCATCTGATATCCGGGTCTCGGCCTCTCCCAGGCGCTGGGCGTGCTTGTCCAACTTAGACGACATGTGATCCATGCGTAGATTGAGATGGTCTATCTTGCCATCAATAGACTGTAGGCTGGCTTGCACCGCAAGAAGCGTTTTGTCAATGCTGGTGAGGTGGTCGGCGGGGGCGTCCGCCTCCGAATGCGATGCTGCATGTTGGGCAGATCTGTTAGTTTTCCGAGGCTCAAAGGTGAGGCGGGGTTGGCTCTTCCCCATGTCGCCCACGCGTGATGGAGCGCCCCAGTAGTCAGGTATAGTTATGAAGCACAGGCCCGAGTAGTACCACCAACACGCTGCAGTCGCAAAGGAAGGAAGAACAGGCAGCCGTAGGAGAGGCAGCGGGGTCGCAGCAGACAGAGTGTAGGTAAGTCACAGCTCCCCCAGAGTAGAACAGCGCAGCACAGGACTGAGGAGGCGACACCACTCAAAGCAGATCAGGATGGGAGCACTATAGAGGCAGCGGGTATGCAACCCCGCGATGAGACAGTCGGAGAGGCGTCTGAGGTCCTGCAGCAACCGGGTGGAGGTGATGGAGGTCAAGCGGGCATAGCGACCACACCGGAGCACCCAGATAGGAGGAATACGGCAGGGCAGAGCAATGAAGATAGAGACACAGCAGCCAGGTGGGTCACTCCCTGCAGCGTCCACCGCAGTGATCAGGTCGCAGTGCGCCGCAGGTCAGGCACTTGGATAGCGTCTGGTGACAGCAGAATCACTGATGGGGGTCACAGCATGCTGCCCTCCCCACACCGTCGCGGCAATGGAGGGTACAGGAGTCCGGTGCCGAGACTCGAAAAGGCCCAAATCAGTGGAAGGAGCGCCGAGCAAATAGGTAGTCAGGGGCACAGGGCGACGCGCACAAGCAGCCCCAAGCGGGCCCGCAGCAGCCCGCCGGCCAACCGCGAGACCAGGAGACACAGCGCGGCTCCCGAGCGAGTCCGGCACAGAGAGGCCGCACAGAGGGAAACCCGGAGGCGGCGCGAGCCGCCCGCCGCAGCGAAAGCCGGCGATCGGGAGCTCACAAGGCCCCCGGCAACCCCCGCACAGTCAGTCGCACGCCAGGCCCAGGGAACCGAGCACGCCCCCAGGCACCCACAGTCGCCAGCAGCGTAATCGCGGCCTACCTCAAGCGCCCGGCCAGCGCGCCTCCTAGGCCGCCACATTGCAGGCGCGGGCCCAGCGCCACATAGACCGCAGGCTCCGCTATGGCGACGTCTCGGACCTCAGCACTCGTCCAGGGCAGTCCCCAGCCTGTCAAGGCACCACCGCTGCCAGATGAGGTAGAGGGCAAGGCAGGATGTCGAAGATTTTTGGCGGATTATGCGCCCGGCCGGCGGAGCAGCTCTACAGAGCGGCCATCTTGCAGTGCGGCCTCTAGCGCCCCCCGACTTCGATATTTTTGCATCGATATTTTGGTACCTCGATATTCGGTCCGTCGATATTTTGTCAGTGATCCATAATGTATGCAGGGTGGGCGTAAGAAAGCCTCGTAAAAGTGACACAGTGAAATCTACAAGATTTCACTGCGTCACTTCTACGATGCCACTGCGTCAAAACCTTACGCCTGCTTGAAGCAGGCGTAAGGAGTGACACAGCATAATAGGAATAGGCATTCCGATGCATTGCTGGAGTTGCGTCGTGCTTGCTTCACGACTCCAGCAATGCGTTGCCTTTACGCCAACAGATGCGTCACTCATCTGTCAATCCTTGCACCATGGTGCGCCGCATTGTAAATGCGACGCATCCATGGTGGCACAAGGGTTTTTTTGCGTGACGCAAATTAACTGATGCATTTCTGCTAATATGCAGAGATGCGTCAGTTCTTGTAAATCTGCCCCTCAGTCTTTGGGGTTGAGTTTCTGGGGTTAGAACAAGGGTTCCCCAGGGTCAAGGATGCACTCTTGTTACACTCTCAGCGGCACTAGGGCGGCCGGGTGCAGTGTTGAGGCCCAATGTTATCCAATGGGGGATAGGGGGCCTCCGGTTGGTGGCTGCTTACGAGCAGACCACTGGGTTGTGGGAGCAAAGCTCCTGGTGTTAGGCTCATTGTAAAGGGGGATCCGAGTTAGCACAAAAAGTGCACCCGCAGCGGCTGGGTGCGGCTGGGTGCAGGGTACTGGTTTGGCGTCGGGTGCCCTGTTGATTTCAATGGGGATTCTTCGGTTTCAACAAAGACTACAGGCTCGGGGACGAAGATCTTCTGGGGGTGACCACTGGTTGAAGAGGTAAGTTGGGATGCCTGTCGACCATCGGTTGGGCCACCCAAAGCAGTGGGGCTTCGGGTGCAGGGGTGTCTTTAGGCGTCGGGTTCCTCTTACCAGCTCCGGTCGCTGTCGGGGGGATCCTCCAGAAAGAGGCTGCAGGCTTCGCTGGGAGACTCGAGGCAGGTCAGAGATCACCAGATCTCGGGTCAGAATCGCTGGGGAGACCTCCTCGTGGTGTTAGGCCACTCGAACTCGGGCCGTGGGCGACGGGTGCAGAGTGGTGCACTCACGGATTTGGCCGGAGCTGGAGTCTGTGGGTGAACAAATCCGGTGTTCACAGGAGACAAAGTCTTTTCTTTGGAAGGCAGGGCAGGTCCTTGGGGTTCTTGAGGTTGCTGGCTGCAGGACACACTGGAGTTTCGCTTCTGCAGGTTCGAGGTGGGGACAGGCCGGTAGGGCTGGGGCCAAGTCGGTGGGCGTCTTCTTCTTCTTAGCTTTGGCGTGGCTGTTCGGTCCTTCTTCTTCTTTTCTTCTTGGTCGTTGCTTGTCTGAGGAGGCAAGGTTCAGGGGTGCCCCTAAATACTAGGTTTAGGGGCGTTACAGTAAGTAAAAGGTTGGGACCAATGGGTCCCTTCCATGGGGTGGGTACACCCCCTATTATGCCACCCTCCAGTGGGAGGGGGGCATATGCCTCACTCTGGTTGGCTGGGTCCCCCATCTGCAGGATGGACTGGGAGTTGTGCTTCACCTCACTTCCCCCATCTGAGGGGTGGGGTTGGCAAAGGTGGGCACACCTCCCTTCCTCACTTGGTTTTCCCGCCGGTTCTCCGGCCCAAAGTGGGGGTCAGAACCGGTGGGGACCAGTTGCTGGAAGCAGCAAAAGGCCTGGGGAACCATCCCATGCCTGCACGATCCCCTCGGGAATGTTCTCACAGACCCTTCTCGGGTGGCCGCCAGCTTCGCAACCTACTATGCAGAGTTGTATGCCCCTCGTGAGACTATTTCGCCACAACTAGTCCAGCAGTTCATTGCAGATTTGCCCCCACGTGCCCTTTCGGACCAGGCAAGGGACGCGCTAGACATCCTGATCATGATTGAAGAGGTCCAGGAAGCGCTAGCTGGGATGTGCTTGGGTAGGGCTCCTGGCCCAAATGGTCTCCCATGTGAATTCTATAAGAAATATTAATCTCTCCTCACGGCTCCTTATCTAGCCGCTCTTCAGACCGCTTTTGATGCTCTGCTTCTTCCAGTGGATTGGCGACATGCGGAGATAGTGGTTTTCAGAAGCCGGGCCGACCCCCTGAACTTCACTCCTCCTATCGTCCGATATCTCTCCTCAATGTCGAGGCGAAACTCCTTGCCAAAATTATAGCCAACCGTATAGTTCCACGTATTTCAGATCTGGTCCACCCGGATCAGGCAGGCTTTATGCCGGGTCGCGCTACGCGGCACAATATCCGACACGCCCACAACGCTATTGCCTCAGTTGATCGCTTGGGCGAACCCGCTGCTCTCCTGCTGGCGGACATAGACAGGGCCTTTGACTCCTTGAGTTGGACTTACCTCTTCACGCTGCTGAGCCGCTTTAACTTCGGTCCCCGCCTCTTGAGGTGTATTGAACTCCTATATACCGATATTACTGCCTCTGTCCGTGTGGCTGACTCCGTCTCGCAAATCTTTTCTATTGGGCGAGGCACCCGTCAGGGGTGCCCACTCACCCCATATCTCTTAGCGCTCACTATGTAGCCGCTTGCGGCGTGGGTGCGGATTGATGCTCAGCACCGTGGATTTGAGTGGCCTGGGGCAACGTCGGATTGCATAGCGTTGCATGCTGACAACATGTTATTTTTTCTTACGCATCCCGACCGTTCTGGGCCTCGACTCCTCAGGATCATGCAGATCTTTGGTGAGACCTCTGGGCTTTACATGAACCCTCGTAAATCCTATTTATGGCCCTTACGCAATACAGAACAACTCAGCTCTTGGTCAGAGGAGGTCACGGTAGTGCAGGACGGTTTTAAGTATCTTGGGGTCTTTTTGGCTGCCTCCCAGCCCCTGTCCAGGGAAAGAAATCTAGCTCCGCTTTGGATACAGATCAAAGAGCAGACTCGTGTCTGGTCACACCTACCGCTTTCTCTTTTTGGTAGATTCGCCATTTTTAAGATGGTCTCCTTACCCTGATTATTGTATCAACTTCAAAATCATCCATATTTAATACCACCTAGTTGGTTTATACAACTCAACGCTACGCTTCAACACTTTCTTTGGGGGGGTGGGTCCGCCCGGGTCGCTTTGAAGACCTGTTTTCAGTCAACCTATTGTGGTGGATTGGCAACACCGGATATTCAGGCATATTATGCGGCCTCCCACCTACTCATTCTAAACGACTGGTGGTACGGAGATAGATCTGACCCCGCCTATGTGGTCGAGCGGTGGCTAATGGGCGCTCAGTCTTTACATTCTGTCCTGTATGCGGGCACGGTCCTGAAGGCATTACCTCCAGCGACCGCCACGGTCTTTGGACTCTGGAAGTGCACCCTCCGGCAACTGGGGTGGTGGGGTAGAATAACAAAAGAAGCTCCCCTTTGGTGTAATGGCCTCCTGCCGCAGCTGGCTGGCCTTCCTGGCTTCTCGGGCTGGGACAAGATAGGAATTTCTACTGTGGTAGACGTCCTAAATGGCCAGACATTGAAGTCTTTTCAGGAACTGCAGAAAGAATATGCGATGCCTCGTTCACAATTTTACAAATATCTGCAGTTCCGCCATGCCTTCTCGCCATATCTGGCACTCCAGGAGTCCATACCAGAGTTTAGCCCTCTCGAGGCTAAGGTGTTCATGGGAGACTTAGGAGAACACAAGATTACCAAAATCTACCGCACACTGATCATGAAGAGCCATACAACACTATCTAAAACACGGGAGGCCTGGCAGGCTGACCTGGGCTCATTGGATGACGAGGACTGGACTGAGGCGCTGGCGTCCCCTTGAGGTGCCGCCATAGTGATGCGACTTCGATACATACAGTTTAAATACTTACACCGGGTGTATTACACGAGACACCGGCTCTGGCGGGTGGGACTCATTGCCTCTCCACTTTGCTTGAGATGCCGAGCGGCTGAGGGTACTTTCCTCCACACAGTTTGGTCATGTACATTACTGTCGAAGTTCTGGCATGGCGTTCTTACTTGTCTGTCGCGGGTCTTGAGTTGGGACGTCCCTCATTCACCTAGACTGACCCTCTTACATATCACTGATGACATTGGGGGAACATCTACAAACGCCACCTTCTGTTGCTGGGCCTCACACTCGCAAAGCGAGACATTGCGAAAGCCTGGAAAGACACCTCCCCGCCCCCTCTAGGGATATGGAAAAAGGGCCTAGATTTTTGTATGGGGCTGGAGATACCTATCTTTGCTGCTCGGGGCTGCCCTCGGAAACATCCTAAGATATGGAAGAGATGGGCAGACTTCCGGGGGATTTACTTAGAGCCTATTCCTGATCCAGCAGCAGATTGATTCACCTTCAGTCACTATGTGGCGAGATAGACATATTGCGGCAATGTGGACTCTGCAGATGTGGGTTGACTCTACATGCTTTTTACTTTACAGTGGATCAATGACACTTCCGTTAATTGTTATTGTAACAAGTTGCTATGCACACGATCCTCCGTTATATATTTTGATACAAAATGTCAACATCAATATCTGTATTATGTACTCATCGCTGTTTTGGCATAACGCCTCGTTAGGTGTCTTTTGGCTGTTGACAATAACATTTTGTTGTGAAAAAAAAGGCCTGGGGAAGTTCACAAAGGCGGCAAGCCTTTGAAGCTTCCCCTCCGTGGACCCTGCCCATCCTGGGGGAGGAGGCTTGGCACCTCGTCCCAGGATGTGCATTGTTTCAGACCCCCGAGAGCAACAGGCTCTCGACCCTTACAGAACAGTAACATGTCTCGTGGTGTCAGCTGGGGAGCAGCCACTCAGCCTGGACACTAGTGTTAGGTCATTTTTCAGGGGGCATCTCTAAGATGCCCTCTGTGTGCATTGTTCATTAAATCCCACACTGGCATCAGTGTGGGTTTAACATGCTGAGAAGTTTGATAGCAAACTTCTCAGTTTTCAGTAAAGCCATTATGGTACTGTGGAGTTTGTATTGACAAACTCCCAGCACCATATACTCTTAATGGCATTACTGCCACTGTAGGGGTACAGGGCTCATGCACCTGTATCCTCACCACTGGTATAGTGCACCCAGCTAGAGGGGTGGCTGATCTATGCCAGGGCAGTGGGTTGTAGGCATGGCACACAGGGATGTGTGCCATGTCGACTCTTCACTTTGTTCTGCACCTAACCACGCAGCCTGCAAAGGCAGTGTGTGAGTCTAAAGGTACAGGGTCTGTAAGGGTGGCACAATAAGTGCTGCAGCCCTTAGAGGCCTTCCCTGGTTACAGTGCCCTGGGTACCTGTGGTACCATTTGCCAGGGGCTGACCTGTGGCCAGAGAGTGCCAATTGGGTTTTGTCTTCAATGCAGTTTTAGGGAAAGAACATAGGCCGTGGGTACCTGATTGGCAGGAGCCCAGGGCACACTCAGTCAAAGTACATCAGCAGTTCAGCAAAAAGTGGGGGAAACCATGCAGACAGAGGACACTTTCTTACAAAACCTGAATAAGGTTTTAACAAGAAGAATCATAAAAAGAGAAATTATACTAAAGTACACAAATGCAAGCAGGAATAAAGCATAAACCTGAAAGAGCCATAATACATATACAATGAAAAAGCACAGTAAGCATTAAAGAACAATATAAAGAAAATGAAAAGAAAAAAAAATATACAAGAGAGAATGAAGTAGATGCAATAGATAAAAGTACAAGATAAGATGAAGAAGATGCATAGATAAATATACAGGATAATACAGAAGATGCATTGATAAATATACAGGATAATATATCATACATCCACCCCCTCTATGAATTTCATAAAATATGACATAAAATATGGCAGAAGAAACAACATGTTAGATAAACGACACAATCTCATCTATGACTACCATCAACCACACCCACTGCCCAGACAGGCAGAGAGGAGGCACAACACAGTGCGTCATTAACTAGTCGTATGAACGACTGACACACAGGTATAACATAAAAGTAATGGGTGTAGTACACCCGACCAAACGTCCCCAAAACAAGGGCGAGTGGAGTAACCTGAAGAACTGACACTCACACCCAACCAACATCCTTTGTGTAAGGAAGATTAGGTAAAACTGTGAAAATGGGTGACACCAGCCCATACAGCCGCTCCTAATCTAGGGGCAGCAAACACAACGTCTAGCACAGGGTGACTTACACACTGTCAAACAAAACGTATAGCACAGGGGGACTTACACACTGTCCAATCATCCCTCATGTATGGGTATAAAACGTGAACTGTCTAAAAGGGACAAGTACCCCTTCAGGCACCCCTAATGTAAGGATCCGTAATGAAAAATTGTGGAAATAGGACTATCATCCATTTCCTTGCCTCTAGTAAGGGTGTGTAGTGACTAACATACAAATGGGTGCACACCACCCACTTAGTCGTCCCTCATGTGAGGATACACAAACACACTTTGAAAATGGTCAAAACCTACCCATAACACAATCCCACGTGTAAGGGATATGTAAACTATAAATGAAGAAAACTAGCGTCAATGTAATGTAAAAATGTTGAATATCAACCTGAAAAAAATGAACACTTGAAGGCCCATTACGATACCGGGCGTGAAAAAATCCGCCAGGCATGAAAGCGGCAAAAATCCGCCCGCACACACCGTCTGAACACCGACCACGCCATTACGAATACACAAACCGAAAACCGCCATAGGCGGAAAAACCACACAAGATACCGCCCGCCCTCGTCCGAGTCGGAGTCAAACCGCCCGCCACGGACGGAAACACGCACGACAACACAAAACCGCCCGCCCTCACGGCCGACACACCGCACGTGAAATTACGATCGCACCGCCATGAGCGCGGGTAAACCACAAATATACCGCCCGCCAGCGCAAACAATGCCGATGAGAATTGACACGGCAGAAGCCATGGCGCCCACGTCCCTGCACAGAAACCATCCGCTGACAAAAACAATCGCACACAACATGGCCAACAAGTCCACACAGCAAGGCACGCACAAATACACAAGCACAGAACACATCCCGAAAACACCCCCCCCTGGACAAACAAAAAATACAAAGGGCAGAACACCAGACACAACACACCTGAAAACAACAGACCATGAGGACACACCCACATAGGTAAGTACAAAAGCAGCTCTCCCACAGACCACAACCCCTTGCAACATTGCAAACTAGAGAGGAGAGGACACAGTGACACAGCAAGGACAGCAGCACACCACAGAAACGCACACATCACAACCACCACCACCACCACCACCACCACCAAACACCGGCACCACAAACCCCCTGCACATTACACAACACACACCGCACCAGCACCACAAACACCATGGCACCACAAAGAATGCCCAAGTTCACGCCCATTGAGCTGACGGTCATGGTCGACGAGATTATCAAGGTGCACCCACAAATCTATGGGAACCTGGTCCAGCACACACCACTAGCCACCAGAAACAGAATGTGGAACCGGATCGTAGACCAGGTCAATGCAGTCGGGACCCTGCCCAGGAACAGAGTTGAAATCAACAAACGGTGGAATGACGTCAAGAGCCTGGTCAAGAAGAAGGAGAGCAAGAACAGAGAGCTGGCTGCCGTCACTGGCGGAGGGAATCCCGCGCTCTTCAAGACCTTCAAAGCGTGGGAGGAGAAGGTGCGAGTCATTATACATCCGGAGATCCTCGCCGGATTAGCAGGGGGAGTGGAGGCTGGTAAGTACAAACTAATGTATACCAGCACACCGCTATGTACTCACATGCACTACCACCATGCCACAGCTCCCAGGGACAAACACCCCCATGTCCAGCACACAATACACAACACATCACACACACATGCAACAGACACCACCACACACAGCCCAAACCTAACAACTGTAAGATACGTGGGGGCATGTGTACACTCAGCCAGCCACGTAACCACCAACAGGTCCCCAAGTATGCCAGAAGCGCCACAACGAGCACCCACCACACCCATGTGTCCGCCATAGCTGCACTAACCGACAAGTAACAGGTAAGTGGCAGGAACACAAAGTGCAGTGGGTGGGAGGGTGGACAGCTCAAGTACAACACACACCAGGCCCCTAGTCCCACAGCACAGCAAGGAGGAGCATCCCCCACACCCCACACCCACGTGTCAGCCACCGCAGTGCACACCGACAGCTGAAAGGTAGACATCACGGTCCACAACAATCGGTGTCAGTGTGTGTCCAGCCATCACCACGACCCACAACACCGCCCCCACCCCCACAGACCTGCAACATGGAGCACCCCCCGCTTAGAACCATGTGGCATCCAGTACAGTGCACGCACAAACAACCTGCAGGTGGGAAACTGGACAGGGCTGGATTACTGGAGGCATGAGGACCGTAACACGACCAACACATGGGACATGTTACGTAGCAGACGAACACGCAGCACCGCCCACTGTCACGAACGAGTGAACAATGTGCACACGGACATGAACCACAGACTCACACCCCACATGACCCATCACAGACACAGCAACACCCAAGGAGCCACGTCTGCATGCACAAGCCACACTGAATATAGTACCACACGGCAGCCACTGTGCAACCCATCACACACAACCGAAACACCATTGAAGTCCTGTCCATGTAGCCCCTACTGCCTGTCAACCACACACCCCACAACTACGCCTATGTAAGACAAACAACACTAGACGCAACAGAGCGGAACAACATAAATGCACACGAACACCACTGAACCCATCAAACACATAGACACACCATGCACATACAACATACCATCCATCCCATCCGTCAGCCCCAGTCTCATGAAAGGCATGTCATCCGCACAGCTGCCACACATACAGCAGTCACGCTAAGATACATGCCCATGACCAACCATGTGCCAGAAGTCAATGAAGCGCACGCCACACTGTGAGCAACAACACACAACATGGGCCACACCCCCCCGAGCACTGCAGTGATGCACATGGCACAGGGCAGCACGCACACCAAGGAGATGGGACAACTGCAATACGTCGGGTGGCACACAACCATCACACACTCATAACGATGCGTCCAATGCCATGTCCAGTAATCACAACAGACAGCAAATATGCAGGGTATGTCAGGCATGCACACACCTCAGACCATGCACTGTCATGCTGCCACAACACATGTCACGTTCGGCACCCATGGCCCACAGCATGTAGCCCAAAAGCATATTCCATCCCAAATGCGTTTCTGGGGCATGACCCCCATGTTGCCATATGCGTTCCTAAGCGTTCCATTTGCACCCCAAAAGCATATTCCATCCCAAATGCGTTTCTGGGACATGACCCCCATGTTGCCATATGCGTTCCTAAGCGTTCCATTTGCACCCCAAAAGCATATTCCATCCCAAATGCGTTCCTGGGGCATGACCCCCATGTTGCCAAATGCGTTCCTAAGCGTTCCATATGCACCCCAAAAGCAAAGTACAAACCAGACCCAGGATGGGCCTGGAGCCCGCATACACCAGAGTCACAATAAGTAGGAGCACAGCAACACACCCATCGGCATAGCCAATCCGTCCCATGCCACATGTGCACAGCACACAGTCCCATTGCCAAGCACACACAACAACAGATTGTACAGCCACACACCCGCCTCCGGGACACACGTGCACGAGAGTGCACGAACGGAGAATGTCAGACAACCAATACAGACTTCGCCAGGTGCAACACAATAACAAATCTCATTCTCTCCACAGGTGACGAACTGCTGGATGCTGGGGATGGAGACAGCAGCCAGCACAGCCAGCCTACAAGCCCCCAACGAGGACACACGGATGTGGAGGATCTGTCCTCCTCTTCGGACACGGACCACCAAGCAGGCCCATCTAGTGTGGCAGGGCCCAGCCGCTCCCCAGGACCCCTCCTACCCACCAACCCATCATCCAGGGCTGCTGAACATTCCCAGCCCCCTGCTGCCACTGTCGTTGCGGCCACACCCACGGTCATTGCGGCCACACCCACGGGCATTGCGGCCACACCCACGGTCATTGCGGCCACACCCACGGTCATTGCGGCCACTACCACTGCCGCAACCGCCACCACGTCTTCGCTGGCCCCAGCCCCAGCGCAGGTGGTGGCCCGGACGACTGGATCCACCCTGGGAGCCAGGGCGAGGACCGTGGTGAGCAATGTGGCTAGTGGGCAGGCCGGTGGCAGCAGGACTGGTAGGAGGAGCAGGGTCAGGGAAACGCCAGCCTCCCCTGGGAGCCATGCCCTGCCTCAAATGGCCAGAGTCCTTGGGGCCTATGAAGAGGCCCAAGGACAATGGGCCAGGTCAGCTACAGACACGCGTGAGGTGCTGGGGGTGCTGAGGTCCATGGACGCCCGTATGGGCCAACTCGTGGACCTCATGGGCCAGCTGGTGGTGGCGGTGATGTCACAGCCAGGGACAGCAGCTCCCCCTCCGCCACCACCTGCCGGGGCGCAGGGTCGAGCAGCAGTGTCCAGTTCCCCTGCGTCCACAGCCAGTGAGCACACCTCAACCACCAGAATGTCGCAAGCAGGCACCCCCCCTCGCAAACGTGGAAGGGGCCGTCCGAAGTGGAAACAGATCTCCCGGGAGGACTTCGCACGCTCCAGACGCAAGTGAGGCAGCCAGCCAGCCTTCCTTGACCACCCACTGCATTGACTTGGACTACGATCCCACTCCACACAGCCATCTGGATGGCATGTGTGTGTTGGACTATGGACATAGAACCAGTGGGTACACCCTGAGCATCACGCAGCCATGACCGACAGCTCATTGTCACTGCACGCACCACTTTTGTCATCACCTTACACACAACCACATGTCACAGTTTGAAATAAATGCACCTCTTCCACAAACTGCTGTCTGTGCCCTGTGTTTTAATTGTACGGAATACAACGGCCACCTTGAGCGGAACAGCACCTGATGCGTGGCATGGCAATGGAACCGGAGGGCCTGTAGGGACCTAGGGGTGGGAGACAGAACAGGAGCACATTCAATGAGTGTGTCACACACCCATCACACAGTACATGTCAACAAATACAAGCAATGTACACACATCGCACAGAGCAATAGGGCACAATGCCACAGCCACCATCAGTGGCATACTAACCTGGGCATGGAGCGTTGACACACAGCACGCAGTGAACAAAAGGCCACCCTGACACAGCACACACACACCTGCACAAATACAGACACATCAGCCGTCGTACATGGACACTCACCGTTAAGTGAAGTAGCGGGCGATGAGCTGCTGGCGCACATTCCCAGCTTCCTCCTCTCCGCTGTCCTCCTCACTCGAGCTGTCCTGGTCTGCGGGCTGGGGCCCTGGTTGATCTCCGTCATCCACAATGAGGGGGATCTGCTTCCGAATGGCCAGATTGTGCAGCATGCAGCACGCCACCACTATCTGGCACACCTTCTGTGGGGAGTACGCCAGCGCACCCCCGGTGCGGTCCAGGCACCTGAACCTGGACTTGAGGAGGCCAAAGGTACGCTCGACCACACGTCTGGTCCTCCCATGTGCCTCATTGTAGCGATCGTCTGCTGGGGTGCGAGGATTCCTCAATGGACTGAGCAGCCATGCCCCATTCGGGTACGCAGAGTCACCTGGGTGTGAGGGACACAGAGAACCGTTGCTATTCCAACTGGACAGGGGACAGCATCGCACAACCAGCACGCTACACCACTCCACATACTCACCGACAATACAGCCACGATCCTGTTGCAGATTGGACATCAGTCGTGGCAAGATGCTGTTGCGCATTACGTGTGCGTCATGGGCCGAGCCTGGGAACTTTGCACACACGTGGGTTATCACCATGTCCGCAAGGCACACCACTTGCACATTCAGGGAGTGCGTGTGCTTCCTGTTGCGGTACAGGTGCTCAGTGGCCTGTGGTGGAACAAGGCCAACATGTGTGCAATCAATGGCACCAACGACGTGTGGGATCCTGCCAAGGGCATAGAATGCACCCTTCACTGCCGCCAATTCACGAGCCCTGGGGAATCTGATGTACCTGTTTCGGTACAGCATCATGGCTGCCAGTACATCCCTCAGCACCTTGCTGAACATGGGCTGGGACATCCCTCCTCCACTGCCCACTGTGTGCTGGAATGACCCAGTGGCGAAGAAATGCATGGCGGCCATCACCTTAGCCGTGGGGGTGAATGCTGTCGGATACACCCTGCGGGGACGGAGATGGGGTTCCAACATGGCACACAGTCGATGCAGGGTTGGCCTGTCCAGCCGAAACTTCCTTATGACCTCAGTATCCTCCATGTCCGCCAGCAATTGGTATGGGCGGTCAATGTTCGGTCTCCGCCTAGGGAAGATGGCAGTGGACACATGTCAGAGCAACACAACACATAGCAATTTCGCATTCACATCACTGACATGACTGAGCAAGCACATGAGTCACAGCCCAGCTGTCAAGCAGGGACGGCACGGCCACAATACACTTACACAGGTCTCCCACCAATGGCAATGGCTAGTGATGCAAACCACTGCCATGGTCATGCACATGGGGATCTAGGCCCCAATGACTTGCGGGCGTGCTGATGGGGACTGACTGCATATTCGTCAAGCGGCAACGCCACGGCAACATGAATGTCTGCTGAGCATGGCACTGCTTCCGAGGCTGGATGAGTATGGCACACGACGACGACGATGTGGGCACAGGCTGAGCGGCCAAAACAAGTGGGACCTGTGGCACGAGGGGATATGAGACAGTAGTAGGTGTCAGCACTGCACCCTATGTACAGCACTGTACGGATCACACCTCCCGAAACATTGACAGGTGTCCACATTGACAGCCCCATGCCAAGACGGCTGTGTGCTTGCAGTCACACGTCACAGGTGAGAGGTTACATTGCACGTGCCAGGTGGCAGACGTACATAGTGGGAGCTATCATGTGTGTGCATGTGTCTCCTGTTCAGGATCCACCAGATGGGCGCTGACTCTGTACTGACCATTGGACACAGCATGTTCCGTGGAAGGCTTGTGTGTGTGGGATGGTGGCACTGGATGTGCCTCCGTTGGGTGGGGGGCCATGCACAGGGCGGGTACGTCGATGATTGCGCATTGTTGGTCACGGTGGGTGCACCCACTAAGATGTGTTGCCCTGTGTACAATTCCTATGTCCGCATGATGATGGACTGTAGATGTGGGCAGACTACACATTGGTCGATGTGCTGTCCATGTGCATGTGCCTTCACACCAGGCACAGCTGCCCCTGCACATGTGACCCCTGCTGGACTCGCTGCTGGGTCTGTGGAGCTGATGCACCTTCTGTGCGTGGGGCGGACAGCTCACCTCACTTCCCTCATTGCGCATGTCATGACTTTGCCGCAGGTGACATGGATCATGGAGGGCCCACATGTACGCGTGGGTAGGCTACACATGTTTGTTCACTGGTCGCCACCCCCAGTCAGTGTTTCGAATGGGAAGGTTGTTGTGCTGGTGGTATATTCGATGTGGCGGATGGGCGGGCCTAGGTGCGGGCTTACATTCCGGACATGGGGGGTAGTTGGATTGGCGACTAGTTGCAGTACACACGGGACACGTCTCTTCCTTTCCACATCTGGGTCATCCCTTGTACTCACTGACAGTGATACAGTCATCTTCGCCCCAGCCCTCATGTCCTCCCCTCGCTCCCCCAATATGCATGTGCACCTGCGAGGCTAGCGCTTGCACAGGCAGCCCCAAGCTCGCACCAGAGAGGGCAAGGAGTGTATGTGTGGGTCCAGTTGCACGAGTGGGCTGTCTCAGGGTATGATGTGTGGCGGGACGCCGTCCACCTGCGTGGTGCCCCAAATGGAGACCCGGCCTGCATGGACTATGCATCACAGTCTTCGCCTTCCGGATCCGCCACCTGCGACACCCAGTGGCAGTGGCTGCCCTTGCGGCCAGGCCGCGTCCGTCTGTGACTGATGGCCCACACATTCACTCTTTGGCCTCTCTGGGGAGGGCTCGGGGGTGGTGGCGCATGCGCTTGCACTTAGTCGCAATGGCATGTGGCGTGGTTGGTATAATGGGCAATGGATGGGATGGTGCGAGCCACCTCCCGTGACGTCAGTGCTGCTCGTGCTGAGGTGCGTCCCCCTACACTTCCATTTGACTTGTGCCATGCTACACGTTGAGGTTCTATTGCCTGCGTGATATGACCAGGAGGAGCGCGAGGAGACCTCTCACACACCATGCTCCACTGCCATCCCGTGCCCTGTATCGCCTGTGCGGATTGACTATGTTGGGGTTACACCTGGTCGACTGGGGCTGTGTGTGCCTTGTCAAGGGGCATGGCGGGCGCACAACAGGATCCAGCTAGTCCACGGAGGGTGGGCTGACGTGTGCGCCTGGTTCCGCATTGTTCGTGTGCCCGGCTGCTGTGCACACACGTGTTCACTTCCCCCCGACAGGTGTCCTCTCACAATGCCCAGGGAAGCGGTGGTGTACTGTTCATGACCCCTCCCAACACGGCGTGCTCCAACTTGGCATGTGCGCATCTACCCGTCGCACCCACCCACCTGAGCACTGCGTCCATACGACTTCACACGACACATGTGTGTCTTCCACAGTAGTGCTACTCATTTGCGTTGACATCCAATACCAGTGGACTACATGGTCATGTCACGACTGCCGTGTACTTCACATACTCTCATCCTCTCTCATTCGTACTTGTGAAATGAGTCAGCGGAGACAGTTTTGGTTTCAAACATTATATTGAGTCTTCTGTCCTCTGTGATGCAGTATAGTGGACACTACTGGCAGCGGAATACATGTTGAGGATATACTGAGCATGATTACAAATGGGATAGGGTGTGGGGTTACATGTGATTGGCTGTTGCATGTGGGATGTGGGCTTCAGAGTTACATCTGCTTGGCCAAGGCTGTGCTAATGTACATTTACGTATAGCTGCGGAGCTGCGGACTTTGACACAGACGGTGTACAAGTAGCCTACCAGACCGCTTGGCATCATGGGCACAGTCCATCTCAGTTCCATGTGACAGGTTTGCTGCGGTTGTTCCTCATGCACGCGTGCATGTGAGATGACATCAGGGCATGTGCTTGCGTGCATGCAGCGGCGTGCCACTTGTTGTTGCAATGTGGTGGTTACTGGACATGTCACAGTCACTGGGGTCGTGTTGTTGTTGTTTGCACTTGTCGTCCGTGCAAAGGTCCTGGTATGGGATTCCCGGGGCGGGGGTGGGAGGGGTGCAGCACCCACAGACTCCAGGCGACCTATTCATGTCCACTGAGCGGTGTGTGTGTCCATGGGCGCTGGATCCATGTCGTGTCCTGGTTGTTCGTGCAGTTCCGTCCATGTGGGTGGAATACACAGACCCCATGCCACTGCCTCCCACGATGCATGCGGTGTTCCTGGATGTGATGGGGAACAGTGTGCATGTCCCGGTCATATCCGATGTCATGGCGATGTCGTTGATGGTGTGGTAATTGTTGCCGGTCGTTTGGTATGGCTGTTGTGGTGGTGACTGGCCAGTCCGTGCGGAAGCTAAGCATGGGTGCGGGGTTGGACATCATAGGTCAATCGGGGAACCTGCGTTGGGGTCCGACGAATTTACAGGTTGTCAGGTATGCGATGCCGTCCAGCAGGGCTTCCATGTCATTGGTGGTGTTTATGTTTGCCAGCCAATGTAGCGGATGGTGGCTGTCAAGGTGTTGTTCGTAAGTTGTCCCTTGGAGGACCATGATGGGGCATGCTGGGTGACATTCGATGTAGCTGTGCTCGATGATCCGTCGTGTGGAGGCACAGTGGTCCCATTTCAGTGCGGGTGCGATGTTGGCCACATACGCCATGCCCCCATAGGCAGAGCAGGCCCTGTCGTGTGCGTCCAGAGGGAGGAATAGTGCTAGCAGGTCCGCCTTTAGACATGCCGGGTTGGAGAGACACATCTCCACGGGATGCTGGTAGGGACACCTCCGACAGTAGAAGACGGGTATGACGCAGCTGAACAATGTGATGCGGTAAGTCAGTCGGTAACTTACGTTCAGCAGGGACAGGAGTTCGCATCCCAATATATGTATCAGGTTGGTTTTGTACAGCTTGACCTGTCCGGCGTAGTTGGGTAGGTGTGTTGCGGTTGCCATTTTGCAGCGGTGCGTTGTGGTGGCGTGCTCCGGCTGTGTGTGCAGTCTGCAATGTGCACGCTCCGAGGTTGCTGTGAGCTCTGTGTAGTCGTAGGGAGACAGGACTTGTGTTCTGTTGGCTTGTGCGGAGGACATTGGGCCCTCATCCCACATGCTTCTCAGACAGTTCAAGGTCAGTGATGTGTGACTCCTTCCAATTAACTTGCATGGGGCCGACATGGGGGAGTGTTTTCTTTATTCTTTCCCGTCCGTTGTGTTCTTCTGTGATATGCGCTATCTGCCCTGTGGTCGGTCTCCTCTGCATGCCTGTGTTGGTCTTTTATTGGACAATGGCTGTATTCACCGGCTTCTTTCGTAGGGCTGTGGTTTCGGAGTTGGAATGGAAGGTCATTCAGTGCTGTCTGCTCTCCCTTGTGTGGGCGGCAGGCTGCCTTTCCGCTCTGCGTTGGGCCTTGTGTGTGAGTGTTATTCTTGGGCCACCTGTTGTCGGTCCCCGGGCTCTTTGGTGTTCCGTTTTGTATGTCTTGTTCATATGTGCAGGGTGGTATGGGTGTTTCAGTGTGGTACTGGCGTTCCTCTTCCCGAAGGGGCCCTGCTTCTCCTAGTTGGTGTTGCCGCCGCTGTGTGCTTCGCCATGTTTGTTGCACTGGGGTGTGTCCTGCTGTTGCGTGACTTCACTGACATGTGTGCGTCGGTTGTGTGACGTTGGGTGTTGTCCGTGAATTGGGCGTTGGGGACATGTCTGTGGCAGGCCTGTCACGTGTCATGTGCGTTCGGGGTGGGGCTGGTGTGTGTGCTGCTTGGTTGTGTCCCTGTGTCTGTGTGCGACGCATGCATGGCGCTGCGGTTGGCCTCTGCGTTGTGCGCATGTGTGGCAGCGTCATCGCCGCTTTGGGGCCGTGACGGGGTGGTTGGTTCCTAGTCCCAGGTGGTGTGTACACATGTGTTACGAGATGTTACAATTTGGCCTGTGTGTCATATGTGGATGCTATGGTAGATGTGTCGTGTACACGCGGGGGTGGGGGGTTGTCCGCTTTTTCCGCCCTTGCACTGTGTGCGCTGTTTGCGTGCACTTGTTGTATGTGTGCCTACCTGCGTCTTCGCGGTACGTTGCGTCCTTGGTGGTGCATCAGATAGAGCATAGGGAGGGCCTGCAGTGCTGGATTCATGCTCGGGGGTGCCGCTTCTTCGGTGTCCGTGCTCGGCGTTCGTGTTACCGCTTCGGTTTGACGTACGGTGTCTCTTAGCCGTGGGTTCAGTTTGTGTGCGGCATCGTAATTTGTACGCCGGGCGGTACGTGTTTCGTCGGACGGTGTGTGTCAATTGTGCTGCGCCGCTACATGTACGGGCGCACTTTGATGGCGGACGGTGTCGCTGGCTTGCCGGCGGTGTTTGGCTGACTTTTCGCATCGTAATCGGGCGGGCGTGTGGACTGCTGCGTGCAGGCGGTGACTGGTGGTTTTTGCATCCGCCAGCACGGCGGTAGTGCTTCCGCCCGACATCCTAATGGGCCCCTTGGATACCAGAAATGTATTTCCACAACGCAAATACATATGTAACCACATCACCACAGTAACAACAATATCAGTCACCACAGGACAGAAGGAACATCTCACACCGAATGAGTGTAGCTACATTTGTCAACCCCCTAGTATGAAACTTAAACATCAAACAGAGTATAAAAAAAACACACAGCAGCAGCAGCAATGTATGCTACTGCGATGAACTCTTAGGAAGATAACATTCTGAAAGCAAGTCAACAATGAAAATAAGGCAGGCACCTGTGAAACCGAAAAACAACTCAATGATGGTACCGCACAACAGTCTGCAGAAAGAAAGACAGTTCCTGGTGAGCGACCTCTCACCCGAGTATACTGCACACTGGACAAAACAGGAACAAGCGATCACCTCTGACATGTCTGAGGACAAGATGCCAAATCACAGAACATGGCGTTGTCCATATGGCTGTCTTGGTGCGAAGCGGGAAAACCACGTAACGTTGATACACTGTGCAGCACTGGTGAGCACACAACATTCCAAGCACATGAACAGTCAGAAAGATGAGCTTCCCGTCTGCCTGCACCTCTTCCTTGCGTGGGTGCAGGTATTTTCCTAACCCACATGCACACTGAGAGAAGTCTTGATGAGATGGCAGACGCTTGAGCAAGGCTTGTTATGATTAGATTTGCCCGGCTTACCCGCTGATTGCCTTGAGTCTTGAAGTGTAGAATATCCGTAAACACCAGCTGGCCGCAACACCATGACCACGCTGGCAGAAACATCCTGGCTCACTTTGTCACGCTACTGGCTGGCAAAACGGAGAACAGCATAGCCCAGAGGCTGGCAAGCTGGCTCCACAACCAAGATAGAGGCACACAGTGGTGGAGAGTACCGTGTGGCTGCAGGCACGTGTGTGCACCAAACATCACTGTGCAGCACTTGCCGATGGAGCGAAAGGAAGACATAGCTGCTGGTCATGCAGCGCCAAGGTTCACGCTCACTGCAACAGTGAGGAGTCGTGAGCACAAGAGGACTCATACTCGCAAAAGAAACACTGGAGACTCGCGCACACAGGTGACAATTTTTTAAACGTTTTTTTTTTTTTAAGTTCGCTTTAGGCCAGGCCATGACAATATCCCCTCCCCCCACCCCCACCCCTAGCGCCTTGAGACCCTTACGGGTGAGTAGCCGCGCTTTAACAAACCCCTGATTGATTGACAATATCACCAAAGACAATAAAAACATGCGGGCACGTCTGCTTACTGGCTCTGTTACAAATCCAAGGCACCAGCATTGATGATGACCATGCAGCCTGTCACACCCCTGAAAACAATCTATGGGACTGCAATGCTGTTGCAAGGACTTCCAACTCTTGCAAACATCATCCAGCATTATTCATTTGAATGGTCTAATCAAAAAGACAAACACTGTAACAGGCTTGGTGGTAATTTTTGACACAAAAAATGCTGAAAGTCCATCACGTTAGTAAGAATGTCCAGTTGACACCATGATAGAAAATTAAACATGTCATGACCATGAAGCACGACCTGGCAGGGCTGTCCGCTGTAAACAGGACACTGGTGGGGCATCCAGGCATGGTGCTTCAGTCCACAGGCATGTTTATCATTTTCTGAAAGTTACTAGATTTTTCTCTCTTCTTATGAGTGGAGGCTTCAGCAATAGCAGTAGTAACGCGTAGATTTGTCTCCAGATTGTTGCCAAAATGTAAAGATGATGTCCAGTAGCCGAGATGTAGTTTAAGATTAATGTATTTAGCTTTAGTTACAGATTGATAAGTTCATGTAGAGCAGCCCCAACAGGAGCAGCCTGCCTGCTGCTCAGCCCACACTACAACTGTTACACTTCACCTCACAGGCACCCAAACATTCCATTCATCATCACCACACCAACATGCCACGCAGCACATTCACACTGGCTGAGCAGCTAGGGAGAAAGCAACAGGATAAATATATATACAGGATACTACAGTATTGCCTGCCCAGACAGTCACCCCTTCCTGCCCTGGTTGTAGCCCTGGTCCATGTTGGGCTGGGTTCCCTGTCTGCTGTTGCTGTTGCCATGTGTTTGGCCAACCACCTGGTCCTTGTTGCAGTGGTGTGGTTGCTGATTGATTGGCCTAGGCTTATCGATCTTTACTCATGGTATGCCTTTAACCGGCATCAGTCGGCCATATGGCGCATTCTGTGGTAATAGAAACATTCTCTGAGGTCTGGCTGCTGCCTGTCTCCCTGACCTCTGCTGTTGGAACTGGGTGGAAACCCTCTGGGGTTCAGAGGCAGAGCTCCCTTCAAGACTGGAGCCATTTGTACGCTTGTGGCCAATGCGGCCCCCTCAAGGGCGGTCTTTTTCAATTTGTGTTGGACCACCTTAGCAGTGTCTCATTGGGCTTGCTCCAGTTTTACTTGTCCTTTTCCTGTTTCTTATTGTAGTAGTGTAATATGTGGGCCTGTATTTCTCACCATGGTTAGGTGTCTAATCCTACTATGCTGTCCAGTCCACTCTGTATTTCGGTGGGCAGCTCCTTTTTGAAGATGTTATAGAAGATTGCGACCTGGGGGCCTGTTTTGGTCTATGGCTGTCCCGTCTCTTGTCCCCATTGTTCCCTCATTCTGTCTAGAAAGTCGATTGCAGTCTCCCCAGGTTTCGTGCTTTCTGCCATCAATCCTCCTACATCTGGGCAGTCAGGGAATATTTCCCTTAGGGTTGTCCATATCTGGTGCTTGAAAGAAATAAAGGCTGCCCGCCATGCTCGCTGTTGGTCAGCGTGACTGCTGGAATGCGGCTCGGGTGAACACTGTGCTGGTCTGCTCTCCGATGAGGCTGCTGAGCAGACTCTTGACATCACCTACTGCTAGGTTTATTCCTGGGCTGTTTTTCTCAAAACACGAGATCCTTTTTCCTGCCTTGTCCATCAATGGGAAAAAGAGTTATAACAATGGGGCGACCCAAAAGCCACTGGGCCTGGGTAGATAATGGTACAAAAAGGTTATGTCCCAGTGGAAATCAAATGAAACAGAAAAATCGATAAAGCGTATTAATCAATAGCATCTAATCAAAGTCAAACACCACCATTTATTCCTTCCAACAATGGGTCTGCTTTAATTGAATCATAGTATTTGAATAAATCAATTCATACAATGGAAAACAAATCCTAAATGGATATATTCTTTAAAAACAGGTGCACAGAGGAGTGAGGTGATAGGTGTATAGGAAGGATTGTGAAAAAGGACAGTGGTGCATACATATATACATCAATAAGATAATTGTAAACTATCCCGACAGTGTTACTGTCCAGTCATTAAATGTCAAGTCATAACACATTTACAGATAAACATTCTCTGTCATATATGTCTGACATAAAAATACAGAAGTGTCGACGTTTCGACCCCTAAACGGAACAGCCAATTTCACGCATTGTGGGCGGGGTCTTCATCAGGACAAAGGTGAGGGTTGGGGGGGTGGGGGGGGTTCACCAGTAGAGACAGCTCTATTGCTTCGGGCTGTATTTGAGAAAAGCTGGGCTCGTAGGCTCTCAGACTTCTTAAAGATGATCGAGGTATTCAAAAAGTAAAGGCCCAGGTTGATGAGTGTAACCTGTGGCTCCCGGCTGCTGGCAAGAACGGTGATCAGCCTACACCTATCACCTCACTCCTCTGTGCACCTGTTTTTAAAGAATATATCCATTTAGGATTTGTTTTCCATTGTATGAATTGATTTATTCAAATACTATGATTCAATTAAAGCAGACCCATTGTTGGAAGGAATAAATGGTGGTGTTTGACTTTGATTAGATGCTATTGATTAATACGCTTTATCGATTTTTCTGTTTCATTTGATTTCCACTGGGACATAACCTTTTTGTACCATTGTCCATCAATGGGGGCAGTTTAGTATTGAGCCCTTCTTTATCCATCTGGGCCCATGGCACATAGGTGGTCCCTGACGTGCCCTTCTGCAATAAGGGGTATATTTTGGCTTGGAGCAGCTCCGCTGGTTTCTCCCCAACGTAGCGCTCCCATCTTCTCAGGCAATCCTGCATGTAGGGGGAAGTACCATTTGGGATCTCCCCCTCCATGCCGGATGCAGTCTTCAGCGACGGCCATGTCCTCTGGTTCGTAGGATCCCTCCTCCGGCCAGGGTCTATCATACTGACCCTCTCTTTCAGTCCAACGGGATAGCAGGTGGCAAAGTGGTCGCACAAAACCTCGCCTTGTTCTCTAGTCACTATCTCTCTGGGGGTCAGTTTGTCTGACCGTTGCGTTCGGGGGGGAACGGCGGACGTCTTCGTCGCTGCTCTCCTCGTGCGTGCGTAAAGGGGCCATGTTACTTCTCTTACGTCTTAATTGGGTTTCAACTAGGCTACCTCGATCTCTTATCTTCTGGTCGGTCTCTCTCCTATGCTGGCAATCTGGTGAGGTTCGGATTCCCAATTGGGACCTCCCCTCTGGTTCAACTTCGGACTCCTCTCCGCGTGGAACCCTGGGCCTGGCCCCGCTATCCCCCGGGGGATAGCGTACTGCTCTGTTCTCTCTTGGCGCTTCCACTGCGATAGCTCTCTCTTTCCATCCTTAACTCGCGCCTCTCCTCTAACTGGGCTGCCTCCTTTGTTCGGTGCTGTGCGTGGTTATCCTTGGTAGGAATATGCCCTCAGACTCACTTTCTGACATCCCTTCCGCTGCCTGAGCATAACCGGTGGGGGGGGAGAGTATACCCTGTGGCTCCCCCCGATGTCAGACCCCGGAAGACTGGGACCTTTTTCCTCGCCCCACTAGCGGTATCACTGTCCAGAGCCGCTATGAACCTCCCAGTCACCTGAAAGCGTTCTACTGGACGGGTTGGAGTGCAGGCTTCCCGCGTCACTGGAGCCTGATGGGTTGTATACGGTAAAAGGGGTGGTCGAACTTCGGGGGACTCTAGCACTGAGCTGGGGTGAGGCTTCAATCAACTGGGCTTGCCAGTCTGGTAGCCTCCCAGTCCTAGATCTAGCGGCTCGCTGTCCGGTGGGGGGCCAACCGGCTCCCACAACTGGCAGACTGGTGTAATCTATTGCAGGGGTGGCTGGGATGGCAAGCATCAGAGAGAGCACCTCCGTTCCTGTGTATGGTGGGGGAGGTGCGGACGCCTTGCTTGCGTGTTCTGGGATGGGTTTATCGGTCTGGGCCACCATTGAAGATGGCCAACAGTTCCCCTAGTGCCTCTCTTCTAGCCTTACATATTTGGTCAGAATGTGTGTCCTCTTGTGTTCCATTATGTTGGTGTCGAAAGGTCCCCCCTCTGGCCAGGGGAATGCGTGTGCCTTAGTGTATGTGTGCCATTCACAGCAAAACGTACCTATTTTCTCAGCCTGTGTGAGTAACCCAGTTTGTATGAGGTTTAGAGGCAACTCCATGATTTAGTTGTGAACTTTTCAAGGGACCGGTATGTTCTAACTTCTCAGGTTAAATAATCCTAAATTCAACTCTGATCATGGGGAAATATGTACACAGGATTATGCCGGCAATAACTACTTTACTTAGAGCTCAGCCTTAGACAAAGATGCATCGAAAACAGACTTTTCACAATAAACAAAACAACAATGCAGATGAAGTGTCACAACCTGTAAGAAAGTGCAATGGTTAAATTCAAAACATTGTGAATTTTTAGCAGCGAAATAGCAGATATGGAACAATGGTTTGTGGGAATTGCAACTTCTTCATACGTACATTAAATCATTTACAAGGCACAACATTCATCATAAAGTTGCAATAATTTACCAGCACTGCAACATCAAGAATGTAACATCTGAATGCCGCAATGACGAAAAAATAGAGAGATTATAGTGCTGCCATCTTGTCAGCGTTCCAAGCCATGCCCCTTTTTTGAGATGACATTTGAGATGTCATCAGGATGCCATCAATTATGTCATTTAACATGTCATGAGTGATGTAATATGTGAGGTATAAGCATTGCTTGGTGGACGTTCAAGTTATAGTTAGCTCAGCAGATGAATTTCTGTGAATTTTGTTTTTTTAGCGTTCGTTTTCATCTTATCTAAACTTCTAACTATAACATAACTTTTACCTTTGTTTTTTCAGTGAAGTTTCAGGGTGTTTTTACATAAGCTAAGATCTTATTACCAAACCTAATTATAATGTCACCTTAACCTTTGTTTTTTCAGTCGTGGCATTGCTGCAGCATCAACCCTTGGCTTGGGCCAGTTTCATGCAGTTAGAAACCTCACGATTCTGCAGTGGCCTAAACCTGAATGTGACACCAAGCTTTGGCATTCGTTACCCCCCTTCATTGCCAATGCAGACTCTCTCTCGGTCTTCAGAAAACTTCTGAAAACATGGCTATTCTCTTCTTAATAGGCTGATAGCGCTTCTCTCTTTGCTTCCGTCTGCTCAGCGCCTTGACAGCTTTGGGTATAGTGCGCTTTACATATATCATCCTATCATATCCTATCCTATCCTAGAGAGAGTGCATGCGGACAAAGTTGGAAAAACTCAGTAAGGTGGGTGAATTTCTATATGGCATATCAACAATGGCAAGTTGGGAGGAAGAGGGAGTGAAGCATGGAGCAAGGAGTAAGCAGCAGGTACTCCTGGTAAAGTAAGATGAGGATGGAGGGGGGCTAGGAGGAGGAAAAAGCAGAAAGAGTTTCTGGCGAATGGAGAGTAGGAAGTGGGAGGAGGGCAGGGGAGCTGTAAATCTTCAGAGAGGGGAGAACAAGAGGGTCATGAAAAGAGTAGCAAGGAGTTGAGATCACAAGCTGAAGTTTTTTTATTGCTTTTGTGAGATTTCGGGAGGCAGCCATCATAGTAATGCAATTACCTAAAGAAATGTAGACAGCTCTTTCACAGTCAGGCTTTTACTCAGGTGTTGACAAAAATATTCAAAAATTTGGATGTAGTAAAAATTATAAAAAAGAATGTTTACATTTTGTATGGCACGCATTAATGATATAAAGAATTTAATGCGAGATGACTGAGTATATTTATAAGATGTAAACTATTCCCTCTTGCATTGCAATTAAAACACTCCATGCACCACACATCTAAAACATTTAATGAGAGTAATACTTAATTAGCTATTTATAGTTAAAGAACTGGTAAAACTAGTTTTCCCAAACAGCTATAACTTTGTATAGACAGACCTAAAACGGTATAAACCAGCAATTAAAATGTTGTGTCAGCAAAGTAAATACATGATAAAGCACACACTGCATGTAGTCTAACAGAAGTACTACTCGGTGCACCATCCCTAAAACCCAATGCGAACATAATGAGCACTATGTAAGCATCCATGAAATACCAAGGCCCAACAAAGAAAGTGTAATTCATGAAAAAAAAACCTGAAAAACATGAAAGACAATGGCTAAAATGGACTGGTCCTAAGCCGAGTCTCTGTACTTCTTATTGAAAGTTTGAGAAATGAGGACATGAGCACCCCCCACCCCCCTAGAACACTATAGCCATCAGGCCTGGTAGAAATAGAACGTGATAGGGATGTGGCTCCGGCGAGGCTGTACAGGGTTGTAATGGCAAAGATTCGAATTCTGTTCAATAGGGAGATGGAGTAATGGGGGAAAACAAACATTAGGCTTTGGAGTAGGTTTGGATAGAACTTATGTCGTAATCAGTGACGGTGCTGTATGGATGGGAATCGCTGTATCTGGCATATATTTAGAACTTGACACCTGACTACCTTGGCTGTGGTTCTAATGAATGATTTCAAGTGCATGGTGGGACTAAAGAGCCTGCATGGTTTCTGGTAGTGACTACAGGCCAACCGTGGTATTGTGATGGTTCTATACATAATATTTCCCCATAGGCGATCACAGGACTTTTGACATTTTTATACTCTTACAAAACATCCCAATAGCTTCTTTCATATTCTGCATTTGTAACTATTTATATTTTCTATGTACTTATATGCACCATAATGTAAAACATGTCTGTTATAAAATACATTTAAAAATACAAATATCAAAAAAACATGTAGCAATGTATTTTAATACACTTTTACCTGGGCAAATTGTAGCAGGTAATATACCTTTTGCAGGCACTATGTTGTATCGATCTCTTTTCATAATGAAATCTCTTCTACTGCAGCGAGTTATTATTATTATTATTATTCAGCATTTTTTAAGGCATGGCTACCCGGAGGCATCCCAGCGCTAGCAGTGTCAGGCAGGCCAGCAAGCTAGGTGGTTATAGGGCCGCGCTCTGAAACAGCCAGGTTTTTAGAAGCTTCCGGAAGGAGAGATGATGGGTCACTGAGCGAAGATGCGGAGGAAGGGTGTTCCACAATCTGGCTGTGTTATGTGAGAAGGAGCGGCCTCCACATCTTGCCCGTATTTCTCTATCTCATTTGCAGCATTTTGCAGCAGTTATGCAGGTGCTCTTCTCTCTGCTTCTCCTTACAAAAGAGAATACTTTTTTCTTCATTATTCTTCTCATTTTTGTAGGTTGGTCTTCGTCAATCTCTTCCTAGGTGAATCCCTCTCTGTCTTCTGTTTTGACAGAAATAGCTTGCTCTATTTACACTTTTACTAAAAAATCGGTTCCCCGGAATAGAAAACGTATTCTTACAATGATGTAAGAGCCAATACCTTCTGCACATTAACTATAAAAATATTCTACAACAGTGTAACAGCCCATAAACTTCTACTCATTACCTTTAGAAAATACTGTAATAGGAGTGTAAGAACCAATAGGCTTCTGATTGCAAGTGTAAAGGAAAACAAGCATTGGCATAGCCAATAGGTCTCGCCTTTGGGACTTTATAAGTGTTTAGCCAGCGCTATTGGCTTTGCCAATGTCTTCAAGCTATGTTGTAGAACATTGTGGCTGCTGTGCAGCATGTTGAAAAGTTTTAATAAAAAAGTGTTATAAGCATTTTTGTTACCTTATATATAGCCAAGAAGACATTATGTACAACTGAACGATCCTATTAAAAAATGTTGACAAAAATATTCAAAAATTATGATGTAGTAAAAATAATAAAAAAGAATGATTACATTTTGTATGGTACACATTTATGATATAAAGAATTTAATGTAAGATGACTGAGTATACTTATGAGATGTAAACGCAGGATGCAGCACACATAGAAAATGGCAAACAACGAGGCGAAATAGTGATATTTCTCCTCGGTGCACTTCCCCTGGGAAGGCATATGGTTTTGGCGCATCCCCAGGTTTACAAGGTCTTGTAAATCTTGGGATGTGTCAAAATCCATGGGTGTTGTGTGGGAACACCCACCACAACACCCATGACACGCATCCCTAGCGCAGATTAGGGCAACGCAGCGATTTGCACTGACTTGTCTTACTCCATAATTATGAGGCCATTCAAAACCACACAAGTTGATTTGCGTGGCTTCATAAATATGATTTACTGGTTTGCGCTGCCATTGCGTTACAAAAAGTGATGCAATGATGGCACAAGGGCCTTGTAAATATGGGCCTTAATGTTTAATGTTAATTTCAAACGTTCTTATAATTTTGAATCTATAAAGTAGCCAGAATTAGCATTTACCCTATTAGGCAAAATACCAAACTGTATCTTCTGAAGACAACTTCCAGGCTAGGCCTTTAAAATATTACCTTTTCCATGTTCCAACATAATTGGGAAATAGATTTATTAGTAATTTTTCTGATAACTATTTCTCATAGGTCGAAAGAATATGTCAGTTTCTGGATAACATCCATGATGAAACCTTTGAGTAAATTGCGAGAGAATATGAGCGTGAACCTGAAGAAATTTGAAACAATGCGCTGACATAAACTAAAGAAATCTCCTCAAAGGAAGCAACTTTGAAAAATTGAAACATATCCCCAGCAGTCAGGTACCCCAGAGTTGCGCTGTCTGGTCAGTAAACTTTGGGAGTAATTCCTCATTGTCCGAAAAAGGAGATCAAGTTTTTATTTTTTATATTTTAAATACTAGAGAGTACCAAACTATGCACGTGTAATGGCAGTTGGTTTCAATTATTTTTAAATAAGATCATTACACTTAAATAAATGATTGTGTGGCAAAAAAACATTCTGATGTAGAAGAACCATAAAGCTGCTTTAGCCACAGACAAGTTCATAGCCTGAGCATGTTGATTACCTTTAGGTACCCAACAATTACATTTCAGATCAGGAGCATCACGCCCTCTATGTGATTGATACTGGCAGTTATAAACATTTTATAACAAAATGTGTTTTTGGAATTCCAAATAAAATAGCAGAAAATTATTATTAAAAAAACTGAGAGTGCATATTAGATAGATGGAAATTTTGATAGGCGAAACATTTTCAATATATTGATCCTGTTCTTCGTATTTAACGAGAGTCATTGCAATATGTTAATCCTGTGAATCGTGGGTATCTTTAACAAGACCATCAGTGCACACAAGTCTGACTAACTCATGCAAATGGCTTCACTAAAAAGTTCAAAGTATGCACAAAGGATGACCTTGCACTTCTAAATCCTTCTAAATCCTTCTACGCATGCATAATTTTATCCCACGTGGGGAGTCAGCATTCCAGGGCATTGGTTCCCTGGTAAGTTTGGAGACTAGAAGGTTTGAGTGTTTTCTCAAACTCTTCTCCGAACCCTTCCATCCTTGAAATGGTCAGCAAATTACTCCTGCCAAAGGTAGGAGTAAATCCCTTTTGTTTGTCTGGAGGTGATCATAAAAATCTCCAAAACAGGTGGGAATGCAGAGAAGAGGTTTCTCAAAAGAGACATTTATTTTCCCTGTGAAGAAAATCTGCCATTGTTCAAAAGCAGTGTCATTTCGGCATGAGGAGCTTACAAGGGGAACTGAGACTAGCCTGTTTCGGAAGACTAGCAACCCAAAGGAGACTGTGAACAGAAAAGATTGAGAAAAGTGCACCCATCACTCATCTTAGGATGTTATGGGCAATCGAGGCTGACCTCATGATGAAAAGTGTTGACGACCTAGGCACACACTCCCATCCCTCATCGGTATGCCGAGGTACAATCCCCCAATAAATCATTACTGAAGTAACAGGAATTGGAATGGGAAGTAGTTGAGCTATTAAAGTACTTACTTACTCTCTTCCCATCATTTGCCTTAGTTTCTACTATTTTGTAAAGCACAAACATATCACTCTTTAAGGTTTCAAGGCGCTGGGGGCCGCAGGTGAGATTAAGTGAGCTACTGCCCAGAGTCACATGATGCTGAGCTAAGCTGCAGCGGCGCTGGGGTTCGAATCCCACACTCTGGAGTCAGCCGCTCAGGCCGCTGCGCCACACCTCTCCCACAACTTGCCTTAGTCCCACCTTATATCTCACACTCACCCATCCACTGCTGCCCAGCACTCCCATACTTTCTGAAAGTGACACTTGATTAAGAAATAACCAATAAATACAATACAATCGTAGTATATATGTTCCATTGCCCCGAAAGGCTTTACAATTGTGCAAAGCCCGTGAGCCACGTCAGAACATTTGTATAACTCATTGGTAGATCACGTGGTGTCAGGGTCATACATTACTAGTGAAGCAACATATTCATGGCTCCACTCCCTCTCCTTCCTGTCTCTCGCCTTCTCGGCACTAAGAAAATGACGAGGGAAGCCGTTCATTCTTGAATTTTTTTCAGTCTTTCTTAGCTGCTAATCATATATCTTTCTTGTTACGTTGTGTGCATTTCATATTCACTTATTCTTATGTGTGCATCGCCACCTTTTCTATGGACACTGTTCATTATTTCATCAATTTGTCTGACTCTTGTAAAATTAAGCCCCTTTATTTTTTCTATTAAATGAATTAGGCGATTTGTATAGCGCTGCGACTTATAAATGGAAAAAGAGCACTTCACATCTAAAATACTAGTCAACGTTGTACTCAATATGTTATAATTTTTTAATAGATCTATTCTTTTCAGAACTCCTTTGTTTCAAATTGTCGAATCCCTGTGCAGATACCCTTCGGGACCGGAGTTTTTTTTAAATTTCAACAGTTCTATAAAGTTTATTTACTTGCGTATATCATTTTTCCAACTGAACCAGCTCGTTTCGCAACACCAGTTATGTAGTTCTGTAAACGTTAAAATGTCTGACCACAACTTAGCCCAAATGACGTTTTCCAAGCCTTTAGACATTTCCTTGGTTTTTCCACTCAGGCAAAGGGCTTTTGCGGGCACATCAAGAAATAACACAAATTGGTTTGCATCATTGTTCTCGAACTGGTCACTTTCATCCAGACTGGTAAAGTGTTCTGGCCATATTCAATGTTTAGCTTCAGGGCTGCACTGTGTAAATGGAAAGTATCTATATGATGCAAATTCTCAGATGGCTGCATTGTGTTCTGTCTGATTTATAGGTCTAAGTGACAAACTGTGATCCTGTCCAACCTTGGAGGTGCCCTCTGCCTTGAAGAGGTCACCACACACCTCATCATCTTCGTCAGAAAATGGCAAACTCTGTGTTATAAGTAAATTATTGTATATTTATGATGGAAGGAGGAATGATTAAAAATGTTGGGTATTGTGACAACTATATACTGATGCAATGTTTTAGGCCTACCGTCTTACCATTCGTCCTCGGTGGGCCTTTTTATCCGACTGAGAGGTGAGGAGAGTTAACATTAAATCAATCAGTTTCACTAACCTTGTAATCCATTTGGCTACACATTAAGGACCAGGAATCAGTGACTAAAGTTAAAAAGGTTTTTTACAAATTAGCAATCAAGTTAAGGTACATGAGTTTCAGCGCCATGCTATAAAGCTTTAAAATAACAACTGAGAAATCTAACCTCCTGAAGAAGTTTAGGTGTACCAGTATTAAGCAAACTATGTTCAGTCACAGCAATACAAAAGATTAACATCAATATCTGATGCTCAGAGAAGAGTTTTCGGTCCTCTCTTCTACACATGAGTACATTTAGAATCGTCTAAGTTAAAGTCCAAACTAAGAAGATGGTTCATTAGTTTAAGGAATCTCAAAATGTAGGGAACTGCAGAAAAATAGGAAAATTTAGGGAAGTACAGGAAGTGAGAAAAATGAAGAAGTAAGGGAAGGTGCCAGCATTGCAGAAGTCTGGTCAAGAGTCTTCTTGGGTCAGGGAAGTTTGAGTGTCTAGCCTAAGCAACACTCAACAAGAAACAAGGGGAATAAGCATTGAGGTCTAAACCTCTCAAAGTCCAGGGAAACATGCTCCAGCATCAGACAGTGTAGACTCCAGTTATTCACACTAAAATCATTCAGGTAAGACCACTCTGTTTCCATCATCAGGGGTTCCATTGTCCTCTTCCATTTTCACGTTGTGAACTGAAACATCGGCAAACTATCCCACACTAAACATGGGAACAACATTGTCCTTGTTCCACCAACCCATGTGGTAACATTGCTGAATAGGACTCTTCAGTTACTCTCTGACTCTCCATGTTCTTCGTCAAGGTCTTCTTTGTGGGCTTCCTCTCTTTTGCTAATACAGTTTTGTTTCTATTCTCAAACAATGCGTGTGAATACCTGCAAGGGAAAAGTCATGTCAGCAGAAATGGAAAACAGTATTTTATGCAGAATGGAAAAGAGGCCTAGTAAGGGCAAATGTAACTATTAAATCAATGGTCCACATTTAATATGCATGTGCACGTTTAAACACAAATGAAAATAATTTGTCAGTACATTAGATTCATTTTGAATGTTGCATTCACTAAAACTTTACTAATCATGTGTAAGTATGACTAAGAACGATGTTTAATATGAAGTATACGTGTAACATTAGTGCACACATTACATAAATCCATTATCGTTTCTAGAGTAAACTCATACTACATATGTGAGGACCGTTTCTATACAATCACCTAAACAGTAACTCTTTTTTAGTGAGAGCACACAAATATGTATGAATTCTCTAATTGTACAGTGAATGCACTTCAATAATAATGTCAAGTGCAACATTTCTTATTTATATTTTTAGGCCACACAAGAAACATGTGCTAAGTGCATGTTTAGGTTATGCATTTGTGACGTATAAAGGTGGGGTCCAAATTACGCTCAACCAGTACCATTCAAGGAATCATTTGTTCCTCTGGCCGTCTCAAATGTTTGAAGCATGGATGGTCAGTATTTCATTCCCTGAGGCCCCAGGAACAGAACAGGGTCCTAAAGAAGGAACAATGTGCTGGTAATGGGGTAAGCTGGACGCAACATCAGTGACTGTGTGTAAGAACCCATCTCAAGTATACAGTTGGCAGGGACTGCTACTTTTATGGGACTATTCAGCTGAGCAGTTTCTCTTGAGACACCTTGGGGATAGAGACCCTGTACCTATGGCCACATCCCTTTTATGCCCTTCAGCTGCACCTGAACTCAATTTACAGCGAGACCTTGTGCAAAGAATGTTGAGCCTTATTCACGTTACAGTCTGGCTCGAAGAGAGGCAGCAGATATCACTTTGAGTGGTCAATAAGAACATAACAGATGCTTTGAAGGACAATTCTAAAAGGTCAACCAGGTCAACTTTTGAGTGAAGAAGATGGTTGTTCATACTGGAGCAAAAGAGCAAAATTCTGCTATGTACAAACAAGCGGCTTATGCTACGAACATGCATTTTGGGACATTTACAATAAATTAGAAATACTGAAGAATCAACTAAAGCACAGTAACTTGCACATTACTGAAATAAGCATTTGCAATGCAATAGGTCTCGCATTTGCGAGAGTTTGAGCTATTGGCATTGTAAATGACAATGCCTTTTATTTATGTGTTTTGGAAACCTGCAAGCAGTACGTAAACACGCACTTTGTACTTATAGTCATTGCTTATGAGAAGCAAGGCTGGCAGTAAAAGGGGTGCAGTTACTGACAACCCTGCTTCTCGTAAGCAACGACTATATATCAGTGTATGGAGTTACCTCAAGGGTAGCCAAAGATCCTCTACCCAAGGTAGAGAGTTATTCACCGAACAACTAAAGTAAAACTTATACTATGATTAATTTGTTTCTGGCAGTAGTACAGAATGCAAGAATGCAGCCTGGCCAGGGTTCTCATACATGCCATATTTCCACACTACATACTTTGCACAGATATAAGGTTTTTTTTACTGTGTGTGGCAGAGTTCCCCTGTGCTACTAGTCTCTGATGTCAGCACCTTGAAAAGTGACACAGATTTTCCCACTTGACTCTGGTGGTGTAGCCAAAATATATATCTGGTATAACATACAAACTCCAGAAACGATAGAACTGGCCTGACAACTTCTGTATATTGTTTATTATGGCACTACACTGCCCCTTGCATATGTACCCCAGGAGTGTTGCACTATTTTAGGGCAGTTTTTATACTACTAACACTGCAGTAATTAATTTGTGAAATAGATATTGTTAGAAGGACACTACAGGTGTCCTCTTTTGAAAGAAATCAACACACAAGGCATTTGGAATGTTACACATAAGCACACTGAACCCATGGAAATGTCAGACATAAGTAATCTCAAAACTTGGTAACTATGCCTTCACAGGCATAAAGGTTAGATTTATTCCTGTTGCCGAGTCATACATGGAAGCTATCCCTACAGTTGTCACTGTGTTTGGTGAAAGGGAATGGGCTTGGAGTGAGAGAGGGGACAGTCTGTTTTCAGGCGCCTCAGCATATGAGGTAAGCATTGAGAAATAATGCTAGACATCGGTAATTTTTTTTTAAATGTCTGCAAAGGAATAACTTTCAATTGTAACACAGGAACAGCCACATACAGCATTAACGTTTTCCACATCAATGCATGAGCAGCGCATCTAGGCCAGGCATATGCTTTGCATTATGGGACATGTAGTCCTCTGTACCCAATTATAAAAGCAGGAGTAGAAGATACAAATGCAGAGCAAAACCCTGGATTGTATACGCTACTACAGCTGGAGCTGGGAAACAAGGGAGAACTGCACTGCGAAGGTTAAAGTTCAAAATAAAGCATGAAGTTTATATCATTTTTAAAATGTATATGTTCTTGTGAAAACAAAACGATTACCGGTCTGTGCAGTATTGTTAAAAACATGCCCTTTACAGGAATGTGAAGGATGCACTAAACTCCCAGTCACGGTCAATGTGAACCTGGCGATTATCTTAAAAAATAATATGGTTTTTGTAGCAGAAAAGGGCAAAATAAACACCTAACTTAATTTAATGAGAAACTCTAAAGACGAAAAATAGTCAAAATGAAGCTGCACTACAGATATAGTGAGTGCCACAATTTCAGACAGAATATCTGCCGGCTGCTTTACTCGCAACATCACATAGGGTTTTTAAAAGAACGTTTTAGACTAGTAACCGAAAACGTTTTTAAGAGCAGGAAATCAAAGTTGATAATTGCACGTAGGGAAGATAGTTGTAGACCAGCTTAGTGTATTTCAAGTGATATAAAGTTCCTTTTCTCTTGTCTTTCAGCAAAACCGAACCGGCGTAGCATAATATTGTACAATGGGTTCCTCTCAGGCGGCTCACCTAATGCGTCCAACAACTGTTCATCTAGTTGTTCTTAATAAAGCTTGTTGAAAAAATAGGTAGAGTAACCTTGCCAAGGAAATGGAAAAAATGCTGCTGTATTTTTCAGAGTGCTCAGAAACTGAACATCCTGCATGCCATGCTGAATGATTTTGGGTGATCTGGAAGAGTGCTGTGAATGGTATGAGTTGTTCTGCTGACTTTGTTGCTGCAGAGCTTCTCTCGGTGCAGACAGAGGAAGTAAAAGCACACAGCGATCACAGAGGTACGTCTCCTTATCATCAGACTTTACATTCACATAACCACGTAAGGCAGCGAACGCTGCACTTAGTATTTAAAAGTGAAAGCGGACCCGCGCAGAGTATTTAAAAGTGAAAGTGGGTGTGGCTATTAGTAATTAAAAGTTAAGGCGAGTGTTGTGCTTCGTATGTAAAAATGAAAGCGGGCGCTGAGTATGTAAAATTTAAAGCGTAGGTCCCATGCTGCTTGGAAAGGATCAAATGACCGTAAGAGCTGCATCCCGTTACACTGCCCTAAAAACTAAATATAGTGTAAAAAGAACAAGCACTATCGTGACATGAAAGCAGGTGCCGTGCTAAATCATGAAGAGCGGCGCCCGTGTAGCTAGAAACTGTGAAACTTCACAATGAGAATTTTGGCACGAGCTGGCAACAGCGGATTTTGTCATCTTCCGGTGTTGGAGGAAAATGCATTAATCAGAAAAACGCGGAAAAAGACAGACGACAGACCCCAGACCGGGCGACCCCCCCGTGAAAGGGGGTGTCAAGTAAGGGAGACTTGCAGTGAGTAGTGTCCACGACCCAGGGAAAAGCTACTGAGCGTGTGTCTTGCACATCTCTCCCACGCTCCTCTTTCATAAAACAAAAGAAAATATGCGTACGAGAGGTGGAAAAACACACATAATTAAAATATTAACACTCCACGCGCAAGTAGGAAAATATATGATTCAGTCTGAAATTTAAAAAAATAATCTTCCAACCACATGCAATTGCGCAAAAGACTAAGAGGAATACTGATGCTGTACCTTAACTTTACACAAATGTTCATGCTCTTAAAATGCATGAGACGAACATTCCCACCACCAAGCAGAACAAGCATTGTTAGCATTGTGAAACGGGTGCCCTGAAAAGCAAAAAAAAGTATGCAGGCAGGAACATTAATTAAACAAGCGTACTTACATCGGGCTTTACCGGTGCTCCTCAGCCTGGAAAGGAAGTGAGGTGTCGGCTGCAGGAACGAAACATGAGGCAGCAAGGAAGAGCGACGCTGGAGTGCACCAATGGCGGTAGGAGGCGGGAATACAGTCCTTTTCTTGATTACACCAGGTCTTGCAGACAGCGCATGCGCGCTGATCCTCGACCTAAAAAGACGGGGCCGAGGTGCAGAATTCCAAATATGTCATTGATAAGATCTCAAGAGAGTGTTCCAGAGGTTGTCAGTTTCCTATCCCCTCCCAGGATCCAAAGAAACCCAGAGTGATGTTGATGATTTTTGTGGGGCACTTTCTCTTACAAAAGTATCTTTTCGCTCATGCCATTTCAGACAACCTGCCTTGGTTAAGGGTAAAACATTTTCATGAATGGTGATTTTGCAATGAACGCTATATGATGCTGGAAGCATCACTAATTGGAACATTCCTTAAGGAATACAGAGAAACCAGTGATTTAACTGGAACTGGTGAAAAAGTGGTGTTGCTACCTTTCCAAGCCTAGCTAGTCTGAGCACCAAGTACAACCTCAACTTGGTGATTCCTTTCTTTCTTTTTTCTTTTTTGCATGGTAGTTATGAAAGCATTTTGCATTGTGTGTATGAGGAGTTGTGGTGGCCACCTGCAGATGAATCATGTGCGGCAAGATTTTTCTTGCTGCTGTGGCCCTTGGACAAGGAGACTTATGGACTTATTTAGAGTTTGATGGACGGGTATTCCATCACAAACGTAACGGCTATCTTCTTTGCCTCATTTCAAGAGAATTATATCTGAACGCACTTGTAATAAGGCGGACGGGATATCTATCATGTTTGTGACAATGTTGTATCCCACCTATAATGGTGCAAACAGAAAACAATTTAAGACACACCCTGTTTTTTGCATAAAACATTTTAATCATGCCCAAGACATCATATAAACCATGAAACCTTCCAAAAAGCAGTTTGTTACAAACTAGACGAGTGATTACTTAATAGTGACAGTGTAAAAGCTATTAATGTATTTTGAAATCATTGGTAAAAGTGACGCTACCAACCTGTGGCCTGCTGGTGTTGTTATTCTGCACCAAACAGGCGAAGGAGAGGGGATGAAAAGTAAAACTGAATGAAAGGAGAGGTGAAAGCAACAGTCAGTGCTGAGCAAAACCAGCAGCAAGACAATCTAAAAATACTTACGCTCTTAGAAAGTGCTGCAAGGCGGCAAAAATAATAGGCCAATAGGGAACGTGGAAGCAGCGGAAGGAAACTCCCAAAAAAATGAAAGCAGTTCTTGGTCCATGCTCCCGGGACATAGGAAACAGATGCACAGAAAGTTAAGCCAAAGTGAAGCCAGCACGCGTTGACCAAACAGGAGACAGCAAGTAAGACTGCCAATGAAGCCAACAAATGTTTAGCAATGGGTGGACTCTAAGCCCCCTGTATATGAACAAAATATCTCGCTAGTGACAGTGCATGTGCTGTCTCTGGCGAGACATAAGCATACAAGAAAATAAATTAAAAGTCTGTAAAGCTGAACGTGTGGTAAAATTGGTTTCTTACTTAGCCTCAGCATTAAGTTCTTCTATCTTCTTTTTAAAAAAACAAACAAATTTATGCTTCAAACTTTGAATCCTGGATTCAGGCAGTTGTCGGTACAGGGAATTCCCATGGTCTAATCATGAGACACAAGTCCTACTCTCTTTTGCCTTCTCTTGGGTAGGCACAAATGGCTGGCTGTTTAAGCAGATAGAAGAGTTAGAAGAAATATACAGAAAAGACTTTTTGGATCTGAATCTCAAGAGGCCGCAATCAAACATCACACTCAGTTTTTTAACCCTTACGAGAGGGTACAGGCATGGGACCTAAGTGGCAGGCAAGACCCTGCATACCCAGATGGAGGCTCTCCCTTAACTATCACAATTTCCATCTTCACCCCATTGATCTTTAAGATGTTATTGGCCATCCCCCACGAATGCCTGAAAATACTTTACCAAACAACTGATGGAACTGTACAATGACTGGTCCAGTCTCAGCAATAAGTGATTCTCATCTGCATAAGATAGCACCCAGAGCAAACAAAAAATGAACTAGATTGCTTTTTGACTCCATTATACTGCCAAAAGAATGGGAAAAATGGCTCAGTCTTGCGGAACCCCACATATCTCTGAATGCACAGATGTCCAGAGTAGAAAATACTGAAGAAATGTTGCAGCAAACCGGCTGTCAACATCTAAAGGCTGATAAGAACATCTAACCATTCACTGTCAAAAAAGACATTATTCTGTTTACATTTCTAAGGCTGAATGTAAACAATGATCTTAAAATGTTAACCTGTGTATCAGTTTGAGGTTTATTATCATTGATCTTTCTGCCCAAATTCTTCATCATATTGTCTATGGCAGGGCATGAGACCATATGGCATGGTCAGAGAGCAGACAATGAGACATCTGCAATGCCATCTACAACAAATATGGGCTTAGTAAAATATAACTTCAACCACCTACCATCCATCCAATCTCTGACCTTCAGTGAACACCTTTGCAAAGTTGATGGTGCCATACAATTGCTATTTCATCGAAGAAGAATCTGTGTATCATCAGCATAGGTTAAAAAATAAAGGTCATGGGAGTGGGTGAGAGCAGCTAACAAAACCACAAAAAAATTGAATAGGTGCAAGGACAGGGCAAAATCCCTAAGGAACTCCATGGATAATGTGAACAACCAGGAAATGAATGGAGGCAAGGAAACCCTTTCGTTGTGGCTCTCCAAAATAGAGCTAAACCAACTTAGGAATGATCTCTTAGGCCAATTTCAGCCTGCCTGATTAACAGTAATCCATGGTCAACAGGGTCAACATAGTTAATAAAGCCTTAAGAATCGGGAGCTGACAGTTGACATATGTAACCACGCACAGGTCGAACATGACTGATATCAAGATTGTCTCAGTGTGTCTTTGAGGATAAAAACCTGCTTGGATGTCGTGAAATATGCTGGGAAGTGCTTTAAAACATGACTTTTAACAACCTGGTAGAGTACAGTTGCCTCTTTTAATTCCACCAGAACAATTCCTGTACTGAGAGAACTCTTTGGATTAGACATCCTTTTATCGGCTCTCTACAAACTTGAACTGGGTCGGGGGTCTAGAGGCGAAACTGATTTTTAGAGGTTTAATAACTAAAGTCAGATCTGATTCATATGTGGAAAGTAACATTCAAGTTATAGGATAGAGCATTAAGAGCAGGGTTCGGGATTGAAACCCCTCCTGTCTAATAGTCATTCTGACTGACTCAAATTTAGGGGTGAAAAAAGTTGCCAGATCTTCGCAGAGTTCAGGAGACAGCACTATTCCCAGAGCATCAGTAACAGGAGTTTGCAAACTTGAACACCTACTTTGAGGTATTCTTGGTAGAAATAATCCTTGAATAATAAAAAAAAAACATGGCTTTCATTTGTTCTTTCCTATAAGCGGAGACAGTTGGATTATGAAGTATTGGATCATAACTGTTGTAACACGGCCTCCATCTTTGCTCTGTTGACTACATTTGGTTTTCAAAACTTGCAGCTGCTTGGAGAAACAAGATGCGCTATCAAGTCCCTTCATAATGTATTTATGTTGGAGCTTTGACAAGGAGTCCAAGTCCATTGTGATCGAACTAGAGAAGGAGGCAAAATGAATTTCCTCCTGTTAAAGAACCATCGGGCTGGCGGGCGGGGCAATGAGGGGATATGTTGTTTGTATTTAATCTCTGTCAATCTTGAGAGACTAGAGCTGATACTGGTGTAATAGTAGACAGGAACCAGCAAGTTGTAGAATATGCTTAGCTAGAGGTCTAACCAAATTACAGATCTAATATGATATTGAGGCAATTTTCACCTACTAGGGGTAATCAATAAGAGAGTATGCATGTAGGTGGTCACACTCCTCAAGCAAATGAGTCCACCCTCTTATGACCACAGTAGAGCTATCTGCATGATAGTAAGTGCAATTCCCCTGAGCAACGGTGGAACAACAGTTGATTGCAACTAGAAGCAAAGTCTGTGACCAGATGATCCTGGTGGCCCAAAAACAAAATGGAAACCATGTGATTAGGTGATATCCGGGCTGACAGAGGCAAAGTCTCAACCTTTACGACTGTGGGATATGGTATTATGGAGGCAGAGCAAACTTTGTAAGTTATTCCAATACAACCCCCTTTTTTTTGTCAATCATGCTATCACTATGTAACATAACATAACGTGTATTTGTAAAGCACACGTTCACCCGGAGGAATCTTGGCGCTGAATAACAGATGTTTATTGTTACCCAACTCAATGGTACTCATTTTATTGACCTCAGATGGATGAAAGGCTGAGTAGACCCGCCGGGATTTGAACCTGTGACCATGAGGTCAAACACAGGCCCGTGCAGTGGACACATTAGTCCACTGAGCCACCAGACCCGGCTGTACAATGGATTTACCAGGAGAAACTGCTTCTATGATAGCAGGATCTAATCTTTCTTGTTACCAGAAGCGGCTCCTCCGCTATGGCAGAGGAGCGTCGACCTCCCTTTCCAGCAGCATAAAGAAAATAAAAATGAAACGATATTAAACCATGGTTTATTATCGTTTTGTGTGCCGGAGTCTTGGGGGTGGGGCCAAGGGGATAACAGGCACCCATGGGGAGTGGTATGCACTGTTATCAGTGTGCATGACAGTTTGGCCGGCAGTCTGAGGCCAGCCAAACCGTCATGCGCGTTTTACATGTTCTCCACGCATTACAGCCTGGGTGGAGAACATGCCCAGGCTCCCAGTCCCTGGCTGAACCCGAAGTACGGTGCTCAGACCAAAACGCTGCACTGCAGCGTTGTGATTGACTGAGGGGAGCCTGGGAGCTTCCTGCTTCCGGCGGAGCAGAGCGACGACGACGAGAAGAGACACGGCAGCCGCGGCAAGGAGGTAAGTTTAATTATTTTTTTTAACAACAGCCGGCCCCCCACCCCCCAACCCTGATCCGTGCCAGCCGCCACTGCTTGTTACCAGGTTTCATGAACCTACTGCATATCCAAGTTTGCAGATAACATTTAAAACATTTTTTTTTTGTTTAAAAGGTATAAACAGCAGTATCACCTACAAGGCTTAAATAGTTGTTTGTAGAATCCAACGATTGGGCGTTTTGGATTTTGTGAATTAGCATCTTTCTATGTTCGAAATTAGTTTTCCACATGACAATAAAAGTAAATATTGCAATATTCTCTAGGTGGGCAAAGGAAAGCTGGGTCAAAACCATGGTCGAGGCCTAGCCGTGGATTGTTCGGAGAAACCTTGGATCTGCAAGGTTTGTGAATGAACATACGAATGGAAGAATCGAGTAATCGGCCTTCAAAGGAAAGGACGCTGCTTTCTCTTTCATGAGGCTTATTGGAGTATTGCATTCGAGGCTGAACATTTCATTCTTAACTTGTATGTCAGCTAAATAGATTTTTTTCCGGTGTTCCAACAGCTCTATAAGCAGGTTCACAAAGATAGCTTGTGACAGCGGAGTGGAAGCCGCGTGTTGATAGCTGCAGCCACAATGAGGAGGGAGCGGAAACTAAACATTGACAAACACGCACCAAGCATTAATTCTTTTTTATTGTTACAAAGAACAACAGTCACTGCGTCCTGACCGTTCGCAACCCATTTTCGAGAAATGAAGGGGAAGTTTAGTGGGCATTTGGGGGCATATTAGCAAGAACCTCGTTAAAATTATCGCCGTTTTAGCGGCAGGAAACTGCCGCTAAAACGGCGATAATGGGCTTGGTAATATGCGTTATAGAATTCCAATAGAAGCCCAGGTTAGATGTGCAGGACATCTAACATGGGCTTCTATTGGAATTCTATAACGCATATTAGCAAGCCCATTATCGCCGTTTTAGCGGCAGTTTCCTGCCGCTAAAACGGCGATAATTTTAACGTGGGTCTTGCTAATATGCCCCTAGGTTTCTTTTAAGTGCTGAGCAACTGTGACGCATTAAAAATAAAGACATTAAATGAATGCGACCACCAGTGCGGAACACAGCAAGGCACCCGCATTTCCTGAAAAGCCTAAAAAGAATATTTGTACACTTATTCATTCAAAATATTCTCTAAGAACGTAAAACGGAGGTGGGTAAACATTTGTAGAAGTCTAGGAAAAACAAATATGAAGAGAGAGCAGATGGATTCTGAAATCTGAACACTTGTTTTACACTCTTCCCTTTCCTTTTGTCGGGTAAGGTTCCGATAAAATAGTAAACAAAACATTCTGCATGTGTCCCTTGAGAGAAACCCCTCTGTGAATGAGGGGAAACAATACTGGGACAACGTGCTCGACCCACCGTCCACAGAGTAAACACGAAGAGGTGTTTTCGGGTCCCCTATGGGGACGGACTTCTTCTTTTGCGGACCTTTTGCAAAAGCGGAAACCACACACCACCACCACCGTTGAGCAACAACGAGTTCAACTTTGTCGGAAGTGTCCCATGCAGGTCTTCTACATCTGGCTCGTTATTCATTATTGCAGTCCATGAGGTCATCTGTAGGTCATCAGTGAGAAGAGCTTGGAGGGCAAGGAGCTTTTTATTATATATGTATATACATATATATATATATATATATATATATATATTCAATATGCTGATATATATTATGGAGCCAGCAAATAAAGATATATATATATGATTTTTTTAATCAGACGCGATATTCGCACCCACACTGCGACCTCCAGCGCGGCTCCCGTGTACCATCGCAGCGACATTGCGAATATCGCAGCGTCATCGCGAATACTGGTGAAAAAATATATATATAGTTGTACACACTCGCTGGTAACTGTCACACACTCATGTACGCACTCACACACTCACTCAGACACTTATACACCCATTCACATATCCGCTCACACACTTATACATCCAGGCAGATACTCATTCAGGTACTTATGCACCCACTTACAAACTTACTCGGAGAGTGACACACCCATGTACAGACCCACTCAGAGACTCCCGCACCCACTTACAGAACTCCTCACACACTCACGTATGTCCTCACAGACCCACTGAGACACTCATACACCCACTCAGATCCACTGAGACACTCATTCACCCACTCCCATACAGTCACTCCCACACTCAGTCGCAGACTGTCTCAGAGACTTATGGACTCAGGCAGTCACTCATACACTCAGAAACTCACACATCCACTCAGAAACTCACTCAGATATAGACACACCCACTCACTCACCCAGTCAAGGCTCATGCACCCACTCACAGACCCACCCAGACACTTGCCCTCCCAGTCACAGACCCACTCAGACACTCATGCATGCACCCGTTCACTCACCCATTCAGAGACTTATGCTCTCACTCACAGACCCATTGAGACACTCATACACCCATACAGTCACTCACACAGCCACTTATAGACCCACTCAGAGACTTATGCGCCCAGTTAGTTATACACTCAGACTAATGCACCCAAGCACAGTCACACTCACAGACCTATGCACCCACTGACAGAACCACTTAGACACTCACGCTGACAGTCATAGACCCACTGAGAGACTCATGAACTCACTCACAGATCCACTCAAACACTCATGCACCCACTCACTCACCCATTCAGACGCCCACTTAGACACTCATGTATCCACTCACAGATGCATTCAGAAAGTCATATACTTACTTACAAATGCACAAAGGCACTTATGCACCTACTCACGGATTGAGTGAGGAACTTACGCAACCAATCACAGACCCATTATGACACTGATGCACCCACTCATAGATGCACTGAGGTCGTCACGCATTTCGTTACAGAAGTATTGATAGACTGATGCATCATCTCACAGATACCCTCAAATACTTATACAGTGAATGACAGACTTAGTGATACAGTGATGCATGCAGTCATAGGTTACACTGAAAACGTTATGCACTATGTTATAGAGATATTAAGGGATTTGTACATGCTATTATACATTTGTTTGGATAGTAATGTGTTTAGTGTGTTGGTTATAAGTCATTTTGCAGTTATTCGTTTTGAATGTGGTGGTGGCTATTGAATGTCCGCCTTTGTTTTGTCATTTCGCGACGTATTCGTGGTGATCGCGGCTACCGATATCATCGCAATACCCAGTGTCACCGCGAAAACGGACACTCTGTTTAAATGGTTGTTTTTATGCAAACTCCCTACAAAAATATGACTTTAAACAGTGCAGTTATAAACCCATTGGGCCTGATTATGATGTGAGTCGGAAAGACTCGGACCGCAGGTCGGAGGCTTTCCGACTCACATTGTTGGTTTCACTTTCGACCGCCGCATTACAATGCCAGCAGTTGAAAGTGAAACTGGCTGGTCATTCCGGCTGGATTCCAATGGGCTCAAGGAGCCCGTCGGCCAGTCGGAGGCCCCACCGTAACCCCTGAGGATGGCGTTTCTGCAGTCGAGATTACAATGTCGGTTTCCGACAGGCTTGCCGTGTTGGGCTTTCCGAAATGGAAAGCCTGTCGGAAAGCGACTTTGGGGGCCCCTAGCAGGGCCCACTTTTCCCTGCGGTGCCTGAGGTGCCTGCCACTCGGTGCAGGGATTAACATAAACTCCCATTTCTCTATGGTAGCTTGTGCTATGGCCAGTTTACGGCCGCTGCATGCAAAAGAAACAATTAATGGACGGAATGCTGGGCAATGCAAACATTCACCCCCAGTCACAAGGATCTGGGTTAAATCCATCATTCTTTTGCTCACCACACCACCCCAGTTTGGACCCAGCCATATGCAAATCAGTCTTGACCCTGTTCCTTGTGGGAACAGTCCAGCCCGAACTGCCAAGCCAGGTCCTCCCTGGACCGGAAACAAGCATCCTAGGACCGGTTTCAGGGCATCACCCTTCATCATCCAGGTTAGCTTGAATCCAGTGATGTAGTGAGCACGGGACCCACGTCTGGGCATACCCTTCCCACTTAGGGCGACATATGCAAAAGAAACAATTGATGGACGGAATGCTGGGCAATGCAAACATTCACCCCCAGTCACAAGAATCTGGGATAAATCCATCATTCTTTTGCTCACCACACCACCCCAGTTTGGACCCAGCCATATGCAAATCAGTCTTGACCCTGTTCCTTGTGGGAACAGTCCAGCCCGAACTGCCAAGCCAGGTCCTCCCTGGACCGGAAACAAACATCCAAGGACCGGTTTCAGGGCATCACCCTTCATCAGCCAGGCTAGCTTGAATCCAGTGGTGTAGTGAGCACGGGACCCACGTCTGGGCATACCCTTCCCACCTAGGGCGACATATGCAGAAGAAACAATTGATGGATGGAATGCTGGGCAATGCAACCATTCACCCCCAGTCACAAGGATATGGGTTGAATCCATCATTCTTTTGCTCACCACACCACCCCAGTTTGGACCCAGCCATATGCAAATCAGTCTTGACCCTGTTCCTTGTGGGAACAGTCCAGCCCGAACTGCCAAGCCATGTCCTCCCTGGACCGGAAACAAGCATCCTAGGACCAGTTTCAGGGCATCATCCTTCATCAGCCAGGCTAGCTTGAATCCAGTGGTGTAGTGAGCACGGGACCCACGTCTGGGCATACCCTTCCCACTTAGGGCGACATATGCAAAAGAAACAATTGATGGACGGAATGCTGGGCAATGTAAACATTCACCCCCAGTCACAAGGATCTGGGTTAAATCCATCATTCTTTTACTCACCACACCACCCCAGTTTGGACCCAGCCATATGCAAATCAGTCTTGACCCTGTTCCTTGTGGGAACAGTCCATCCCAAACTGCCAAGCCAGGTCCTCCCTGGACCGGAAACAAGCATCCTAGGACCGGTTTCAGGGCATCACCCTTCATCAGCCAGGCTAGCTTGAATCCAGTGGTGTAGTGAGCACGGGACCCACGTCTGGGCATACCCTTCCCACTTAGGGCGACATATGGAAAAGAAACAATTGTGGGACGGGTATGCCCAGACGTGGGTCCCGTGCTATCCATGCCAGTGGAGTGAAGCTATCCTGGCTGATGAGGGGTGAAACCCCGAAACAGGTCCTAGGATGCTTGTTTCCAGTCCATGGAGGACCTGGCCTGACAGGTTAGGCTGGACTGTTCCTGTGAGGCACATGGTCAAGACTGATTTGCATATGGCTTGGTTCAAACTGGAATGGCATGGTGAGCAAAAAAACGATGGATTTAGGCCCAGATCTCTGTACTTGGGTGAATGTATGACATTGTTCTGCATTCTGTCCATCAATTGTTCTTTTGCATTTGTCACCCCGAGTGGGACGGGTATGCCCAGACGTGGGTCCTGTGCTCTCCATGCCACTGGAGTCAAGCTATCCTGGCTGATGAGGGGTGAAACCCTGAAACCGGTCCTAGGATGCTTGTTTCTAGTCCAGGGAGGACCTGGCCTGGCAGGTTAGGCTGGACTGTTCCCGTGAGGCACATGGGCAAGACTGATTTGCATATGGCTTGGTTCAAACTGAATGGCATGGTGAGCAAAAAAACGATGAATTTAGGCCCAGATCTCTGTACTTGGGTGTATGTATGACATTGTTCTGCATTCTGTCCATCAATTGTTCTTTTGCATTTGTCACCCCGAGTTGGACGGGTATGCCCAGACGTGGGTCCCGTGCTCTCCATGCCACTGGAGTCAAGCTATCCTGGCTGATGAGGGGTGAAACCCCGAAACCGGTCCTAGGATGCTTGTTTCCAGTCCAGGGAGGACCTGGCAGGTTAGGCTGGACTGTTCCCGTGAGGCACATGGTCAAGACTGATTTGCATATGGCTTGGTTCAAACTGGAATGGCATGGTGAGCAAAAAAACAATGTACTGGGGTAAATGTATGACATTGTTCTGCATTCTGTCCATCAATTGTTCTTTTGCAGTTTATGGCCACAGCACAAGCTCCCATAAAGAAATGGGAGTATGCAACCCTACCATGTGCAGTCGCATTGTAATAGAGGTGTCGGGACCGCCAACCGGAGGACTGTTCGGTCCTGAGCCCGTATCAGTGTGGACATCGTAATCAGCCCCCTGGTGTATTAAATACTGTTCAATGTATGCATATATGTGTTTTGCACCCCTTAAAAAGGCGAGATCATCACTGTAAGTGGACACACAGTAAAAAGAAAGGTGAGAAACACATAGGCATTTTGATTGTGAATGTCTCCAAAGCTGTTGGACATTACAGAAATAGAAACTTTTTATTGTGCTCTTAAGAAACTTTTAGCACCATTAATCTGCTCTAGCATTCTTTGATAGCTGTATCTTTCTTAGTAATGTGATTTGTTTTTACCACTTTCTTAGATTCCATGGCATGGTAAATGGACCCATAGCTTTGTCTTATTCCTTCAAAATAAACCATAGCCGTATTGAAATATTAACTGATTTCCAAGGAATGATTTTCATGCTTTCCGTTAATCTAGTGGAAAGAGTGGTGAATCGGCAGATTCATACAGGCCATAAAAAGTAACTGCTATTAATGTTTGAAAAACTATATTAATTGAAAAGGTTGAAAAAACAGACATTGATAACCAAGATAGGTAAAATATCTCCGAATATGTGGTTCAAGCTGCAAGGTCGGTCTGATGGCAATACACTATGGGTGTCGGAATCAGCTCCCAAACCCAGCAGCGCTGCTTGTGACACATCTAAACAAAGGGCTTGATTTAGATGTCAGCTGACGGGTTACTCCGTCACAACGGCGACGGATATTCCTTCCGCCAAAAGAAAAATCCCATTAAATCCTATGGGATTTATATTTCGATGGACGAGATGTCCGTCACCGATGTGACGGAGTAACCTGTCCGCCAAGATCTAAATCAGGCTCTTAGTGGCACTGAACAGCTGTAGGTAAATCCGAGTACTGGAATAGTAGGAATTACCATGGGTGAATTGAGGTGCATCAATAGGATTGATGTGTCTGTCCACTACTGGATGGGATGATTAAGGGCAGGAGAGAGGTGTTTTAAAAACTGTACATAACTTCAAGTACTGTAATATCAGGGTTGTTATAAATCAAGGTTTAGATGCATCAGTCGAGTTCCAGTGTCTGTGTCCACTACTAGATTGAGATAGGGTGTTGCAGGGCAGGACTCAGGTGTTTAGAACTGCATGTACGTTGCAGTAAAGGAATGGCAATTTGCACTGAAGCTCATGCATGAAGGTATCAAGATACACGTGGCACTGTGTGTCCCAGTACTAGAATGAAATTGGGAATGTTGATGTGGATCCAAGCAACGTAATGATAGTGTGTTCTGCATGGCAGGATTGAGTTGCAGTAGCATAGCTGCTGCTATGTCCCAGACTCTGATCTGGAATAGCAGGGGATGCTGCTGGTTTGGACAGAGGTGTGTGTTGTTCAAAATACTAGCACACTCAGTGTGTCTGCATGTCTGCATTGAGGTGCTTTGGTAGAGTTGTGCATTCTCTCTGCTAGGATTGTGGTACTCAGATGGGAATTATGGTGCAAATTCACCCTTTTGATGAGACCTACATCCTGATGAACATGAAGCTAGACTACAAGCAGTACATTTACTCTGTAGACAAAAAGGGTGGATTTTGCAATTTTTCCCACCTGTTCCTAGTTAGTGGAGCCCCACCAAGGTCCTAAAAAAGCCAATGATTGCCCTGCTCCTGCATAATTGTTTCCCCTAGCTACCATTTTAGGGTGCTTTTGACCAACCATTTTTCTTATCAATGATAACAGATAAGTCTGTGAGTATTGCTGATTATCCACTCTATATCCTTTACCTCTATGGCCCAGCATGAAGGAGGTGGTAAATGTGCATTAAACCGCTCAGAATAGGGAATACTGTGAGGAATTCTGCATGGTAATTGCATTTCCCCAATGCTATTCCCCAGCCAAGAGGTTTAACTCATAATAAGTGGAATTCTATTGAGAGATACCAGCCGGTAACAGTAATTGTAGCCACTGGGAATCTCTGTATGGAATTCCACCTAACGTATAGGAGGGAAGAGTCCTCTAAGATATGTACTTAGTATATACAGTTTCAGTAGACTTTATTTTAAAGGGCCTTTGGTCTACTTAGGGCAAAGAAACACTTTCCGCACTTTTAGAAGGCTGCTTGACCTATTGGTATCATGTTTAACCCTGATTGAGTATGGTGAACCTACTAGACTCAAATCTGCTTGCCTATCCACTACCTCCAACTTTGCCCATGTTTCTTGCTGTAGAAAGTGAATGCTGGTGTTACCCTTCAGTAGAGAGTCAACCCTAATTGAGTAAATAGAACTGAGAAGAGTTCTAGTGTTTCTTCTTCATTTCTCCTGGAAAGGAAAAGAGGCCTAATGACAGTTTCATAAAAGAACATATCACAATGCTGATTCAATCATTAATGAATACTGGGTGCCTGTCATTCATGGAGTGAATTATGTGATAGGAAATTTAGTTTAGCATCTGTTCATATATTGAATCCTAATTTACCACCAAGCTCACTAGCGAGATCTTGCCCTGTGGAACAGATCCTTTCAACTCCACTTCAAATAATCCCAGGGACAACAAATATTGGCAAAAACATCAAAAAGTAGCACTGGCTTGTCAGTGATTTGCAACCAATTCCAGCTTGGATTCAAATGACAGCTGAGGTCCTGGGCGAGAATGGGGAAACGTAAAATACAAACAAATGCTCCCTCAGCCACAGCCACCTCTACAGCTACAACTATGGACAAGTTTTTGACACTCGCAGTGGGCATTATAAGTAAAGAAATTGTGTTGGCAGAACTGCGCCTCTCCCTTTCTTCCCAAACTTCACACCAATTAAATTCTTCAGAAGAGCACTTGCTTAGCCCCCAGTGGCGGCTCGCACAGGTAACGCTGTGGGGCGGTGAGGTGGGGCAGGGCTGGGTGGGGGGGGTAGTGGACTGTGACATACGACGGGAAAGTGGAGAGTAAGGAAATAAATAAATAAAAGCACTTTGCGCTCGCAGCATCGCTGAGTCGGCAATGCTGCGAGTGCAAAGTAAGTGCTTTTATTTATTTATGGTATCGCTTTGTTCGCCCTAAGTTGGCAGGGTATGCCCAGACGTGGGTCCCTTGCTCACTTTGCCACTGGATTCAAGCTAGCCTGGCTGATGACGGCTGAATAGCCAGAAACCGGTCCCAGGATGCTTGTTTCCGGTCCAGGGAAGACATGGCTTGGCAGTTCGGCGCTGGACTGTTCCCATGAGGCACAGGGTCAGACTGATTTGCATATGGCCATGTCTGAACTGGGGTGGTGGAGTGAGCTAAAGAATGATGATGGATTAAACCCAGATCAGTTGACTGGGGGTGAGTGTTTGATTAGCTCAAACGCTCCGTCCATCATCCCCTTTGGTATCGCTTTGTTCGCCCTAAGTTGGCAGGGTATGCCCAGACGTGGGTCCCTTGCTCACTTTGCCACTGGATTCAAGCTAGCCTGGCTGATGATGGCTGAATAGCCAGAAACCGGTCCCAGGATGCTTGTTTCCGGTCCAGGGAAGACATGGCTTGGCAGTTCGGCGCTGGACTGTTCCCATGAGGCACAGGGTCAGACTGATTTGCATATGGCCATGTCTGAACTGGGGTGGTGGAGTGAGCTAAAGAATGATGATGGATTAAACCCAGATCAGTTGACTGGGGGTGAGTGTTTGATTAGCTCAAACGCTCCGTCCATCATCCCCTTTGGTATCGCTTTGTATTTAAAAACAGGCAACTTCCGGTTCCCGTCACCCACAACGGTCAGACGAGGAGCCGAGGTCGGACGCTACTATGTCCAAGCACGATACAGGTATGGTGGGGGTTATACTAACATGAAACGGGACTCGCAGGACTAGCTGGCCCCGCAGAGAAGTAATAGTTTATCTTTATTCACAGTGCCACTACGAGCTGTCTACTGCATGCTCGTCCCCTAACTTAACTACTGACACCACAGGAACCGACGTGAGTGTTAGATAAGTTACCTCTCGAACCAAGTTCACTCACTACTCACCCGGGGTGGTTTTCCCTCCTCTAGACTACTCTCTGATACGAGTACTTGACTCACGGTCTCAATATAAAATAGTAACGTGCACGGGATGCTTACTTGGATATATTCTGTTTAATAACTCACAGGGACACTCTTTCCCTCGTTGATATGATCGTCCGAAATGAGGACACGGCTCATGGTAACAATATAGACACCACACGGTTATATGCTCCCCACTCGTATGTATTAGACATTGTAACACACAGTACTCCACAATGGCTTGCGCATAGCAGGGTGGCAACACACGCACCAATCACTACGTCCTCACCTATACTCATAGCCCCTGTCTGGACTGACGCTTATGGATATTCCCACTACTTAGTTTGCAGGAATACCGGAAAATCAGGAGCCGCAACCCTTCAACCATTCCCTGCCCTAATAATGGCCGGGACGGAATTTCAACCGGCAGGAAGGTAGGTTCACCTTCCAAAACTTGACGTGTCATATTCAGACACACAACAATGCATGGCTATGAGCAGTAACTTGTGTTTAACTTAAGCTTTTGATCTCATAGGCAGACCACAGTATCATAGTTTCAAACAGGTAGGCCTGGGCCGGAGCCTAGTACTTACCTTACACTCGCACTATGTCAACAATAAAAATACTGAGTATGAGCACCCCCATTTCCCTGTTCTCCCGACAATTCGATAGCTTGGATATTGATCAGTATACCACGTCACACAATCTCACACGGAAAAAACCTTCAAAACATAATGTATATATAAAAAACCTGTCTCTCACAACCTCTTAATTGTATGCAATAAGGCTAGAATCAGTACAATTTATGATGCATGAATATACAGCACTTATTGTTTCACAAGAAAGCCCAAGTACTGGTGACCATTGATAAAAAATGCTGAGTTTGGGTGCCACACAAATTCACCAATATGTAATGCACAATACTTGCCATATGACATTGCGATATATTATCTGTATATGTTTTTACAGCCCTGAGGAAGTCGTGGGTTACAAATCCCAGACGACAAAACACGTGTTGGCTGGATATCCTACGGAAAGAAAATTAAAACCTAAAGAATTCGTATATCAAACTTTACTGTGCTATGTCTATTACTATGAACAATGTATACTGATAACTACTTTGTGTGCTAGGGCGTGCAAGTAACTGATAGACAGATCTCTAGGGATCTCAACTTTGGGGAATTGGATGATCACCCCTTCCCTGAGCACCATAACGATATAGCAGAATAGAAACTTTACCGGTACCAGTGAGTGCCACAACCACACAAGGCACGTTCATCCGAGACAGTTTTTAGGTTTGATGTTTTGTCCCCCTTAGAGCAACTGGACTGACTACCTCATGAGGTATCCCCAACCGTGGCCCTGCCCAACTGCCTAAGATCAGCAGTATCTAACCAAGGGGGCATTAATGACCTTCCTATCGGGCCGAGTCTCTGAGTTTAACTTCGTGGAACGTGTCTGGTCTGCACACCAAACAAGAGGCTCCAGACTAGCTGAATGTATTGGACCATCACCAAATAATTTGTTGCCAAGAGACCTGGTTATCAGAACCGCCGTATATAAATGGGTTTGTCACCTACCATGTCGCAGGCATCCCCTCGAGGTCAGGTTGAGCTAAATGGGGCCTGGTTACTTTCATATCTGTTTCTTTGGTTGACTGAAAAGTATTCGAGAAGGCTGTTACACCCTTTTACCATATCCTTTTGATAACTTTGCAGAAGCCATTTGATTTGGTACTTGCAAATGTTTATTATAATATATTTGATCATGCAGAAACTAAATTTGTGGATAATATAGAGGATGCCCTGCATAAGATTTTAAGTGATCACACAATGGAGGTATCAATTATTTGGGTATGAGATTTCACCATCGAAATGTGTACCTTTGGAGTCTTGCCAATATGCCGAGTCAGTGATGAATTCAATCAACCCCGTACACACTTTAAACATAACCCATATGGTGGCTCACAAACCAGAGTAATTCTCACAAACAATTTAATATTTGCATCAGAATGTTGCATGCAGAGCGCACCAAAGCTCCCGAAATATATGGGTCCTAGATCAAATTCCACAATTGATCATGTATACATTTCCAAGGAGCTAACATCAGTGCTTAGAGCATGTAAAGTTGCCACCTCAAGTATAGGCGATCACAACCCGCTTATACTGGAGCTTAAGATACCCTTAGATGAGGTCACACGCAAAATCCCTCAGCCCCAGATAGAATATAATATGAATAAAGGAATATGTATTAAATGGGAGAAAATAGATATGGAAGCTTTCTATAGAGATCTTCTTATGGACTATCAAGCAGAAATAGACAAGGTCCTCCAAAAGAAGCAAAGCCAATAGAAGTTATAACTGCATATACCAGGTTGAGTAATTATATGCCAGAAAGATTAACCAAGGGTTTGGCAAAATCCAGGCACAACCCAAGGTGGTTTGATGGTACCTGCTCCAAAGCCCATAGCTTTTTTTATTTCTTTTTTAAATAATTTTTATTGTCATGTGCTCAGCGAACATTACATTGAGAGAACAATTGCAACGGATAACTTTTACATGCAATCCCAAGCAGTCAGAGGATACACAGCCATTGACAAAATCATCAGTACTTTACATTAATACACCAATCCACCATTAGTAATGTTACAAACCCCTATACTCTCGCCATGAACCCCATATCCTCTCCGATTTCTTAGGGCTACCTCTGCTCTCATATATCGTGCATTCTGCTTGCCAGCACCAGTCCAGGTCAGTTCCCCATTCTTTTACGGTCAGTGGGTAGCTGCTCCCCAATTCTTTAAAGCCCATTGACTTCGAAAGCTTGCTCTGAGTAAACAACCACGAGATCAGCCAGGAGAAACTCAGGCCAAAAAAATCTATAAAGAAGCAACTTAAAAAAGAAAGAGATAAAGGAAAAGGCTTGGGAGGATCTCAGGATTGCAAGAAAGATGGAAGACTCCCGAGCTTTTTGGCAGAGAGTAAACTCATTGAACCCCTTGGGCGAGGTCCCTCCAACAGTGGAATGTGTTATCCCAAGCAAAGATTGGGTGGCCAACTTTCCTAAAGTTTTTGGCCGAAAGAGCAGACTTTGAATGCAGGCCCTAATACAATAGTTAACTGTGATCCAATTGCCACCCTGGAATTAAGCAGCTCAATAGAAGTGCCTGATGTAACCTTAGCCATCAAGAGCAGCCTTTCTGGGAAAGCACTGGGCCCTGACAGAATCCCCTTGGACCTCTTTAAATCTCTCTCACAGTTTTGGGCACCCTTAATAACAAGTGTTATAAAAAGTGCAATCATAGGCCCTCTGATTAAGAACTGGCAGGAGGCCATCATTGTCCCTATTTTCAAAAAAGGAGATAAGAGTCAGCTTCACTGCTATTGCCCGATTTCCCTCCCAGATAGCACAGTTAAGATCCTAGAAAGGGTACTATTGGCCAAACTAAAAAGCTAGGCTACAGAGTAACATGGGCTCCCAGACCTACAGTTTGGTTTTCGCCCAGGTCTGAGTACCGTTGAACAATCTTTATATCTGTCCTTGGTTGTTAAAAAATATACTAAGGTCAAAAACGGATGTGTCCATCTCGCATTTATGGACTTAACATGTGCCTTTGATACGGTAGACCGCCCAAAGTTTTGGTCCATAATGCTTCAATTAGGCATTGGCAGTGCAATAATCTCCCTGCTTAGTAGGCTACATGGACACACTACAGCCAGAGAATGGTATAGTAGGAACGGAGAGTTATCTGAGGACTTTCCATCAATCACTGGGGTTACACAGGGCTGTGTCTTGGCACCTTTCCTCTTTTTAAGTTATATTAACTCTCTGGGTGAGCACCTGATAACGGCTGGAAAAGACCTGTCAAAGATCAACGAGAGAGAAATTCCTAAGCTGCTCTATGCAGACGATGCCTACAATCATGAAACGCCACTCATGAATATCTGATTACACTGGACTAGGGGAAAGTCACAAGTTCACAGTGACCACAATGGAGTGTGGGTTAGATACTGGGACCAGGTTAGTCCTGCTGAAGAGTTACCTTCTGAAGGTGGCAATCTTCGCAGGCCGTTGATTCTCGACACAAAGAGGTCACTTCATAGTTGTGAGGAGTACAAAACGTAGGTGTCTCCAACTTTTTTCAGGGGGGTTCACACTGATGCCAGCCAAGGGTTCAGGACAAGAGGAGCACCACTTGGGAATCAAGAATCACTCCAACATCAGGGCTTAGGCAGGTCCAGGCAGTTCCAGTTGGTGCAGGTCAACTGGACTGTTGCTAGGAGGCCTCTGGAAGCTTGTTGTATCCCTGTAGCTCAGACAAGAGGTCAACCAGCCTAATCCTCCATTTCCTTTCCCAATTGGTTTAGTAAGGACCCTCGGGCAGTGCTGTCTTTAATCAACAGCGCACGCTCCCTTAATCATCACATTTCATTATCCCTTTCAGATTCATTCTAGGCCAGTTGGAGACCCCATTTAATTAATTTTTTTAAACTCTCATACCTGCCAAACAGGTCCGTGCTTCTCCTTTTAGTCATATTCACCAACGGGTGAGTTCCCATCCATGCAACCATGATCAATTTAGTCTTCCTCACGCCATAAACTGACCAGGTTGTTCCGATTTGTTTCCTACAGCCCTTTCAACTACTTCATCCTTGTTTCAATATCGCTCATACCTTGAAGGACAGCTTATAGACCCCCTCCCTTCTCCCTGGGGACCAGCTGGGCTGGCCCAGCTACTGGCATATAGGCTCCGGCGGTTTGTTCCACATGAGTGTATTGACCACACTTTTAGGGGTTCTATAGGAGGCTGCTTCATCTGAGTCATGCTAGTGGTGGCTAATGTTAGCCCCTTTTTCTCTTTTTTCCTCCTTCCCAGGTGCCTTGGATTACCTTCAGATACCTAAAAACATGAACCTCATGTTTCTCTGTATAGTTCTAAATCTATTACATGTCAGGGATAACTCCCATCTTCTTCCCTGTTAGGCAGTAATCACCTTCCTTGTGTTCTCTTGTCCTGATGATGACCTCAAGTCATGAAGGCCGAAATGCTGGCAACTTGTATCATCAGCCTGATTGGGATTGGTAATTATGCTTTGATTTCCCCCTGCTTGTATTACAAAGTACATGTTCATGCATAATATTCTTTTCAAAATATCCCCCAAAAACGCTACTTTATATTTTTTCACGTGTTTCACTTGCGCCGTCTAAACACTTTTTTCACAAGCACAATGTGTTCACCCTGCACTTAGTACACAATTTAAAATGCATAGTAAATGCTGCTTCATAACCTGTGTAAAGTATAATTCTATGCTTATTTCTTTGCTACTATAATTACGCTGAAAAAAGAATTGGGACTATGTGTTTTGTGTAAATAATTTGCTTTCTAAATTGTATTCCCTTATTGACTCCCATTGAGACATGATACTAGCTGATCCTTGGAGTCATTTTGAGTAGCCTGGGCTCAAGGCAAGCAGGTCAAAGCATCCTTCTTCAGTCAGCAGGGCTGTCCCTCTTACTCAGACAACAAGGCTGTCCTTCTTCTGAATCATCCACAGATCCAGGAGTGTTCTGATGAGAGGTTCTGGAGGTCCCACTTGTTGTTTAAATTTCTTTTATTGAATTTTCAAAATCAAAGAAAACAGGCCAGGAGGTGCCTCACATTCATCGGATTGCAATCCGGCATCAAATTTCACATGGCTGGATTGGAAATACAATGAAGAAAAAAGGAACCCCCTCCCCCCTTTTCCCCCCTCAGTGATCTTCATCCAGGTGTGGTGGGTCGTAAGCGTGTGTCGGTGTGGGGTTGCACCAGTGTGGGCCGTTACATGGTGGTGGTGTGCGGGTCTAATGCGCGCAGTGGATCTGCCAGGCGTAGGAGTCTAAGACATTTAGGGCAGGTAAGCTCTGTGAACTCAGAGGTGAGCAATGTGAGGAACGGTTTCCATAGGTCGTGGAAGGAAGCTTCAGGATGGGCCAGGGTGAGTGAGATTTTCTCCATCCCCAAGATCCCCCACATTCTGTGAAGCCATCCGAGGGGTGTAGGTGCTGTCGTAGTACCCCAGTGTGTTAGGATGTTCTGTACTGTGGCCCCTAGTGCTAGGTCCATCTGCTTACCCCTTCGGGATTTAAGGGGGAATGTGAGAGCATTCGGGAGGCCTAAAAGTACATACGCAGGGAAGCGTGGGAGTTGAGTATCAAAGTGAGAATCGATCTCGTCCAGCGTCTGTTGCCAATAATCCCCCAGTAGTGGGCAATCCCAGAGGATATGAGTGAGTGTGCCTGGGGAGCCGCAGGCCCTCCAGCAAAGTGGGCTACGGGAGGGGTTGCCGTGATGTAGACGTACAGGAGTCACATACCAATAGGTAGCCACTTTGGTGGCCGTCTCAAGTGTGGCCAGGTTGCGGGCCGTGTGTCGAGCCCTATAGTAAATCGCTGTCCATTCCCTCCGTGTCAGTTCCCTGCCTAGCTCCTTTTCCCATCGCAGCTGTCCCGGAGTCTTCCCGTCTTCAGAAACAGGGCATGTGAATTTGTATAAGTCCGAGGTCAGGCGAGCGTCTGAGTGGTGGGTGAGGAGCCACTTTTCAGAGGGAGTAAGGTGTCTCTCCGTGCCCGCGCGGGTTTCACCCTGGAGAACCCAGTGTCGAATCTGTAGATATCTATACCGTTCAGTTTCCGGTATACCCTGGTCCCTACGCATGTCCGCGAAGGAACGGGGGCCCTCAAGGTCGAAGAAGTGACCAATTGAGCGGCATGACTCTCCCCCCCAATGTCGGAATGCCGTCTCATCCAGTCCCGGTGTGAAATCAGGATTGTGCACTATGGGTGTGATCGGGGAGGGGAAGGTGGTTAGTCCTCTGTTGGTGGCCACCTTGTCCCAGGCCAAGAGTGTGGGTCGGGTCACCTCCGAAAGGTACAGATTGCGAGGTCTCCCCATGCGGGCAAGAAAAAGAACCCCCCAGAGGGACTGGCCGGCTAGGGAGCGGTCCATAAAAAGCCAGTGCTTTTCTGACTCCGGGCGCGACAACTCCACAAGTGCCCTCAATTGGGCCGCTCGCCAGTAAGCCACCAGGTCCGGGATCCCCAACCCCCCCTCATCCGGGCTGCGATATGCGAGCACTTTACTCATGCGAGCCCGCTGGTCGCGCCAGATGAAACGCTCCATGTCTCGCTGTAAGGAATGAATAACCCCGGCTGGGGGGACCAGCGGTAGGGTGTGAAATATGTAAAGGATTTTAGGTAGGATTACCATCTTTACGGCCGCTATGCGGCCCAGCCAGTACAGTGCGTGTGGCTTCCATTTCCGGAGACACTCCCGAACCTGTCGGAGCAATGCTGTGTAGTTTAGCGTCTTAGTGGAATCTATAGCAGCAGTGATTTGCACCCCCAAATACGGAAGGGACTCCCGGGCCCATTGGACAGGGTAAGAGCACTGTAGCAGCCACAACGTGTCAGGAGATAACGAGAGAGCAAGTGCCTGAGATTTATGCACATTAATTTTGAACCCGGATACTGAGGCAAATCTGTCTAACTCCGCCAAAAGGGCCGGAAAAGACTCCCGGGGCTGCTCCAGTGTGGCCACCACATCGTCCGCATAAAGACTAAGCTTGTGCTCCGTCCCCCCAAACCGTGCCCCTCTGATGACAGGGTCGGCACAGACCCTTTGAGCCATAGGCTCCATATACAGAGCAAATAGGAGTGGCGACAGAGGGCAGCCCTGCCGCGTCCCCCTGCGGATAGGGAAGGTTCTCGAGGCAGTCCCGTTCACCCGCACCGTGGCGGCGAGATTCGCGTAGCTACAGAACACCCACTGTATAAAGCGGTCTGGGAGACCGAAATGTGAGAGTGTTGCCCGGAGATAGGGCCAGTGGACCCTGTCAAATGCCTTCTCTGTGTCGACAGAGAAGATCATGCGTTCCGCCGGGAAGCGTTCCGATCGGTCTACTAGATGGAGTAGTCGCTTGGTATTATCCGGGCACTGGCGGCCGGGGACGAACCCAGACTGATCAGGGTCTATCAGCCCAGGGAGATGAGAAGAGAGTCTCTGCGCTAAAATCCCAGTGAAGATTTTTTTTTTTTTTTTTTGTATAACATTTTTTATTAAGAAAATAAAGAACACCCATCAGCAAGATCAGGACAGTACATAGGAAGCAGCGCTTCACACATCATTGGCACCATAGACAAAATGACAGAATACAATCATACAGGACGGAAGATCTAGGGGGACTGAGGAACATCCATTGAAGGGGACAGAGGAGGTTGACATATTTCACCCCGATAAGAGTTCCACGGGCCCCATACACGAGACCATTTTTGGGGACATCCTCGTGAAATATATACGATCTTCTCTCTAAACATTGCCCAGTCCATATCTTTTTCCCATTCCTGTACAGTGGGCGGAGCCGGCGCCCCCACCGTTGAGCAATATTTCTCTTGGCCACCATTAGCCCCAGCGTTACCCACTGCGTCAAACAAACATTTAAATTAGTAGGTTCCCAGATGTTGAGAAGACACCTGCGGGCCTCCACCCGGAGCCGTACCGATAGAACAGCATTGATGATTCCATGAATTTCACACCAGTAAGGTTGGATCCGTGCACATTCCCAAACTATGTGGAAAAATTTCCCCAGCTGGCCACACCCCCTCCTGCAGGCGCCCTCCTCCACTCTTCCCATTCGCATCAGCTGTGGCCCCGTTATATAGATACGGTGGAGAAGTTTGAGCTGGACAAGGCGGAGACGAGCTGGTATCGCTACAACTCTAGGAGAGGAGACTGCCTCCTGCCATTCCTCGTCGTCCATTTCTATCCCATCCCTAGCCCACTTCTCTCGGAGGGCCGTGAGAGGGTCCGAGAGTTGGTTAACCAGCTTTTTATAAATCAGAGAAATGGTGCTGTCAGGGAGATGTCCGTCCAGCACTCTATCCTCCAGTGGGGATGATTCCGGCAGTGTGGTCCCGGGCTGTAAGTGTGTACGTAGCGCGTGTCGAACCTGAGTGTATCGGAAACGCTCCGATTCGGCCATGGTATATTGTTGTTGCAGTGCTGCAAAAGGCTTAACATCAGATTTGTCCCACAGATCCCTGATATGTGCAATCCCTATGGCCTCCCATTTGTCAAATCCCTTACTCCTCCACAAGTCACCCAGTTGTTCGGAGTCCCATAAAGGTGTTGCAAGTGTTAGTTTTCGTCTCCAGCCCAATCGATTGGTAGCTGTGTGCCAAACGTGCACTGCGTGTTTAGTGGGGCCTGTAAGTGGATAACTCCGGGGCTTGGAATAAAGGGCTCTACTGAAGGTCCCCCAGAAAGAAGCCACCTATCCATGTTGTATCCCGGGTTACAAGGCTGGGCGTAGGTGCAATGGTTAATGGAGGACAGATGAGATGCCCAGTAATACAGTTTTATATCCGGGAGGCTAATGCCTCCGTCGTACCAGTTCAGGGAGAGTTTCCCAAGCGCAATTCGGGGTCTACCGTTCCAGAGCAGGTCCCGCTGTAGACTCTCGACCTCTCGGAAATATGAGGCAGGTATCGGATCCATGGAGTTCTGCATGGCATACAGGAACCGGGGTAGGGACATCATCTTAAAAAGGGCCGCCTTACGCAACAGGGAAAGAGGAAGCGATTTCCACCTGGCGACATCTTTGCGCAGTTGGATCAACGGGGTTGAAGATTACGGGCATAACGAAGAGAGGGTCCAAAGATAGGAAGACACCCAAATATGTAAACCCTTCGGTACTGGTTTGTAACGGGCATCCACGCGGTGGGAGCGGAGGCTCGCCCGCCACCACGAACAGGAGGGATTTGTTCCAATTTATGGAATATCCGGAATACCGTCCAAAGATTGTAAAGATATCTAATACCACTATCAAGGACCTCCTAGGGGAGGATAAATACAGAAGGATATCGTCCGCGTAGAGGAAATCCGGTCTTCCCACTCTGCCGACCAGCGCATACCCTTTACCCTTGGATCTCGACGTATCCAGGCTGCCAGTGGTTCCAACGCTAGGGCAAACAGCAGTGGGGACAAGGGGCACCCCTGGCGGGTTCCCCTGCCCAGCTCGAAGTCTGCTGACTTCTTGTTATTAACCACCACTTGGGCCATAGGTTTGGAATACAATAGTTTCACCCATTGAATGTATTTAGGACCAAACCCCAGTTTCTCCAATACCGCCCACAGGTACGGCCACTCGATGGTGTCGAATGCCATGGCTGCGTCCAAGGAGACTATAGCTGCCGGCTCCAATATAGAGGCTGCCCTGCCCAATACCCCGTGAACTCTGCGCAGGTTCAGCGCCGTGCTGCGGTGTGGTATGAAACCTGATTGGTCCGGATGGACCAGGGTTTCAATCACCGTCCCTAGGCGAGTAGCAAGGAGCTTAGCAAGGATCTTGGGCTCCGCATTCAACAGGGATATCGGTCTGTAAGAACCACATTCGGTCTTCACCTTCCCCTCCTTGTGGATGGTAACTATAGTGGCAGTGCGTTGGTCCAGTGGCAACGCGCCGGTCTGTTTCGAGTCCTCGTACATGGCTCTCAGATACGGTGCCAATGTGTCCGGTTTGAGCTTGTACAGTTCAATCGGCAGGCCGTTAGGGCCAGCGGCTTTACCCGGTTTGAGCGACCGTATCGCTGCCGCTATTTCATCGTTAGATATGTCCCCTTCCATGAAATCGTATTCATCTCCGGACAATTTGGGCAGTACAATATCGGTGAGCATCTGGCGGGAATCTTCTACAGAGTAGGGGGCTACCGATGTATAAACCACTTTAAAGTGGGCCGCGAAAGAGTCCACAATATCTTGCGGGTCCGTTAGGGAATTGCCTCCCTGCCCTCGCAGTTCAGGTATTAATCTGCTTGCCCACTCTCTTTTATCCAACCAGGCCAAGAGTTTCCCGGCCTTGTCGCCCACTTCATATAGCCGTCCCTGAATCGCTCTCCCCATGGCCCTTGCTTGATCTGTCGCTAGTGCCCTGTAGTCCTGTTGTTTGAGATTGAGAAGGTGGAGCTTATCGGGTGTGACGTCTAACGCCAGATCTGCTTCCAATCTCTCCACCTCTGCCTCCAGCGCCACCATCTCCCTGTGCTGTTCCTTCTTTTTCCCGGAAATTAAGAGAGAGCCTGGCCCCGTACCACCGCCTTAAATGCCTCCCAGAGCACCTGAGGGGAATCCACCGAGCCTTCGTTCTCAGTAAAATAGTTATCGATGGCCACGAGTAGCTCACGCCGAATAAGGGGATCTCGTAGATACCACGGATTGATGGGGGCCACACGTCCCACCTGTTGGTAACCGAACGTCAATTGAAGCCACACCGGCGAGTGGTCTGATATGCCCCGAGCTAAGTGTTTTATCTCACGAACATGGGATATTTGGGATGCGGGTAAAAGGAAGTAATCTATTCTGGATAAACTCCCGTGGGCCCCGGAATGAAAGGTGTACTGGGAAGTGTTAGGGTGAAGAGCCCTCCAGCCATCCGCCAGCCCCATGGAGTCCAGGAAGTCGGGCAGCCAGCTCTGCGCGCGAGGAGACCACGTGGTGGGTAACGATCCTTATCCCCTGAGACCACCGAGTTTAAGTCCCCTCCCAGTACCAAGAGACCCTCCGGGATCTCCAACAGCAACCTACCCAGATCCCTAAACGTGGTTGCCTGAAGGCCCGGAGGTACATAGACCGAAAGGAAGGTGACAGGGTGACCCTCCCATGTGCCCGAGACTCCAACATAGCGCCCTCCAGTATCCCCCCAGGTGCTCTGCACCACAAGGGGAAAGGATTTTTTCATCAATATACCAGCCCCCGGGAGCCTGTGGTGAAACCTGCATGGGCCAGTAAGACGTACCCCCTCTATGCAGCGCTCTACACGTATTCCCAACTAAATGGGTCTCCTGCAGTAAGACGATGTCAGGGGCCTGGCGCTTAATGTTCTGAAGAACAACACTTCTTTTAATCTTGTCCCCCAGCCCATTGACATTCCAACTCAGTAGCCTAACCCCACTGTCCCCGACTGCCGCCATATCTAGGTATACCGATATTCACTGTGTGCAGCGCCACTCCCCCAATAAGTGTGTCCCTAATTGTTGCTGATGAAATCAAAACTTCAAACAAAACATTTAACCATCCCTCCCAACACCCCCCACCCCGCTGCCCTGCCCTCTGGGCTTAGAACTGCCCATACAAAATTGCAGAGTGCCTGTCGCCCTAAAAATACTCAAGAAAGAAAAAGAGGGGAAGAAAAAACCCCTAGGAGGGGGGAGGCGGAGGCCGCCCCATCCCAGCCCAACACATCTACTTTATACCCTTACAAATCAAGCGCCCCAGTTCCATTTACGTCTACTTCTCCCACGATAGTGAATCTAGAAGCCCCCTCCCTTTTCCGGCACCCACCTCCCATTGCCAAAAGTACGAGCCCTGCCGTCGGATGATTGTCTTCTCAGGCCGGTGGACTGTTTTCGGTGCCATCTTCCCCCCGGTCTGCCGGACTCCGCACTCCCCTGCTCTCAACCCATTCGGCCGCAGCCTCAGGATGGTCGAAAAACCACACTCGCCCATCCGCCTCAATCCGGAGACGGGCAGGGAACAGCATGGAGTACTTCATACCCTGGTCCCTGAGCACGCGCTTGATTGACATAAACGATCTCCTTTGGCGCTGTACCCTTTGAGTAAAATCCGGAAAAAAGGATATGTCTGAGTTCTCATAGCGCAGGGAGGCGCCGGCCCTGGAACTCTGAAGGATAACGTCTCTGTCACGGAAATTCAGGACCCGCGCCAACATGGGCCGCGGGGAGCGCCCGGTTTGGGACGGCCGCCCGGGATCCTGTGGGCGCGCTCCACTACAAAGAACTTACTGAGGCCCCTAGGCTGCAGGTGTTTAAGAATAAGGTCCTCTACGAAGAGGTCTGGTGTTTGTCCCTCTGCCTTCTCCGGAACCCCAAGAATGCGCAGGTTATTGCGACGCATGCGGCCTTCGTAATCATCTAGTTTGAGGTCGGTAAACTTGCGGAAATCCTGGAGTTCTCTAATCTCTCCCTGGAGCTGGGAGACGTCCGTTACGAGGCTAGCTGTCGTGAGTTCCACTTGCTTGACCTTTTCATTCAGTTTGCCCATATCCGCTCTGATGTGGTTGACCTCTATAGCCACAGTGTCCAGAGAGGTCCTAACTCCTGTTATAGCGGCCATCACGTCTTTGAGCGAGATGTCCCGCTCCTTTTCGCCCAGCTCCCCGACTCCGGAGTCTCTGGGTGTCCGGGTCTGTTGCGATTCCTTCGGGACAGTATATCGGTCCAGTTTGTTTGACTGCGCAGCCCTAGGACCCCGGGTTCCCATGGTTTTGGTGCGTTTCGTCCGGGCCTGTTTCAGACTTCTGTAGCTAGTATACCCCAGGAGGCGGCAAAGTTTCACTCCTTAGATAGCCACGGGCCTTCCCACGGGCCTTCCTGCGGATGGGTGTGGTGGAGATACGGCCGGTGTATGGTATTCTTCACCAGTGGGGATGTTTCCCTCTGCGGCCCCGTACCCCCCTTCGCCCCACTTCCGCCCTGGCGCGTCTCGGAAGTGCCCGGCCTCCGTCGCCGGCCCTCGGGCAAGTGTCCCCCGGTTAGCAGGAGGGAGGCAAACGCTGTTGTCTGTGATGGTTCTCCCAGGTACCTTCCCTCCAATTCTCAAGTCGCCTGCCCGTCGCCCCTCCAACTGAATGGGCTTCCTATTAAGGCGACTAGCGCTGGCTGCACCACCGTCACTGCTGGTATTGAGAGGCCAGGCGCTCCGGGCCGCAGCAGTCGGTCCGGAGCTTCCCCCAGGGGCACCGCTGCCAGGAGGTACGAGACCATGTACCCGATGTAGACCCTCGCAATCCCGGGATCAACCGAAGCTTAGATCAGACAGGGGAGACAGGGAGCGCCCAACGTCAGAGACGCGCCGCCGACAGTCGATCTCTCCCGGCCTGTCCACCCCGTCTCGCCCCGTTCACAGCGACTCACCGCCTCACCGGAGCCTCGGCGCAGTACAGTGTTTGCCGTCGCCGCCGCTGTCAGGTGTCCGCCCTTTCTCTGCCAAGCGGTGCAGGGTCCCAGAGTCTCTGTGTCCGCTCCCCGGGTCGAGGCACCACCGCAGGGTTGCAGTGGGCCGATCGAAGCTCCGGACTCAGCCTGGATGGTTACTGTGTGTCCCGGCTGTGGGCCCTACTGCAGGCCGATGTTTCCGGGGGAAACACTCTTCGCCTGGGCACATTCAAAACCCCAGAACCGGCTGGATGGGTTCCGTTAGTGTTCCGGTTGCCGAAACAGTCGAAGGGTATCACGGATTAGCACTCAGGATTTGCGTGGGCTAGGACGGTCGGCGGAGCCCTCTCACTGCACGGCCATCTTCAGTCCGTGCTTAGCCACGCCCCCCCCAGTGAAGATTTTTAAGTCCACGTTGAGGAGTGAGATAGGGCGGAAAGAGGCACATAGGCGTCGATCCTTGCCGGGCTTGGGTATAACCGTAATCAAGGCCTCCAACATAGTGGAGGGTAGTGTCGCCTCCGGGCCTGTGCTTATAGAGTTAAAAAGACGCACCAGTAGTGGGGCTAGGACCGGGCAAAATTTCTTAGAAAAAACGGAAGAGAAGCCGTCAGGTCCTGGGGACTTGTGGAGTTTTAAGCGGGAAATGGCTGTAATAACCTCTTCAATTCAAATAGGAGCAGCAAGTTCTGCCACTTGACCTTGTCCAAGTTTCGCCGTCAGGGCCCCCTCTAAATACTGTGCGGGGCCGTCAGCGGGTAGCGACTGCGCTGAGTATAGGTCCTCGTAAAAGTAACGAAATGTGTCTGCTATTTCGTGGTCATTGTCTAGTTCGCGGCCCTGCCGGTCCAAGATTCCGGTAACGCGGGACAATTGCCTTTGCGCCCGCAGCTTATTGGCGAGGAGCCTCCCGCACCTAAGGCGTGCTTCAGACGGAGGGCGGCAAACTCAGCCCTGTCCCCATCAAGACCCGCCAACTGTGCCCGAGCTGCCTTGAGCTGCCTCCAAACCCTAGGCGCCCCTGTCAGTTGGTGGATACGTTCCAATTCTGTCACCTCTCCCATGAGTCGCTCCCTCTTCTCTCGTCTAGCTTTATTGTCTGCGGCTGCAATACCCAGTAGCTCCCCTCGAACAACTGCTTTCATGGCCTCCCATAGGGTAGTCATCTGTGTTGCAGGGGTATCATTAAGGGCGAGATAGGTGGCAATACAGGAGTCGACCTGCTGGACTACGGAGGGGCGTTGAAGCATAGTCTCTCGCAGGCGCCAGAACCTACGTGTGGGCCGATCATTGGAGAAGGTCAGTGTGATTTGCACTGCGGAGTGGTCGGACAATGGGCACGGGAGTATTTCGGCTGTTTGTATTTGTTGGGTCAGTGAGTCTGATGTGAGGATGTAATCAAGCCGTGCGTAGGATTTGTGGGGATGGTAATAGAACGTGTATTCCCTGGAGCGCGGATGACGAAGTCTCCAAACATCCGTGAGGCCCGCCTCCCTCAATAAGCGTTTCCCTGAGGTGGACAATGCTCCCGCCTGACCCCATCTCTGCACCGATCTGTCAACTGTGTCATCAAAAGCCAAATTAAAATCCCCCCCTAGTAGGATCGATCTGTCCGGTACAGAGGTTAACTCTTGCACCGCCTCCCTCAGAAATCCCTCTTGACCCTCGTTAGGGACATAAACAGTAGCGACTGTGAAGTGGGATGTGCCCAGTGCAAAGGAGCATGCCAATAGGCGGCCTTTTATCTCAGCCTGTTTCTCACCTAGTCGGCCGGGGAATTTGTTAGATACTAGAATAGCTACGCCTGCCGTCTTGTTGGTCCTGGAGGAGAATAGCTGGTGAGGGAAGGCCCTAGAGCACAATCGGTGTGTATCCGTGGGTAAGAGGTGTGTCTCCTGAAGGAGACAAATGTGAGCATCTGAGTTCTCTAAGTAGGACAGAATAGCCCTCCGTTTAGTGGGGTTGTTGAGCCCCTTGACATTCAGGGATATTACTCTAATATCAGCCATCCCCAGAGGAACCATAGAAATACCACCAATCCCACCCCCTGCTCTGTCGGTCCCACAGGAAGAAAGGGAAAGCCAAATCGTTAAGTAACCCACTGAAGCAATATGAGGGAGGAAGAAAAAACCCCCAAACAGTCATAAACAAACAAGAAACATTTAACAACAACATTGAGAGTCGATCATTGTCCTGGGCGGTCAGCCCCATGGAGGAACGAGAGACGGACTGCAGGAATCACCTGCTGCCCCGGCCCCCCCCAGACCCGAGAATTTAAGGCAATGCACATCCCGGTGTCATGTTAACTAAACAGATCAAAACCCCGCCACCTCAATCAGCCGTGTTAGAGTCCCCTGCCAACGAGTTCAGGACGGCCTTACGCTCTGCTGCCACTGCCTCTGGATCGGGGCGGGTACGTGGTGGGGACCTCCCCACCCGTTGCCATCTCACTGCGTTGTTCCTTTTGCTCAGGGGCGCCTCTCTCTCGGGCGCTGAGTCGACTGTGTCTGGCATCTTCAGAAGGGATGTCGCCTCTCGGAGGGAGCGCACCTGGCGCAGCCGGCCTTCCCATTTGAAGACAAGCCTAAACGGATGCCCCCAAGAGTAGGAGATCTCTCTGGAGCGAAGGAACTCTGTAACAGGTCGAAACTCCCGCCTTTTCTGCAAAGTGGAGGCCGCCAAGTCTTAGAATAGGAGAGGCCTGCAGGAACGATAATCAAGGGGGTGTTTGGCTCGGGCCTCGCGTAGGATCTGCTCTTTGAGTTGAAAATTGTGGACACAAGTCAAAATATCCGGCGGGGGGGAGGCCGTTGCCGGTCGTTTAGGGCCGACGCGATGTGTCCGATCTAGCTTGATGCGTTGCTCCGGAGGGGCCCCCAGGATGTACCGGAACAGGTCCTCGACGAAGCCCTCGATGTCCTCTCCCTCCAGGCCCTGCGGAACCGCTCGAATTCTAATATTGTTCCGCCGGGAGCGATTCTCCAGGTCCTCTGCATGGGCCCGGAGGTCTAGGTGCTGTTCTTGAAGCAGTAGTACCTCTTGTTGAAGATGAGTCACCTCGTCATCCCTGGCTGTTGTTTGCGTCTCCAGTTCATCCACGCGTTCTCCCACGGAGTCAATGTCTCTGCGCAGGTCTCGGAGCTCAGCCGCCAGTTGTTTCTTCATGGCGTGGAACTCCCCGGTGAGGGTGGCGAACAGGGATTCGAGGATGCCCCGCGTGACTGGGCCGTCCGCTTCACTCTGTTCCTGGGTCGTCGGGGAACCTCCCTTCGCTCTCGGTGATTCAGACCCCCCTGTCCCGGGTTTGAGAAGGAGCTCCTTCACTGACCTCTCCGTCCGTTGCTTGGCGGCAGCCGCCATCGTGCCGCAGGGGGACGATCTCGTGCGTGCTCGCAATCTGGCTCCCTCTCGTCGTGACTGGGTCCACCAGCGCCTCACTGTCGCACCCCTCGCCCTACCGTCGGTGGGGCCTCCGCGTCTGGCCCGGGCGTCTCCTATCTGTGTTGTGTTCCCACCCAGCGTCAGCTCGTCAGGGGCTGGGGTGGGTGCGGGGCAGATGGCTCCCCCACGTCTCAGGGGCTCCCCAGCCTGGAGCACATGAAGATGGGGTGGGCCTCCCCTGCTATAACGGCTTCAAGGTGCCCCAGCACCTCAGCCAGTGGGCCGTCTCTGTGTTAGCCGTCAGGACCCCCGTCGGCCGCAGGTGGTGTGCCAGGGCCGGCAGGGCCTCACCACCGGGTCCCAGCAATATCCACGGCCTGCAGTTCTGTCTCCAGGGCCCGGCTTCACTTCTCTGGCTGCTCACCGCTCGCTGCCCGAGGTACGTATGGGGGGGGGCGAGTGACAGTCGCCAGGGCCTGCAGGGGATCTCGGCCGATCCGCGCCGGGTCCCGTGTCCACAGCAGGTGGGAGTCCTTGCTGGTAGCGCCTCGCGGGGGGGCCAAACCTCCCCCCTACCGGCTGCCACTCACACCTCCGGTCCTCACTGCTCTCACGCTGGGTCCGGCGCCGCTCGCAGGTCCGGCCCCCGCTCAGCGCGCGGCATGCCGCAGCTTCTCCACGCTCGTCACCGGGGTGCAGGCCGCAAGTCTCACCGCCCGAGACGGAGCGTTGCGGCTCAAGCCGCCCGTCTACGGCGTCCCGCGAGGCGATCGCGGGCACTAGAGGACTCCGGCCGGTCAGGGGCAAGGCTGGAGGTGTCAGGCGCGTGTTTTCAGCGACGCCGGTAATGCTAGGGGTCTCGGGCCTGGATCTCGGGCCGGAGCGACGGGTAGGCACGTCCTACACGGTCGCCATCTTGGCCACGCCCCGGAGGTCCCACTTTTATACCTGGTGCCGGCCTTTGTGCGTGGGAGTTCCCTGGCATTCCCCCAAAACTGGTTCTGGTCAGTTCTTCCACTGGTCCTGACCCCAAACTGTCTAAGGTGACAAGGGCAGGCCCGGTGTCAGGTTCCTTAATGTGTGCTGCAGGTAGGGTACTTGGATATATATTCAGAGCAGGACACAGTTTCTCTCCAGACATCCTGTCAGGAAGATCTTCTCCCCTCACACCCAAGTCTCTTTTGTCTCAATGTCTCGAAGCAATACACAGCCCACAACCAGACACCCATTCACTGTTATGTGACCCTGGATACAGATAGAAAGGCACATTTGGTTTAGATAGAATAAAATCCAACTTTCTAAAAGTGCCATTTTCAGAATAATAACTTGAAATCCATCTTCCCTATTATGAGGATTTTAAGTTACAATTCATTTGAGTGTAAATAGCATTCCTCTATTAGGTCCCAAACTGAAGTTGGCACTTATTAATTGCAATAAGGTAATTGAATTGTAATAAGGTAACCCACTATTAGTCTATGGGAGTGATAGGCCTTACGACAGTAAAGAATGACTTTATGTATTTTTCACTGTCAGGACATGTAAAATTAAACAAACATCCTACTTTTTTAATACTAAGCGCTCTGTCCTATGAGCCTTTAGGGCCTACCTTAGGGATGACCTATAAGTATTAAAAAAGGAAGGTTTACGCCTGGCAAACTGTTTATTTTGCCAGGTAAAAATTGCAATTTAAAACTGCCCTACAGGCTGAAGTGGTAAGCCTCGGACATGTTTTAAAAGGCTACTTTAGTGGGCGGCACAATGAGTGCTGCAGCCGATTAGTAGCATTTAATTTACAGGCACTGGGTACATGTAGTACCATATACTAGGGACTTGAGAGAAAATTAAATGTACCAATCAGGTGTAGGTCCGTTTGCTATGTTTAAGGGGGAGAGCGCAAGCCCTTTCCCACTGATTAGCATGAGCATACAGTCCTAAAAGCAAACATAAATGATTTCAGCAAAGGAAGGCAGAGGAAGGTTAAAAATCTGGGGTGACCCTGCAGGGAGGTCCAGGTCCAACATGCCCACCACCAGCCAAAAGCTAGGGTAGATTAATCAATACCTTGATGGGCTTCCCTGCTGAGACGATCAGACTTCTGTCCCGAACCCAAGGATAACCTGCCCCATAGGGTCTACAACTAACAGAGACCACTGACAGCTGTCAAGAGCCAGGCCCTGGGCCATATACTGCCAGTTGGAGGCTCCAAGCAGGTCCCTTGGGCAGGCCTCACTTCCAGATTTGTGGCTGGCAAGGAGCTCCCTAAATTTCAATAAATAAAATGAGGCCAAACTCCAATCAGTAGAACCGGAGATTTGCGCTTTTAAAGGTGTAGGTGAAAATAGTGCCAAAAAGCACAAAGTGCAGGTTGTGGTCATCTTGTTGTGCTAGACAAGGGGAAAGTCACAAGTTCACAGCGACCGCGATGGAGCGCGGGTCCAATACAGAGACCAGGTTAGTCCCACTGAAGAGTTTCTTTCTCAAGTCTTGTGTGAAGTGTGCCGTTCGTATTGGAAGGGAAAACACAAGGAGGAAGCCGTCGGCGAGAGGAGCAGATTGAGCATTGTATATGGTCATTGCGGTGGCGCGAAGTGCCGGTTGTCACTGGAGATTCACGTTGGCAATAGTTGCAGGCTGTAGGACCAAAGTGTAGGTCTTATGTTGCTGGTCGTCGTGGACAGTCGCTGTCAGCACTAAGAGCATGTCCCGCCTGAGCTTAATGTTGGTGATTGCCATGTGTGGTCGATTCTCAGCGTGAAGAAGTCACTTCGGGTATAACACAAGAAGGAGATCGTTCCTCTATTCAGCCGGTGCACTGGGGGTTGCTACCTGGCCGAGAATCAAGTCGCTGGAAGATCTGAATTTCAGATCGTAATGCCCTCCCACACCTGTTAGGGTGTCATGCTTTTTTTTTTTTAAATCTTTTTTATTGGCATTTATAGAATGATCAAAATTGCACTCAACACAGTTACACATCCATAGTAAGAGCCTCTTGTAACATATTGTACTCGCCAGTCCCTTTTTACAGCACATTATCTACGCACCTCTGGGACAGAACATATATTGCCATCACCACCTCTTATTCAGGACTATTGATCTCCAGAGTGACCCTCCCTTCCAGTGTCGATGCGACAATAAGACACTCTCTCTCTATGGCAATAAGCTCAATAGGGAGTGATCGGGCCTTCTATCAACACTGTTCATCTTGGCTATGTAATTATTCAGGAAGCATAAGCCTGTTATACAAACCAATTGTTCAATTATTGAATAAGAGAAAATAAAAGCCATGTAAAGAAAAGGAAAAAACAAAATAAACAAATTCCATATCCACACACAAAAGAAAAAGGAAAACATACAACTACAACTAATAATGAACTGCCAGGGGTCTTCGATCAGCACAAACATCTGCCATAAGTTAACCAACGCTACTTTGAGGTCAAGCGGTATCCAAGGGGGGGGGGAGTGAGGGGGAAGGGAAACAAGAGGGAGAGAAAGCCAATAAAAACCAACATGGGTTACCCCTAGTCCGTAATTCAAGCAGTTGTGCATCTGAATTGTGGCCTGGTAGAGGAGGGCCAGACTCCTCCCGCTCTCCAAAAACCTCAACGCACCCACCCATCCCGCAACAGTCACCCAGCCTTTAAGGCGCGTGTGCCTCTCCCTGCCCTTCAGAATCGGTCGAATTAGTGTGTGAGGTCTGTTCACATGCGTTCCGTGTGTCCCATGCCTTCACTATGTCCGCCAAAGGCTCTGCCAGCGGTTTATGCCGCTTTGTAATCTTATCTTCTTTAAGCAAAGCCTTTTCCTCTGCTCTAGCCCAACAGGAGACATCATCCTCCCAGTTCACCACTAAAGGAGTCTGCTTCGCCTTCCACCCAAGAGCTATTCTCCTCTTAGCCAAGAGGAAGGCCAGGTCTATGAATCTATGTCCCAGTCTTTGTGATTTAGGTCTTGGGAATAGGCCTAAGAGGCAAACCTCTGGGGAGCACGTCAGATTCCGGGACAAAATCCTGTTAATTGTATCCACAATCTTGAGCCAATAATCTTGAAGCCCGGGACAGGCCCAAACCATGTGGTCAAAATCAGCATCCCAATGTGAACATCTGGCCCAGGCCTGGTCTTCACTCCCATATACCACGTTCAGCCGGTGTGGGGTAAGATAGGTTCTGTGCAGCATATTGAATTGTATCAGCTTAAAAGCTGCATTCCTGGACACCTTTTTTGGGCCACCTAGAACCTTTTTCCACTCCCTCTCGGTGAGCTGCCTGTTCAATGCACCCTCCCACCTCTCTTGCAGGCGAGGTAATGGTCGATGTGTTATTTCCATTATTGCCAGATAGAGCCATTTCACCTGGTGTCCCGCTGAGCCCAGCGTCACCATTGCCTGAAGAGCCGCGTGGGTGACCAGTTCTTTCACATCTGGCCCCCATAGTTCTACCAGTGCCCTCCGTATCTTGTAGTAGTTCAGAAACTGCCCCGGTGGTAACTCGTGGTATTCCAGAAATTCATCTAACGGAGGTAATTCACCATCACGATAATAGTCTCCGACCGTCTGTATTCCCGCATCCTCCCAGCACTGCAGCTGCCGCTGCGGAAGGGGGGGACCCATTCCTACCTGTGCGAACCCCGCAAGGGGGATACGTGGTGTATAGAGCGGCGCATCTTTGGATCGTGCTGTACATCTATCCCAGCATTTCACCACCACTGAAAGTAACGTCCCCATACGCTTCATCCGCTGGCGACGATTAAGCATCCTAGGAAGCAATACCGCTCGTGCGGTGCCAGTGGGCAGTGACAAAGTGTCTAATCCTCTCCCATCGAGCCACCTGGCCATCCACTGAAGCTGTGCCGCCAAATAGTAGGCCTCAAAGTCTGGGGCCCCCAATCCTCCTCCCGCAAGCGGAAGTCGCAATGTCTGCAGAGATACTCTATTGCGCCCACCATCCCACACCAGGTCCCTTAATATCGCATCCAAGGTCTTAAACCAGCTCTTCGGTATTACTACCGGTAAATTAACAAAGTAGTATAGGAGTCGTGGTAACACCACCATTGTGGACAGCGCCACCCTAGCCATAACTGGGAGTTTGAGCATGCGCCAAAAGGCCACGTTCGTCCGTAGGGCTCTCAAGGCACTACCCAGGTTCCCCTCAAAAAGGTCCACCGGAGTATGGTAAATCTGGATCCCCAGGTATTTAAAGGAGGCCGGTGCCCATTCCAAGTCCAGCGGCAGGGTCAGAGGTCTAGCAAGGGTGGGACGCAACGGGAACACACAGGTCTTCCTCTTATTAAGATGTAATCCCGAAAGTTCAGCAAACTCCTCTAAGATACGCAACACTAATTGGATCCCACTAGCCCCATCCTGTTGGTAAATTAGAACATCATCCGCATATAGAGATACTATATGGCGGGTTCCATCAAGAGCCAGCCCTAGTCTCCCAACTTCTTGCCTCAATCCTTCCGCCAATGGTTCCATTGCTAAAGCAAAAAGAAATGGCGACAGGGGGAAACCCTGACGGGTTCCCCTATTAATGGAGTAGGAGGATGACACCGTGCTGCCTGTGCGCACTCGAGCTCTAGGATTTTCATATATACTCCCATCTGCATCTTCCCCATTACTGCCAGTAAAAAATCCCCAGCGGAGGGAATCAAAGGCCTTTTCCAGGTCCACTGCCACCACCACCGCGTCAGGGTAATCTCCCAGGTCTTTATGAAACAGGACACTATATAGTCTCCGCAAGTTATTGGATGTGGAACGCGCAGGGATAAAACCGCTTTGGTCAGTATGGACCAATCGCTGCATATGCGGTAAGAGCCTGTTTTCCAATGCTTTGCTCAAAATGTTAAAATCCCCGTTTAACATTGCCAACGGTCTAAATTCTGTCACCTCTGCATGATCTTTGGCAGGGGAATCACCAGTGCTTCCCTAATGGAGGGCTGTAGTTGCTTCTCCTTGAGCGCGGCCGCATACATCCGCTCCAACCTCGGGGCCAATATATCCACAAAGGCCGCATAAAATTCAGCCGGAAGGCCATCAGGCCCAGGCGTTTTCCCCCGCACCATTTCCTTGATGGCTACCCTGATTTCGTTTGCCTTAACTGGTACCGCCAGCGAGTCCCACGAGGCCCAGTCCAGTCCCTGTAACCGCAGCCTATCTAAATATTCCCGTAATTTGTCTCCCTGGTTAATTCCCGGTGGCCCATAGAGTTTCTCGTAGTACTCCCGGAACGCATCATTAATGGCTCTCGGAGAGCAGAGAACTTGTCCATCTGCATCCGTAATCCTAGGAATTGGGGTTCCCCTATCTTCCGGTCTGATCAACCAGGCCAACAGCCTCCCTGCCTTGCCTCCCTCTTCATGTTGCTTAGTTTGGTAAGCTCGAAAATCTAGTGCCCGTAGCCTATCCCACGTGGTATTATAAAGGCTCCTCACATCCGCCAACTTACCCTGTACCTCAGTCCCTTTCTCTATCTTCCTATCTAAAGCCAGAATCTGAGCTTCCAGTTCTTCTAGTTCTCGGGTAATCTCTTGTCTAGCTCCCGCCACCTGTCCCAAGCATTGTCCCCTGGCCACCACTTTAAATGCATCCCATTCCACCAAGGGGGAGCTGGCGGTACCTTGATTCTCAGCAAAATAGGCGACTAGCGCTACAGAGAGAAGTTGCCTAAATCCATCATCTTCCAGCAGGGCAGGGTCCAGTCTCCACATTGGGATTGGAGCCCTCTCAGGGGTAGGGGCAAATCGTAACAGTAAGGGACTGTGGTCCGAAAGGGATCTACCCAGGTATTCAGCCCCAGACAGCATCGGGGCCAGGCAATCAGAACAAAGAAACATATCTAATCGTGTATGCAAATCATATAGGTGGGAGTAGTAGGAGTATTCTCTCTGTTGTGCATTATGAAGTCTCCAGACGTCTATTAAGTCCCACCCCGCAGTCCAGTTCCTAAGTCCCCTAGTGTAGGAAGGTGGAATCTGACTACATGGTTGCCCCCACTTTTTTCCTGGTGTTTTGTTGGTTTTTGACTTAGTTTGGCTGGGAACCTGCTATTCAGGTCCCCAGCCTATCTGCTTTCTCTTTAAATGACTTGGAGTGCACTCTAGGTGCACTAGTGATTGGATACTGTGGTACCTTATGAGTCCCTAGTATATGGTACCTTAGGTACCAAGGGCATAGGTACTTCACAGGCCTACCAGGGGCTGAAGCATGTATTATGCCACCCCTGGGAAGCAGACTAAATCTGACACCACAGGCCTGCTACTGCAGCCTGGGTGAGGAAGTGCTAGCACCCCTCACTGAGATATAGGTCCACTATATCTCTCCTGCACACACATTGAGACTTATCAGTCACCCCTAAAGCAGGCCCTATCGATCCTGAGGACAGGGTGCTTAGTTTCCATGTGAGGGGGCGCCTCTGCCTGAGCAGGGCCCCTCTGCAGCTCTCAGAGTCCATTCTCTGGTGCTGTTTGTGGATGCGGTTAAACCATATACTTTTAAGTGCATTATATCCTCGCTGTAGAATGCTAACTTTGGAATGGCTGCATCGAAACATGTCGTGTTTGGTGTCAAACATCTTGGAATACTACCCCCCACAAGTCCTGGCGGCGGGGGTAGCATTCCACCCTTCTAGAGGGATAGACATGTACCTACTGTGGAAACGCGGTAGAATCCTGCAGAGCCCTGGCATCACAAAATGGATGCCACCAGTCACAGACACTGGGCTGCCCTCCTGCTGATGACCGACACTCGCAGTGGAGGAAGCCCAACAATAGATATCCTGTCCCAAGGGGGTGTGACCACCTTCCAGACAGGGTTTAGTGTATTGGGGCTGGGTGGGTGCACTCTTAGAGTGCTTTGAAGTCCTGCACTGGGGGAGCAGAAGGCTCCTCTGTGCATACCCCAGTTCAAACCGGCTCAGGGGCTACCTGTCCCTTCTCTGGCGTGAAACTGGACAAAGGGAAGTGGGTGTAGCCACCCACTCCCCTGACCCTCCCATAGGTAGGGTCATAGAGCTAGTCCCTCCCTTTCTTTTAGTATAAGAGGGGGAACCTGTGCATTGCACCCTAGATTTCCCTGGACGACGCTCTGAAGAAGAATCCCGGACCTTCGACGTTCCACTACCTTTGGAAGACTGAAGAATCTCCCTTGGAGTCAAGGAGTGACTCCCCTGCTTGGCAGGCACCTAAGACTACAAACAACAGTTGCAAACTACGCCGCTCCCGCCGGAGTCCGAAGTCCCTGCAGCCCAAGAAGTGGATTTCCTGACTTCTCAAAGGCCATCGTGAGTCCCCAGTGAAGTTGAGGCCAGTGGACCCCAAGAGTGACGAGGAACCGCGACCCCTGGGTACCATGCACTATTGTCGAGTGCAACCCCTTCACAACGTTCCACGAACTTGTGCTTTGGACCACGTGTGGTCCTAGCCTCCAGCAGGAACCCCTCCGAAGATCAGAGGCCTACCACGTCCCGAGTGACCGTGGGCCCCTGTTGAGCGAATCCTCCCGAGGCGTCTTCGCGATCCCTTGCCAGCCGGCTTGTGGGTCCCCAGAAGACTTTCTAAAGAAACCAAAGAGCTCCCCTGGTTGCTCCAGGCCTTCCCTGACTTACCTTCGCTGGGTGAGTCCCACAGACCTTGCTGGTCTGCGCCATTGCCTCTTCACACTTTCCCCAAGACTTGCTGTTACCAAGGCTTGTTGGCTCCAATCGAGTCGCCGACACCACAGTAAGCTGCAGACATCGTGGGACATGCCGAATCCAGCTCCTGGTCATCATCGACGCCTCCTGGACCTCGTGGCTGAAGAGTCAAGGCACCTGCGAACGACGTGAATCTTGTGACGACGGTGGGCATCCATCTTCCTTGCCCCGAGTCGCTGCCAAGTGACTTTGAACACTGTCCCCTCTGCTTTCAGGTCTTCCATCTTCCGAATCCAGGCTTGGATTCCTCCGGACACTTCTCCTGTCGCCGCAAGCAGCAAGTCTTCACTGGCTCCCATTGAAAACGACGCCGCAACCCGACACCAAAGGACACCTATGCACCCGGCTCCCCTGGGTGAGGTAACTTCAGCACTACGGTGCTCCTGTGGGTGTGGGCCCTAGAACTACTTACCCTGTAAGTGACTTGCTTGTAGCTTCCCTAGAAGTGTCCTAAAACTCTTATTTTCTAAGTGCGACAATTGCGCTGACTCGTACAGGGTTCGCGTCTGTGTTAGACACACCGCGTCCATCTCCTTTGTAACACTATCTAGAACTGTATCCTTCGACTCGTACCGAGTCCGATCGGGGTTCGCCTCGAACACACAAAGGGCCTGTAACACTGAGATCTCCATTGCACTGACTCGCACAAGGTTCGCGTCTGTGTTAGACACAGCGCGTCCATCTCCCTTGCAACTCTATCTGTAACCGCGTCCTTCGATTCGTACAAGGACCGATCGGTGTGTTCGCCTCGAACACGCAAGGGACCTTTAACATTGAAATCTCAATCGCGTCTGAGCGCATAGACTCGCACAGGACTCGCACCGGTGCCAGGTCACCGCGTCCGTCCCCTGTGGGTCTCCTACAACTACCTGGGGTGGTTCTTGGGGGTCCCTCGATTCTAGATGCCCTAGACCTATGTCTAGCCAAACTAAGATTGTGATATTCGATTGTGCTAAACTTATTTTGATAACATTTGACTTGTACATATGTTCCTGACTTCTAATCTCATAAAGAGATTAGTAGAGAGTGTTTATTAATAAATACATATATATTTGATATATATACCTGTGTGGTGTCTTTTCATTTGGTGATTCAAGAGATTGTGTGGTAAAACAAGCTGCTTTACATTCCTTCAAGACTTAGCCTGAAGGCTGCTCTCCACAGCTACCACTAGGATAGCTTTCTATAAAGGTTGTCTTAAACCTATCTACCATAAGAGTCGAATTGTTCTGGTGCAAGGTGTCCACTTTAAATAGTGAACAGCATATACCAGGCCAACTTCTCACACCTAGCTATAGTGGCAGCGAGTGTACCCCGCAGTGGGGGAGTGGATCTATCCCATCCTATGTCGTAAACACAATTAAAGTCTCCTCCCAGTATCAGATCCTCATGTGCCACCCCTGCTTGTGTTCCAGAGAGCCGTTCCAGGAAGGGGATCTGGTCGCGGCTTGGTGCATATATACTTCCCAATGTTATTTCCCTGCCCTTCAATTTGCCCTTGATCACCACAAATCTTCCGTCTGCATCTATTATTTTCCGGGAGAGCTGGAAGGGGACCCCCGGCCTGATCCACACAAGCACCCCCCTTGTGAAAGCCGAATAAGTAGTTGCGAATAGTTGCCCTCTCCACCTCCGTCTCAATCTGGTTACCTCTGTTTCTGTTAGATGGGTCTCTTGCAGCATTACCACCTGCGCTCCCCTGCGTCTGATATAGTTTAGGATACTGTAACGCTTGGCAGGCGAACCCATACCCCGAACATTCCAAGTGAGGAGTTTAAACACCTCAGCCTGACTTGCATTCCGTGTCATCGATCAGCACCGTGTCCCCCCCCCAACCACCCACCCCCCAGAGCGTCAGCTGGCAGAATAATCCCAGACCTCCTGGCATGTAACAACAAACCCAACAATTCAACTCCCCAACCCACGAGCGGACTGACAACGGTCAGCTGCCCAAACTCGCAAAAAGATTGCATAGTACGAAACTACAGCAAGTAGTTAAGGCCCAAAGCTGCTAGCGCAAGAGCCTACAGGGGAGCGTGACTATCTCAACTAATACCCAACAAGGTACAAATATGCATCTTATGCGCCTCAGCCTAGGTTGGCCGTTCCACCCCGTGCCCCCTTTATATACTCCCGCTGTGAGGAAGAAAGATCGGGTGTGGATAAAAACAACTCAGGAGTATGACCACTCGACTTAATAAAGCAGAAGAGGAAAGGATATCGGGTAAAGAAAGAGAGCACCAGACACAAATCACACTATCCCATCTGCAGTTTGAGGAGTCACAACTGGTAAACAGACGCTGCCACCACGAGACGTGTCTGAATCTGAACCATCAGTTCCTTGTTTCGACCCTGAACCTCTCTCCGACGACGATCTCCTGCTTTGCATCATGGCTGCAACTGCCTGTAGCGTCTCTGCTCTCTCCGACGCTGTTCGTGACGGGCTCGGCCTCTTAGCAGTCCTCCGCCGTTGACGTCTTCGTAATCTCTTTCCATGGTCTCTGGCCCTAATTGATTGTCCCACTCTCTGCTGCATGGGTTGACCTTCCATTTTATACGCCTCAATCCACTCCCAAGCTGACTTGGGGTCCTCGCAGAAGTGGGTTGCCCCCTCCAGCATTATCTTGAGGCGGGCCGGGAACATCAGAGAATATTGGATCCCCGCCTCACGCAGAGCCTTCTTGACTTCAAGGAACGAGGTACGGCGTATCTGGACCTCAAGTGTATAATCAGGGAACAGTGACACCTTATTGTTCTCAACTGTGTATGGCCCCTCCGAGCGAGCCCTCTGCAACAACAAATCTCTGTCTCGGAAGTGAAGCAGTCTAGCCACCACAGGGCGCGGCAGCCTCCCCGGTGGTCTGACGGGCACACGGTGAGCTCTTTCCAGGGTATAGAACTGAGACAGCCCCTCCGGCGCCACCACCTCACGAAGCCATGCCTCCAGGTATTTGACCATGTCCTGGCCTTCCACTCCTTCCGGTAAACCCAGGACCCTCATGTTGTTTCTCCGGTTTTGCCCTTCTGCGTCTTCTGCTCGCCGCTCTAGTACATTAACCCTACTGGATAGTTCTCCGACCTGCTCAGTCAAAGCCTGCTGCGCTGGGGCAAGCACATCCAGTGTCGATTCAGTTTGTTTCACTCTGTCCGCCAATTTAGCGTGCTCTGCCCTTAACAGGCCCAGGCCCACCGCAACTGTGCTAATGTCTTGATGTAATGTCGCTTTGGTGTCGGGGATGGCCTCCAAGATTTTGGTCAGTTGTTGCTGTACAGGTACCTCCGGCGAGTCTCCTCCCGAATCTTTTAGCACTAGCTCAGGCGCACTGTCTTCCTGTTCCGGGGGGGGGTCCCGCCTGTTTTCCCTTGGGTTTCCCCTTTGCCGGTGCGATTAGGTCTCTGGCCACTGATCTAGTGCGCCGTTCTCTGGGCGGCTGGGGAGCCGCCGCCACTGTCTCAGTCCCACACCACTCCAGCGTATGGACAATGGCCTCTGTACTGCCGTTGGATTTTTTTTTTTAGGCGATGGCCTCGGCCCGCTACAGCCCAGCCAGCCACCAGGCGTGGCCGTCAACGTCGTCCCCTAGTGCCTCGCACGAACAGCACCCAGGTCAGGCCATGACGCTCCCACAGAGGGTCCCCACTACAGTAGGTTGTTCCACCCTTCAACAGGTTGCAACCAAGCTGTGCTCAGGTCTCAGATCAGTTGACCGTCGAGAGACCCGTGGCTCATCAGGGAGCAGAAAGCAGCCGGGTGACCTCCAGGAGACAGCACCAATTATGTCTTAATATGGCTGCACGATCAATGCAGGGGGTAGCCCAGCGGGCACTTGTTGGGACGGGGGGCCCCCGCAACGGTGAGTACTCATGTCGTAGTGAGGCACAGTAAGTGTAGGTAGCTTCCCAGCTCACCACCAGACAGACCTATGACCAAGTACCACCAAATCCACAGCGTGACAAAGAACCGCGCGGGGCAGCACTCTCAACATAGGCGTCTTCGAGATTCAAACCACCTCAGGTGCCCATAAGCTGTGCGGGGCGCAGGTCAGCGTGGTAGTCCTCCAGTTGAAAATGCCCCAATACTCCCTCAGTAAGCAACAGTATCGTGGGCAGGTATGTCAATTCCGGGCACGCCCCTGCCGCACCTCCACCAAGTCACACAGCTGGACAGCCACAGGGTCGCAACACAGCAGGCAACAGCACGTACCCTCAATCCTTACAGAGAGAGCACAGCCGGGAGGCGGGTGTTGGCCGCCAACACTCTCAGCGCCGCTGTAGACTCTTACAGGCTTGTGTAGGCGCAGCCCTCTCTTGCCCACAACGTCAGCTTCACTACTCCAAAACGACCGGCCTCCCAAGTTCAACCGGGGGACTCACCTCCACAATCCCTGGCTGTTCCTGACCACCTCCGTACACCTCCGGTATTGCTCTCTATTGTGCCACAACACAGGGGTCAAGGAGGTCCCGAGCAACGGGCTCCCAACGGCAGTGTGGCTCTCTCGGCCGCTGTTGTGCAGAGGGCGCCTGCCGCACCCCCTCCCCCGATCCACGTCCGCCACCAACGGGAGGATACGCCAGTCTCTCCGATTCCCAGTCGATTAATAGATCCACAAAGGAGATCGAGTAGTCACCTAGGGATATTGTCCTGAACCTCTGACGGTTCTGGTAGTGTGCAATCGACTGACCAAAGTGCGGAGTACGCCACTGGATCCCCCACACTTTCCGCCCTCGGGGTCTGTAGCACTCCACATGCAATGGCGTCGTCTCGGAGGATGCAGCCCCGCCCGACACCCCCGTCTGTCCGGGGTCCTCAGGCGCCCCAGACCGGGCTTCGGCTCACGGACACTGTTTTTGGGCTTCAGTGTCAATGGCCCGTCCGCTGCAGCCCGATCTCCACTCCGGCGCCCAGCTTCCTCTTCAGACGCTGCTCCGTCACCTTCTCAGGCCGTCATGTTTCCAGAGCAGTGTCTGCCCCGCATCGCCCCAGTGCCTCACTCCGCTCCCCTCACAGTCTCCAGGGGATGAAAATTGGGTCCTCAGTAGCCGTGGCAGGCCGGGCTCACCAAGGCGCGGGCACGGGCGAATTTCCCGAAGAGCAGGATAATTGAAGCGGCTGGCACGGCGCTCTCAGCTCACATGTCCGCCATCATCGGCTCTCAAGCCACGCCCCCTGGTAGGGTGTCATGCTTCATCGTAGGGCGCTCCTCGTCAGACCGGCGCTGCAATGTCTGACGGGCCTGGTGGCTTCTTTGGCGGAGTTCTTCAGATCTGAGGATGCCGTATGTGGTGGGTGCACGTGGGCATAATACAGTGAGTAGTGGTGTGTAAAAGGTTACTTAAAATAGTCACCGGAACCCAGAGACTTTTAATTTAATATGGACCCAGGACTAAGTAAAAACAGTGGCGCTATCTAGAGGTCCTAAGGTAATAGGATAGCTTATGTGTGTGTGGTCAACATGTTTCGTGCCATTGGAGCCCAATCGTCGGGCGGCACTTCTTCAGGACCGTTATAAACAAAAGGAAAAGAAAAGGCCCCCTAGTGGGGCCGGGGGACTCCCCGGGAATCAGGGATGTCCGATTGAAGTGTGTCTGATCCCAAGTAGGAACCAGAGTAACGTCTCCACCTCAAAGGTGGGGTAGCACTACTTCATAGGCGAAGGGGAGAGACCCGACCACTGTAGGGGACACCTGGACAAAGGAACGGGCAATGCCGTCTCACCTCTGTGACTCCCCCGCGTCTGGATATCCAAAGAAGCCACCAGGCCCGTCAAACATTGCAGCGCCGGTCTGACGAGGAGCACCCTATGATGAAGCATGACTCCCTAACAGGTGTGTGAGGGCATTACGATCTGAAATTCAGATCTTCCAGGGACTAGATTCTTGGCCAGGTAGCAACCCCCAGTGCACCGGCTGAATAGAGGAACGATCTCCTTCTTGTGTTATACATGTGTTCTTGGAGGAGCATAGGAGGAGGACCTCTTTAAATAACCTGCTCTTCCGTCCCCCCTCTTTGATTTAACATCGAAGTCATTTTGGGGTCACGAGGAGTCCAAAACATCTGTATCTTTGCCTTTTATTCAGAAGGAGTTCACACCGATGCCAGCTAAGGGTCCAAGACCTGGAGTGCACCTCTTGGGGATCAGGAATCACTACAGCAGAGACCAGCAGTAGGGGTGTGGTCAGGTCCAGGCAAGTCCAGCTGAAGTTTGTCAGCTGGAAAGTTGCAGGGAGAACTCTGGAAGCTTGTAGTGTCTCTGTAGCTCACACAGGAGGTCAGTCAACTGACCCCTGGACACTCTAATTAGCCTGCGTTCAAAGCAAGCAGGTACAGTCTTCCTTCTCCAGTCAGTAGGACTTCCCCTCTTCCTCCTACAGCAGGGAAGTTCTTCTAATGAATCTTCCACATGTCTAGGACTGTTCTGAGGCATTCTGAAGGTCCTCCTTTTACACATGGTGACAGTCTTGTGTGGGAAAATTCCCTGGTGTACCTTCAAAGCTGGTTCTAGTCAGTTCTTCACCTTACACTGGTCCTGGCTCCAAACTGTCTAGGGTGTCAAGGGCAAGAAAAGGTATGGTCAGAAAAAAATCACAGAGAAGGGGGCCCCTGAACAGATGCCTAGTCAGGGGAACAGGGGAAAACGTCACATCAATCAACACTAACCCCACTGCCTGAAACTTATTTATTCAATATAGCATACCGTCTAGGATAAAAGAGGGAGGAAATGAGTCACCTCATCACCACCAGGCAGAACACAGTGTGCAAGAAAGAATTTATGAATACATAATTTGACAATTTTTTGGGGTATGTACCCTAAATTTATTGTGCATGTCAGTAATATGCGAAAGTATCAAAACACATAGATTAGATAAAAATAGATACAGAGAATAAATATGTATAAACAATTACAAAACCCAGACGTAAGCAACACAACTGTGATGCAAAATTGCACCCAACTTAAACATGCATACTGATCAATGCCACACTCGTTCATTCACTCATCTAACCACATAGACAAGACAAATACCAGACTGGACAACATCCCATCAGACACAATACATGGAACCTGAGATGGTCAGACATATAGCAGAAATTAATTTATACAGGTATTTTTCCTGTTATTTTGCTGTAACAATTTCAACAGTTTGTAACTTGACTCCAATGGATTGTTTGTATATATTTTGATATTTTATACAGAAAGGACAGAAACATGGGATAACATCAAATCTGTAGAAATGTTGCGCCAGTCGGGAGGGGAAATGCGCACTACAAATACAAACTGTTGAAATTGTTACAGCAAAATAACAGGAAAAATACCTGTATAAATTAATTAGTGCTATATGTCTATGGACTTTCTAAAAGTGGCATTTTCAGAATAGTAACTTAAAATCTGACTTCACCATTTAGGAGAATTTAAAATTACAATTTATTGGAGTGTAAACACCAAGTTTCAAGTTTATTTGTAAGTGCTTAGTTGGTTAAAAAACATTACACTGATAATAAAATTACGAAAAATAATTAACAATTAAAATACATTATCCAAACAATATAGTGATGATTTCTCATTTGTTTCCGTTACAGAGGGGGTAAAAATATGAATAATTTGCTAAAATACTCATTAAAAAAACAAGGATTCTCTTTTGGAGTTTACAAAGTTCATCGTGTGCCTCTTTTCCGGAGCGCGCTTGTCAATACATTAGGGGAAATGTTAAGATTCAAATACTGTGTTACCCTCCTGGTCGTAGATGGCCTATTGTCCAATTGTGCAAATACACCAGTTGTGGCTATTTATTATGTTGCTTGGCTCTGGGGCAACAGTCCTAGGCTGACTTGATTTTGTTATTCTGATTTCATTCATTGAAGGGACTGCAAGGAGAGTCTTGTGGCAAAATGAGGCACTCTGGTGACTGGAGACTTGGGGTTATTGGCTGACTATTATGCCGATTGGTATGAGGGCGATGACATGTAAAGGAGGTAATATTTCATATGTGCCTCATTAAGACCAAAGAGGGTGGATAGGTGTGCGGTTACTGCTTGCTGTCAGCCATTTAGTGTTGAAAAGTTGTATTGAATGTGTGCATCGGTGGCTTTGCTTTAACCCGTTAGAGCCCGTAATTGTGCAGTTCTCCTCTTTTTGCAGCTGTTCATTAATTTGAGAGAAGTATTTTACTCCATGACATACCAGTTGTATCGAGGAGTCTCCCAACTAAGTAATAACGGCTTGCCTGCAGGTGCGGATGTTTAGTTCCCAGAGGATTAGTTTTAGGAGATTCTCCCTTTCGTCCAGTACCGCGGAACACGTGCACATGAGATGTGCTATGGATTCTAATTTGTAACTGCGTAGGCGACATTTTGTGTCTTGCATCCTGCCCTTCCATGTGGGGAGCAGGTATTTTGAGTCAGAAATTCCGAGGTGGTACAGCATGAAACTCCTTTCATTCTGTTGCTGGATGGTTAAGTGTGCTGTAACATATGGTTGCGGTTTCAGGATGGTGTACAAATTTATCACTGTCCAGGCGTGACACCACTTGGCCAGGCTGAGTTTCTCTACCAACAAATGACAGTTTCTTTGCTGAGGCATTACTTGACCGGGTGAATGTGACTCGGTCCATCTTGCTGTCCCATTTTTCTTGAATTCCAAGTTCGATTAATGCTTTCCCCAGGTGGGTGCCCCATGAATTTGATTGTTTTTACTCCATTGGGGCGTCGATCTCCAGCCAACATAGGTTGTTCAGTGATCCGCTCTTAGAGGCGCGCAGTTTTCTACACAGTTTCACCAAGGTGTTAAGTCATTGGAAGTTTTGGTTTTGCAGCTTGATTTCCAGATGCACTGGGCTGGTGAGACTGCTTTAGGGAGGCAAAACACTGTTTTGTATACTTTTGTTTGTAGTTCGTTTAAGATGGCTGTTTCCTTACTGTGCCATATTTCCAGACAATATGTCAGGGAGGCTGTTAATTGGGCCGCCATCACTGTAAGAAGGTAGCTATGGAAAGGGCAGCTCAGATTCTTTTTTAAGAGTTTGAAGGCAAATATTAATGAGTGAGCTTTTGTTTGCACTGTCCTGATTTGGATGGTAATCGACATGAGGCTCCCAACATTTATGCCCAGATTTTTGTATGTGTGGGCTGACTCGACCTGCTCACCTTTGATGAACCATTTGTATGTCTAGTACTGAGAATCCACTAGGCGTGCTACCTTGGTTTTCCATAGGTTCAGCTCAAGGCCTTGCGTGCCAATGTAACTTGCCAAGACATTGATCGCTCTTTGCAGTCCGATTGAACTCTGGCTCAGCACGACTATGTCATCTGCGTATTGTGGGCTATTTATGGGCTCGTTTGCCAGATTGGGGGGTTGGCTCTCTGTTTTTTCCAAGTGATTGTTCATGTCGGCCAGGTACAGATTAAATAGACTCGGTGCCAACACGCAACCTTCTTTCAGGCTGCTATTGATGTTTATTTTTGCGGTCACTCTGCTGCCATCTCCAAGTGTCACCTGCGTCCATAATTTACTATATAATGCTATTATTTCATTAAGTATTTTTTGTAGCATGCCTCATTCTTTCAATTTTATCCAAAGACGATCTCGTGGAACTCAGTCATATGCCGATTTTAGATCTATAAAGCATGCAAATAGTTTGATTTTCCTCCTTATTGCTTTTTTAGTTAGAATTTTCAATACTGCTAGATTTGTTGTTGTTCCCATGCCAGGCCTAAACCCTGTTTGATTTTTTTGATATCGCACCTTTCTCCTTAACCCAGGTTTGAAGGTGGGATGAAATACAGGAAGCGTACAGTTTTGCTTCAACGTCTATCAAGGCTATAAGCCTGTAGTTCTCTGGTGATGTATAGCATCCGTTTTTATATATTGGGTAAAATTTTATATATTGGGTAAAAGATGTTCCCTTTCCATGAATTCGGTATGGTATTCTGTCGGTATATGTAGTTAAAAAGAGGTGTTAGGTACCCCGCCCAGAAGCCAACTTCTTGCTTGAATAGTGCATTAGGGATGCCATTTGGGCCGGCCGCACCTTCTAACTTCAACTTTTTTATGATTCCCCATAGTTGTTTTAGGTCCGTCAGAATCTGAGCTGTTGTAAATTCGTACATGAATACATCCAGAGGTTCTGTTGTTATTACAGTGTCGTCCTCGAATTTATCGCTTGGTACTGCTGTCCAATTAGTTCCCTCTGGCATTACCTGTCTTGACCTATTGCATTTCCAATGCTTGTTTTTGTGTGTCACTGTCTAACTGTCTACATGAAAAGTCTAAAAGTACAGGATCATACTTCCTCAGTCCTGCCATCTACTGCTTTCCTATACGCATGCCAGGGCCCAAGGCTGAGGCTCCGGCGACTTCATCTGCAATCTTAGAAACTTTGATTGCACCTAGAGAGCTACGGATTGGGGACTAATCCTGTGCACCCCTAAAGTTAATTATTTTGCATGGAAGCTGCACTGAGTGCAGAGCATTCTCGTCAGGATGCAGTTGTTATACTCTGGATGTGGGTGAAAATGTGGTAGAGGTTTTAGTTGTATATACATTTGGTTTGGTGGTATTCTTCTGTTTGATCGGCAGGTGGTAAAGCAGGGTTAGCTTTCATCTTTCAGTTGTTTGTAACCTTTTCTTGTCAATATTTCATGAGAGTTGGTTTATGTGGCTCAGTTCTTGGTACTGCTAATTTTTCAGTTCTTGGCACTGCTAATTTTTCAGTGTTTCGTGTGTTGCTTCCTTCAGTTCTTTGGAGTATACACATTTACTACTGGTTTCACTTGGCCTCACAAGTTAACTTGCTTGTATGAGCAGCACCCTCAATAGTTACACAGTTTTATTGTGGTACCCTATTTAACACTGTACAATCCAAGACCACTGCATTACAGCGAAAGGGGAGCGGGGCACTCTGGTACATTCATTCACTCATCATTCATTATCCACTTGTGCAGCCATTCATCCATCCAGGCAGCAATGTCTCACTCACACATCCATCAATGCACAAATCAACTCATCAAGGCAAGAGTGCAGTCACTCATTTATTCATTCATCCATGCATTTGTCAATGCATTCATCCAGCTACTCACTCATCAATTCATTCAAAAACGCTTAGAACTTGTTCCCACATTCATTTACCGACCCAGCCATGCAACCATGTGCGCAGACACCAACTTGCCAATTAATGAAACACCAACTTTCACAAAAAAGACGGCCTATAATTTTTGGCAGTGCCTGTTATATAGATTTCCCCAAATACATTTATAGTTATCGAGAGGCAAGTGCAAATGACGAATTTGAAATCCACTTCATGTGGATACAGCAACTATAGTATGCTGGTTCTCACTGGGTGCTAAATGACTCTGATTGTTCTAAAGGGACTGAAACTAACCTTCAAACATTAGCCCGTCACTCAGTGAGGCATAGCTGTACTTTTTCAGTACTGCTCTTTTGTGTGTGATCACTGAAACAGGGGTGCATATAGATTTACAGCAGAATGTCGTTCATCAGAATATCCCTGGATTCATTGTATCGTCTCCTGCAGGATATTGCCTATTTTTTCTTTCCTTCAATTGAAGCCAGCATTGCAGTTCATGTGCAACATTTTACTTTGAAGAAATCTGTAATTTTCATATCTTTACAACTTTAGTAACCTATTTCAGTATCGATGGCCGACATTTGCCACCCTAATTAATGCACCATGAGAGCTGCGGACTGGGGACTATCCCGCACACCCCTCTATCACTACACTGAGCTGACAGCTGGCGGCCATTCCTGCGGGTCCCGCTGGTAATGGAAAGCAAGCAAAGTGATTTGTAATGCCGTGGAGAAAGACTCTCATAGAACATTCTGAATTTATTACACAAAACAGACTGTTTTGTGTAATAAATTCAGAATGTTCTATGAGAGTCTTGCAGACACACCAGCAGCCAGGCCATGTTTACACTTAGAGGCACACCCCTGCTTCAGGTGCCACTTCTAATTTATGTGCTGTCACTGTGGGCCGCACTGGTAATGGAAATCAAAGTGAATTCTAAATAATGCCGTAGGATCATCCCACGGCATTATTTAGAAATCACTTTGCTTTCCATTACCGGCGCGGCCCAGCGGGATTGGCCGCCAATCGGCAGCTCACCCTGTAATGTGTGGGGAGGGTGTGTTCGATCTTTGTGTCTCCTTGGACCTTGTCACAGCGGTGGACTCTCCATTAGGGCGGAGGAGCGACGCCCATCCCTGCCACCAACCACAAATAAAACGATAAGAAAACGGGGTTCTAACCCGTTTTATTATCGTTTTATTTTAATCCCCCTGGACCCGCCCCCAGGACTCTGATGAGTCTTTGGGGGGATGACACTGTGGTGGGGGAGTGCTAGTGCACTCCCTTGTCCCGTCACTGTGCATGAGGTGTTTGGCTGGCTGTTTCAGGCCGGCCAAACACCTCATGCGCAGTGACACAATAAGAATCCGGTTATGGCCTAAACTTTGCCTGCACACAGTTTGTCCCTAATGTTTTAGAAAGTGCTCACTCCTTTGGGTCAACCGAAAACCCCCAAATTTAAACATACAATTCAACAATTTTGAGGAGCACAATAAGGTTCTTTCACAAAAGAGTCTGAAGAAATCTCTTATAATTTACAGATTTTACACATTACTCATATATAGATCAAATGACAGCATGAGACTTTTAGTAGTCATATAATACAAAAGTTAGATTCACAATCTGATTATTTTTCATCATCTTTATTCTTTAATTTCGCAGATTTTGTGATAAAACAGGAAGACAATTCCCAAAAATGAAACAGCCTACGCGTTTCGTCCCCGTTCACATGGGACTTCTTCAGGGCAGCACCTAATCTTATGGAAAGTCTTATCTTCAATCAAACGTCGGATGCTGTGTACTCTTTATATACTTTTTAAAACCTCATAAACTTCCTCTGTAGATCCAATGTTGGTTTGGAACATCTACAGTACAGCTAATTTTGCACACGGTATCATGCTCCTTTTCTTACTCTATTCGCGATTGGCTATTAAGAAATCCGAAGCAGAGAAAATGTTTATGAGGTTTTAAAAAGTATATAAAGAGTACACAGCATCCGACGTTTGTTTGAAGATAAGACTTTCCATAAGATTAGGTGCTGCCTAATAAAGATGGTGAAAAATAATCAGATTGAGAATCTAACTTTTGTATTATATGACTACTAAAAGTCTCATGCTGTCATTTGATCTATATATGAGTAATGTGTAAAATCTGTAAATTATAAGAGATCTCTTCAGACTCTTTTGTGAAAGAACCTTATTGTGCTCCTCAAAATTGTTGAATTGGACCTCATGCGCAGTGAAGCTTTCTCCAGCCCCAGCTGCGTTGCTGGTGCTGGAGAAAGCAGGCACCGGCTCCCAGTATGCCTGGGAGTGCAAAATTGTAGTGCTCTGGCCAATCCCGACGCTGCTTTCCTGTAGCGTCATGGTTGGCCACAGTGCAGTCTGGGAGCCTGTCCCACAAGCAGGAAGCGTGGGATGGAGCGGGCAGCAGAGGCGGCAGCGATCAGGTAAGTTTATTTATTTTCTTTTTTTCTTTATTTTGTCCCCCTAGTTCCCCCCTCCCCCCCAGTTCCCTCTTCCGGCCCGCCACTTTGGCAGGGGATGGGCTGCGACTGGCCACTGCATGTGCTGGTAGATTGGAAACACTCCTCCTCGAGGGACTGGTAAAACTGCCATAGTAGTTTTACTGCTGTATGAAGATAGGTAGTCAGCCCTGGCCTTGGGTACGAGCAATAGTAGCGAAAATACTGAGCCGAGGCAGGGTGACTCGAGGTCAGGTCATACCACTTTTGCATTGTATTCGATGGGTTCTGTGGAAGTAATCAATCACATGACAAGCGAGGCAGTCTGTTTCGGATGGTACGAGTGAAGGGATATATCCGAATGCACTGTGGTATGTATCCATTGATCATTTAATTGACATTATGAAAAGCAACATGCGTAACTCATATCTTTGGGTGATTGTATGAAATCCATCCTTTTGGCAAGAATTTGAAATGCATTCGAATTCTTTATGAATGAATATCTCGGTCGGTGCTGCTGCAGGTCATGATGGCTTTGCTGGTCCACTACATCATGAAAAACAGATGCATAATTTGCAATTTTTGTAAATGATGCAGCTGGTTTTGATGATGTAGTGGACCAGCAATGGGGAGCTAGGGGAGTTCCAGCAGAAGGATGGGAATGATGTGATCATATTTCTTCATCCCCTGAATGAGATGTAAAGTGCCCTGTATGGTGCCCTACTGACTTTTAATGTTTATTCTTTGCAGTATCATTGTATCCAGTCTGACAAATCATAGTAACTTGTATTTCCTCAGTAGATTTCATTTGTAAAGGTATATCAATAAGTAAAGAAACCTGTGACATACTCAGCATTGTTATCTCAAAGTCTGTTAGGAAGTTCTGTTGTTATACTGAATAAGCAGCTACCAACGTCATTATCATATGAAATATCTTTATTGTTGTCAAAACTACACTTTCACAATTGATTTATTAACCTTCTTGCTTTCTCAAATTTGCTTGAAAATGCACCATTTGCCCACTCTTTTTCAAAACAAATTCCTGGGGGAGAACCCCCCTTATGACACTGGGGCTCTCTCGCTACGTTTGCTCGTCACAGGGCATTCATCCCGAACTTTTATGCCCCACCACTTTCAAATATCACCAGCTGCCACTGAAAGCTACTTTAGTGGGTGGCACAATGAGTGCCGAAGCTGACTAGTAGCACGCAATTTACTGGCCCTGAGTTCATGTAGTACCATATACTAGGGACTTTCGAGTAAATTAAATGTACCAATCAGGTGTAGGTAAATGTTTACCATATTTAACAGGGATAGCACAAGCACAGAGTCCTGAAAGTCAACAAAAACGAGTTCAGCAAAGGAAGGCAAAAATCTGGGGTAACCCTGCAGAGAGAGACAGGTACAAAAACATTGTAATATTTGAGTCCAAGCCTCTGTGTGTGTTAGGCGCAGAGAATATGCATGTATTTGTATAGTAGATAAGGCACTTTCTTTCATTAGTTTGTTAGTCTGTTAAAAATTCTACTGATAAATTTAAACCGAAAACTAAAGCAGGAGGAAGATGTATCACGTTCATTACAAAATTGTAAGCATGAAGATGTTGAACACATGACCTGGCACTTGCACAGGGAGGTCTCTGATATGTAGCACCTGGCAGCACACAGCTTGCCTCTCCTGCACACTGCTTTCCTAAGGTTAAAGCTCCTTTTGTTCCAGGCACCCAAAGAGGAGGAGACGTTATCATAGTGCAGAGTTAATTACATTTCCTCTTACAGCACTTGAAAGCTGTTCTTTCAGGCAAGGGAGCAACTCTGGCAAACTAAAATGAACTCTGTACAGTTTATAACAGTGATACTCAAAGTACGGCCCGGGGGACAGCAACACTAGCTGCTGTGTAGTTGCTGAGCACTAATATTCAGAAAAAAATGTTAAATAAACGGGCAAGCATTTATTAACCTACAAATAAATGCTTTCTTGTTGATTTAATATTTTTTTAGACTTCCTTACATAATCCCCGACCCACCCAGACCCCCTACTGTCACCCTGCTGGCATCAGTGCGGCCCTCGGTCACATCACAGACTGTACTTTATGGCCCCTGGGCAAATGTTTGTGAGTACCCATGGTTCATGACATGGATTGCGATTTAGCAGTCTGGGTTAGACTGTTGCTGCTATGGTAGGGCCAGGACTAACTTCACATATTTGGTCCTTGTCTTTAGTGGAACAGTAAGCAATAAAACATTAACTGGAATACAGCCCTAAGTAATTACTAGTGGTTGACATCAATTCAAGTCACCATTTCCTTTTTAGGTCTCACCTATATGTAGGGGAAAGCCACTTTTGGACCATACCAAAATATTATAGTGGGCTTTGAACCAGCGCATTGCTTACCATTGATTGGCTTTCTTGTAATTCTCATTTAATTACTTCCTATTTATGGCTTTCCTTCCTCTTCTTGTGTATGCCCCTCCCCTGGAGTAAAGCCTGTTTACCATCCTTTTGAGTAAATGACTTGTATCCTTATTTTGCTCACATTCAGAGAACTATTTTTTCTTTTACATTCTGCACTCCATGAAAGTGCATGTCTATCTGGCTCCCTCACTTGTGTGCAGGTTCACCCCCAAGCCCCTCCATTGTGCTCTGTGTTGCTCCCTACCCCTTCAGAATTGTATGAAAAAGCACAGCAACAGCCATATTTTTGGTGATATATGACAAAAGAGCAGACTTTAAGGGTTGTTTTTGTTTTATCTCCTCCATTCCACATATTGCAGGAATGCACAGGCCTTGACAGATAACAGCTTTTATGGTGCTGGGGGTGGGGCTGGTTGCTGAACTCAGCTGTCCGTTTGAGGAAGAAGGTATACTTAGCATGACCGAAAAGGTGCTGTCTGTTCTCCTGCAGGCCCATAACTCTGCTCCCTGATCTATTGTAGAGGACCAAATTACTAGAGCATGATTCAGTTTTGAATCCTGCAGGAAGTAATTTAAGCCTTGGTAAGCACTTTTCCTTTAATCTTGCAACTTCTTTTTTCTTTTAAAAGTATGCTTAGGGTTGAGTAAAAAATATTCCAAAACTAAAGCATGCCATTTATAAAGTTGGAAAATATTGAATTCAATATTCAATCTTTAAAAGGCCTTATGTTATATTTTAACTTTTCCTCCAATACTTTACAAACAAGCATAGTGTTTTATATATACTTTCAAGCCCTAAAAATGCAATAATAGAAATAACCCCAAGAAAGTACCACTTTCTGAACACATAAAATGCAACCCATGACACAGCCCCTATCTTCATCCCATGTATTTTCCTTGAATCACTGACAGAATATCGATGAGCTAAATATCAACCTACAAAAATATCGGTGACAAAATATCGACTACCAGAATATCGAATTCCTATCTACAAACAGGTAAGTACAAAAATATCGAATCCAAAATATCGTTGTAAATAATATAGTTTGCTAAAATATCGACTTTTTTAAAATGTCTTAAAAGTAATGTAAAATTAATGAAATAATAAATATAATTAAGTAAAACTTACTTAAAAATACTTAAATAACCTTAAAATTAATAAATAATAAATGTAAGTTAATAAAAAAATAAACATGCATTTTAATTTTTTATTACATATATATTAACTTAATAATATTTTAAAAATCAATATTTTTAATAATTAAATGTTAAAAAAATAATTTTACATATAATTACATATGTATATATGTAAATAAACCTATAATATAAATATAAAAATAAATTATATATAATAAGTTAAAACATAAAAAAAAAAAAAAAAAATTAAATTATATTTGACACTACATTAAATATAACAATACTGAATAGATTGCATAGCGTAAAAGATAAAATTACTATTCCCACTCCAGTGAGTGCAACAGTAGGGAAAGAGTTGGATAGCGGGTGGGTAAAAATTACTATTCCCACTCCAGTGAGTGCAACAGTAGGGAAAGCGTTGGATAGCGGGAGGGTAAAAATTACTATTCCCACTCCAGTGAGTGCAACAGTAGGGAAAGCGTTGGATAGCGGGAGGGTAAAAATTACTATTCCCACTCCAGTGAGTGCAACAGTAGGGAAAGCGTTGGATAGCGGGAGGTTAAAAATTACTATTCCCACTCCAGTGAGTGCAACAGTAGGGAAAGCGTTGGATAACGGGAGGGTAAAAATGACTATTTCCACTTCAGTGAGTGCAACAGTAGGGAAAGCGTTGGATAGCGGGAGGGTAAAAATTACTATTCCCACTCCAGTGAGTGCAACAGTAGGGAAAGCGTTGGATAGCGGGTGGGTAAAAATTACTATTCCCACTCCAGTGAGTGCAATAGTAGGGAAAACGTTGGATAGCGGGAGGGTAAAAATTACTATTCCCACTCCAGCGAGTGCAACAGTAGGGAAAGCGTTGGATAGCAAGAGGGTAAAAATTACTATTCCCACTCCAGCGAGTGCAACAGTAGGGAAAGTGTTGGAGAGCGTAGGGGAATAATTTAGTATACCCACTCCTGCAATATAATTAAAATTAATTAACAATTAATAATTTTTTTTAAATTAATTTACCTCCCACCATTTTCTCCTATAAACATTACCTACAATATTGTAACATATTAATAAATTAACATAATTAACAATTAATTAATTAACTAATTACAATTAACAATATAATTAATAACAATCAAATCTAAATTAATTCACACAATTAACACTATAAAATAACTTAAAAAAATTATAATATAACAAATAATAAAAAATACATAAAAATAAAGTACTTCCTACCCTACTCCCTATCAACCCTCAACCCACTGATAAAAAAGTACACAATTAACATATTTACAAATTAATTGTTAATAATGAATATCTAATTAATTACTAATTAATAAAAAAATACACAATTAACATAATTACCAATTAATTATTAATTGTTATTAATCAATTTATAATTAATTAGTAATAAATTAATTAACTTAATTAACAATATAAATTATTAAATATTAAATTATTAAGTAATAAAATAATAAATTAATTAATTTCAATTAAATTACTTCCCACCCTATTCCCCTATAAACCCACAACCCGCTACGGAATTAAATTACACAAAAATTAATTAACATAAAATTCCTTACTTTTACAAAATTCAAACATACATGACAAAAATAATACATACTTTTAACACATATACTAACACTTAAAACAGTAAAAAAAAAATCGATATTACTAACTTCGATATTTTGGAAATCGATATTTCTTACCTGCATTTCGATATTCTGCACCACTATATTTTTGCAATTCGATATTCTGTCCATTCTATATAAAAAACTCGATCGAGTTTTTTATATGTCCTGTCCAGTCGATATTTTTTTTCTCGATATTGTGACTAGTTACCATTTTCCTTATATACCTTCAGGCCACATTACATGCAACCATAGAAAAGCCCCTAGAGTGTGCTGCACTTCCACCTGTAGAACAAAAACTCCAGCCTTGGGAGTGTTTTAAAAATCATGTAAAAATTCCAGAGGGTCATGGGTTTCTGGACCCTGCAAACGTAGAATCAACTATTAAGTATTACTCCTTTGGGCTGCTGTAACTTCTAAAAACCCCCACAACCGGGGACATTTTAAGGATTTTGGGAGCCTTGGTCCATGCGTATTTTGGAGGCCCCTGTTCGGAACAGATTTGAATTTATGTTCCAATTTCCGTTCTTTCATGCCCTCGTTGGCCAGGTCACTGACAGTACACAGGCACACTTGTCCAAATTCTAAATGTGTTTACATCTGATATTCAGGGATAGTGATACATGTTTTCAATATTGTAACAGCAGCTCACTACTATTACTGCAAATAATCTCTGTGACACCTTCCCACTTCTCATATGTGGTCCTGTTTTGATATAAAAGAAACTTTGTTTATGGATGTTATATGAAACATAAACACACATTTCTCTGCAAAATGTCTGTAATACTCTCACACATCACCCACATTAAAAATAAATGAAAGGAAAACGGTATTTAAACCAAACTATTTAAGAATTGTGAAAGGTCATCATGGCAAGGGTTTCTGCAGAACATAGCTGGCTCTATCAGGGGGCCTCCTGAAAGGCTAGGGCCCTGGGCCAGAGCCCACTTTGCCAATGACTTAAAATGTCTCTGCCCACAACACTTTCCAGGTTCATTAGGGGTATTCCTGCCCTCTTGGGGGTGGGGCAGTGAATGTTTTATTAGCAGCTCTCCTGCTGTGCCAGGGTGAATCGCAAAGCTTTTTTTCTTTCCTTTCCTTTTGTTTTCTTTTGTTTTTGTTTGTATTTTTTAGGAGGGTGCCCGGTCCCACCTGGACATCTCTGCGATCCTCAGGTTGGGTCCACATGGGAACCAATTCCCGTGTGGACCAGCAGGCTCCCCGTGTGACTGGCTTAATCCTTACCTGCACGCGAGCCGGCTGGAGCAAACAGAGAGCAGCGTTCTACTGTGGCCGCCAAGCTACCACCACACATGGGAGCGGGGCGAGGCTATCGCCATTGGGGGAGGACCGACAGCACTTCAACATTCTCTTTTGCTTTGGGAGCCAGGGATGGAGTCCCAGCTCTCCTTTCAGTGTATATGGCCTGGGGGATGGGGTTCCCGGGTCAAGAAAGAGTATGGGGATGGGGCCCTACACACAAGCCCTCCCTGGAAAAAAAATTATAAATCAATCTTGCGCTTACTCATGGAGCCTGGCCCACCCTAGGGGTAAAGTCAGGAAATGTGGTAGAGCCTCACGCTCCGTTTTTTCTCAAAAGGTTGCCAGTCTTAAAGTTGCCATAACTTGGGACCTTTTGGGCTGATCTGGATGATCCTAGGTTCATTTTACTCCTGGTGGCAAGCTCTAGCGACAAGGAGCAGTTTTAGCATGACTTTCTTATATTCAAAGTTGTGTAATGTACATGGAGCCATGCAGAAGTCCAGGGCTTTTCTCCAACTGGTCCTTAGGAGGGTTAAGGGGGCCAGCCTCCCTGGCACATGGGGAGATCCACTGGTCCTGGGGTCAACTGAGGCAGAGTCCTTAGTCCTTTTTGGGCATCAGGGTCCTGCAGCAAGACGTACAAACAGCTCTAACCAAGAGAGAGTCTTCTCCTTGTGAAAGAGCTTTTGAAGGGGGCTGGAAGGTTCTAGAAGCCAGGCACTCCTGGCCAATCTTAGGTTTGCCCTTCTCTCTACCCCTGTCCCAACCCTCCTGCACAGCATGCTGGGCCAGTTCAAGATGGCATCATTCAGGAGTCACTTGTCACATCTGGTCCTGGCGTTTCAGCTCTGTCCCTCGTTGGCATCACTGTTTGGGCCTTTCCCACAAAAAGTTCAAAGTCTAGCCCCCTCTTTTGTTGACTCCAGTTGTCTGCACTTCCTCCTTTGTTCAGTGGGCCTGGGCTTTCCCCAGCCCTGGTGCAGTGTGTTCAGTAATTAACAAATGCAGATTTTTTTTATCCCCACCCTTTCCTGTTCAAGAGCTGAGGGAAGCGCTCCTTTTGTGTGGCGCCGCTTTAGTTCCTGCTGCTGGAGAGAAATGTAATTAACTTGGCACAGCAGGATGACGAAAGGCCTAGGCTCTGATCCTGAGCTGAGCCAGAGAAATATGACAATTTTGGATGATGCATAAGTTGTACATACATTCTCTTGGAACTCTCAGATAAGGTTTTCTCGCACATGTACCACCCCATTTTGAAATGTCACTGGACTTTGTAGGCCAAAGCGAAGCGAAGCAGCTCTCTAAGGCAGTTTGCCCTCTACGTGTATAATAAAGTGTCAGCATAGACAAAAAAGTAAATCACACTGACTTTCTGTTGTGTTATAGTATATGCATTTTATTGTATTATATTTATTATTACATTATCTATTTATTATTTGTTCATATTGTATCTGTGTCTTTAAGACTATGTAATAATTCATGGGGCATTGCACATGCTGGCCATGTTTACTTTTGGAATCCCAACCGCTGTGTTCAAGGTTCTGGATTGTACAGAACAGACAGAGCAGCTGGGCAGGAGAAGGAACTGGTTGTGTCCTGGGAGCTGTGCTGTTGGTGTTCCTGTTTAAGAATAAACTTCTTGGAAAAGCACTTCTTGTGGAGATCTTTACATTACAAATTTGGCGACGATCTTCAGTAACACCAAGGGACCTATTTTCTACTTTTGGTCACTTTCGTCTGGCGTGCGCAGCACAGACTCCGTGTAATTCATTTGTTTTGGATTTAGTGGCTTGGAACGTCTTACCCGCTATATCCTGCAGGAGGTTTTGAGCTTTTTGTGAACTTTTCTATGGATTTGGGTTTCTCTGCAACCTTGGTGATGTTACTGAGTGAATCCTCAACGCCCGCCCAGACGGCATTTAACATGTGCCCCCTGCATTCCTGTGTGGAACTTCTCCTCTGCCTTCATCGTGAACCTCCCCGCATTCTTCTGTGGAGTCCTCCGGTCAACTGACGTGTTGGCTTGCAGCGTCCGCAGCATTTAATCCGGCTGACGCCTTCTTTCACAGCGTACCTCTGTGACGTCCGCAAGCGTCGTAAGTGCTGCGCGTCACATGACACACCGTTGCCTGGTAACGGCAGCGGATCGTTGTGGCTGTGTCTCTACTTTGTCGTGCCTGTGTCGGAGCATTGCGGAGTCCAGGAACTGCTCCGCATTCATCGTGGGAGATCGCATTTGTTGCTGGAGCACTGCGGAGTGAGAGAACTGCTCCGTGTCCTTGAGGGAGTAAATATTTATGGTATTTTCTTGGAGGTTATTTTATTATCTTGAGCATTGAAACTTATTACATAACTTTTCATATTTTGGAGCCACAATTTCTCCTTTGAGTGGGTCAGTGGACTAGTCCTGTTCCAGGTGAAGTATGGACACTGTATCCTGTTTCTGATTACTACAGGAAGCATGGGACCAGTCCCCTAGGGTGAAGACTAGGAACTTCTGCCTTATGTGTTTTAATTTTTGGGACAAGTCCCTGGGGGTGAATACCGGATATTACTACTGTACTGTTCGTTACTATTCTTGTGTATGTTTTTGAAGCGTGGTAATTTGTATCTGCTTTATTTACATTATGGCCACACAAAATTTTGCTTTGCATCCCCCGCACGCTTTTTGGCCTGCAGGCGGTAACCCTTGAATGAAATGGGTAGAATGGAAATCCTATTTCCCAAAAAATTCTGGATACCATAGATGAGGATGGTAAAATGAAACCTGAGAGGAAAAAGAAGTTGTTTTTACATTCCATTGGTCCAGGTGGTCTAAAAGTATATGAACAGATGACAAAGTCTGCGGGAGGAGGAGATGCAAATGTGCTTGAGGTTACTTTACAGGATTTTGACAAATTACTTTGCACCCAAAGTGTGCATAGGGATTGTCAGGTTCACATTTTTTCAAAGAAAGCAAGAGCCGGGTGAGTTGGTTGATGAGTATGTAGCAGCTCTGAGGAAACTTGCGAGTGATTGTAAATTTGACCACCTTCAGGAGCAGTTTATTCGAGATCAGGTTGTAATGCACACTGCTGATACGGCCATTCAGGAGAGGCTGTGGATAAATGGTGATGCAGATCTCAAAGATATTTCAGCAATTGTCAGGAAGGCGGAAATCTCTAGTCGCAGCGCAAAGGTACTCAAGGCAGATCCTAGGGGTGGTGGTGAAGAAACTGTTTGTAAAAATAAAAAATTGTACAACAAAAACAAAAAGGATAATACCAAATCACTTGAACCTACTAGGACAAGTAACATTTGTCAAAAAGGATAGTTTTAAATGTTATCGATGCGACAGTAGTACACATCTTGCCTCGAATAAGTTCTGCCCTGCAATCAGGCAAAAATGCTCTGCATGTGGTGTGCTAGGGCATTTTGCCAAAGTGTGTAAAAGGAAAAAGGGTTTCAAGGTCAAATGTGTTGAAGAACCTGTGTCAAGTGAAGATGAGGATTTTGTGGAAAAAGTCATGCATTGCAATATTTAGGATTCAAACCCTCAAAACATGTTTGTTCCAAACATCAAAGACACTGCTGTGGATGTTAAAAAGAAACCCATTTGCTCCATGTCTATTGGTGGTGTTGAGGTGGACATGTATGCTGATTCTGGGTGCTCCTTTACCATCATCAATGAGGAAGTGTGGAATTCTAAGTTTGTTTCTAAGATTGGTAAGATGTTTCATGAACCTGATATTAGTCCCGAGGGGTACTCAGGTGAAAGGATAGACTTGATTGGTTTTAGGGAATTGGTTTTTAAATTCAAGATCAAAGAATCTATTGGCAAACTTTATGTTGCAAAAAAGGGACCTTCAGTGTTAGGCTGGAGGGATCAAGGTGATCTACATAATATTTTGAATCCCAATAGTCCAAATCCTGTTATGATTGTGGATGAAAATACGGCTTTGAGTAACGAAATCCTTAAAAGATTTCCCCAATTATTCGGTGGTAATATTGGTAAATTAAAGGGATTTGAACATCGTATAGTATTAAAAAAAGACGCCTGTCCTAAGGTACATAGGGCCAGGAATATCCCAATTATTGGGAGGGAAGAGGTGGAGAAGGAATTAGACAAATTAATCAAGGCAGATATCATAGAACCCATAGAGTCATCTGAGTGGATTTCTCCGGTTGTGGTCACGAGGTACAGTAATGGGAAAATTAGGCTTTGTATTGACCTACACCACGTTAACAGCAATATTGTTGTCGACAAATTTCCCCTTCCAAAGATATCTGAAATGCTAGCTTTAGTCAAGGATGCAAAGTGGTTCTCCACAATTGATTTATCTGCTGCTTATCATCAGATTCCTTTGGCCGAGGAAAGTAAGCCCTACACAGATTTTATCACTCCAATGGGGTGTTTCCAATACAAAAGAATGCCTTTTGGACTGGCATCAGCTGCTGCAATTTTCCAGAGGCTGATGTACCAGTTGTTTGGGAAACATCCAAAAGTAAAGTTTTTTCAGGATGATAACCTTCTTTTTAGAAAAGACAGACAAGAACATGATAAAGTATTAGCAGAGGTGTTGAGTGTGTTAGAGAACAATGGGCTGACTGTGGAGCACGGGAAATTTAAGTTTGCGGTGCACTCTGTGACTTATTTAGGTCATGTACTGTGCAGTGATGGTGTTTCTACGAAACCTAAACTTGCGGAGGCAGTTCAGAATGCCCCACATCCTTCAAACAAGGATGAACTCAGATCATTTTTGGGGCTTGTGGGGTTCTATGCTAAATTCGTGAAGGGATTTCCCACTAGGGTTTTCAATATTAGACAATCACTCAAAAACTAATAAAAATTTGTGTGGACAAAGGAGTGTGAAGCTGGGTTTGCAGATATAAAAGAGGCGATTTCCAAATCTCCAGTTCTTAGGGGTTTTGATCTGGATTTGAACAATGTAGTCACAGTGAATGCCAGTAATAAAGGCTTGGGTGGTGTCCTTTCGCAAATAGACAAGGATGGTAAAGAATCCATTATTGCATATGCGTCACGTGCGTTGTCCCCAACGGAAGAAACGTTCTCGGTTATCGAGAAGGAAACCTTAGCGTGTGTGTGGGATTTGGAGCACTTCCGATCATTTGTTTGGGGTAAAGCATGTATGATACGCAGTAACTATAAACCTTTGGTTAAACTATTAACCACAGAGGGACTCTACGATGCATCGGCTAGAATAGCGAGGTTATCCATGCGTTTACAGGATTTCATTTATACTGTGGTGTACGTGCCTGGGAAGAGCAAAGTGTTGGCTGATTTATTTTCACATTTGCCCTCGCCCATTCAGGAATGTAGTAGGGATGAGTGGGAGGACTTACACATTGCATTTATTCATGACCAAGGTGCTCCCAGTTTCCAAGAAGAGGTTTGGAGAAAAGAGTATACCGCAGATGCTGTTCTTCAACTACTTATTGGCATGATTGTGCAGGGTTGGCCTCAAAAGGGCTGTGTGGATGGAAAATTGAAAGATTTTTGGGAAATTAGGAATTACATTTCTGTGAATTACGATATGGTTTTCAGGGGAGAGAGAGTTGCACCTCGGTCTACCTTAAGAGAGGATGTCATTAAAATGTGTCATGAAGGACACATTTGGGGATTGTTAAGACCAAACAGAGAACTAAAAAATGGTTTTGGTGGCCCGGCATGGATTTACATATAGAAAGGTTGGTGAGAAATTGTTTGTGGTGTGCCAATGCAGACAAATCCCTCAAAACCCTGAGACCCAGAGTTTGAGGCTATTATTCCCAGAAGTCCGTGGCATACTGTGGCAGTGGACATCATGGGCCCTGTTGGTTCTCCTTCCAGGTATATTATTTGCATGATTGATACCTTCTCTAGATGGCCGGTTGTTAAAGTAGCGGGCAATGTTAATTCTGAAGAAGTTTTGCGGTTCATCAATGGCACTTTTCTTGATGAAGGTTTCCCAGTCCAGTTGATCAGTAATAACGGTGTACAATTTCTGTCCAATCTGGTGAAGGAGTACTTTGAAAGAGTTGGTGTCAAACACAGGACCACCTCGCTGTATAATCCTAGCCAGTAGCGGCTCGTAGTGGGAGTGTTGCGGGGCGGTGGGGCGGGGGGTAGTAAACTCCGGCATACGGCCGACCGGAGGCAAGTACATAAATAAAGAAAACGAATTACATTGCGCGCGCTGCAATGCCATTTGCGTTGCAGCGCGCGCAATGTAATTCGTTTTCTTTATTTATTTATGTACTTACCTCCGGTCGGCCGTATGCCGGAGTTTACTACCCCCACCCTGCCCCTCCCCCGCCCCACCGCCCCGTAACACTCCCACTACGAGCCACTACTGATCCTTGCAGTAATGGTATGATTGAGAGGTTCAATAGAGTTTTTAAAGCTGCCATCCAAATGGCAACCAAAAACAGTGTAGATTGGGAGGTACAGGTTCACAAGGTGGCTTGGAAATATAGGACCACTTTTCATGAGGCATTGGAGGCGTCTCCTTTTGAAATCATGAGAGGTAGGAGTGCCAGGACCAAGTGCAATCCTGAGTGGCTGCTAAGAAATACAGATTTTAAGGTCCCTATGGATGAAGTGAGGGAGAGGATTGTGGAGAAGCACAGGAAATGCAAAGAAGCTTTTGATTGCAAAAGAGGTTCTTGTAGTCCTGCTATTATCAAGGGGGATTGGGTCAAAGTCAAGCTTCCTTGGTTGGTTAAGAAGGGCAATTGTCAATTTTCTGAACCTTTACAAGTGGTTGACGTTCTTCACAATGATGTCCTTCTCAGTGACGGAAAGGTATGGAATCTCAGAAGGATTGCTATCCTTAAGGGGGATGGCAACTTGTATTCTGGAGACTTTGGTGGTTCCATTAGTCATGTTTTGGATTTTGAGGATGTTGTGAATATTGGAAGTTTAGTGGATAGAGATGTGGTGTGTACTGATGGGACAAGTGTGGATATCAGGAAGGAACATGCAACCGTTTTGGATATGACAGGAACAAGTGTGTCGGACAGTGATAATGATGAGAATTTAGTGTTCCATCCTGAGTTGGGTCCAGGAACTGAATCGCATGGATTGGGTTTGACAGATGAGGCTCAAGTGTTGGAAAGGAGGAATGTGAGTGGAGGTGTTTTAAGTAACACCAAGGAGGTTGAGGGACGTAATAGAAGAGTTTGTGCGAGACCTAAATGGTTATCTGATTTTGAGTGTGGAATTTAGTTTTTTTTGTAATTTTGTTTTGTTTTTGGGGGGAAGATGTGTTGTGTTATAGTATATGCATTTTATTGTATTATATTTATTATTGCATTATATATTTATTATTTGTTCATATTGTATCTGTGTCTTTAAGACTATGTAATAATTCATGGGGCATTGCACATGCTGGTCATGTTTACTTTTGTAATCCCAACTACTGTGTCCAAGGTTCTGGATTGTACAGAACAGACAGAGCAGCTGGGCAGTAGAAGGAACTGGTTGTGTCCTGGGAGCTGTGCTGTTGGTGTTCCTGTTATAGAATAAACTTCTTGGAAAAGCACTTCTTGTGGAGGTCTTTACATTACACTTTCCCTGAGTGTACACTAACATTCCAAGCCCTACACCAGGTCAATATCTAATCCCGCAGAGTCCCCTCTCCGCCAGGCTACCTGTGTGCAGTTACCGGGCTGCGCATCATAGTAGTCTCCCATGTGCAGCCCTCACGTGTGCACATGTTTTCACGTGTAACCAGCCAAGTGCCTCTTACCCTAGCTGCGTCGCACCAGCCTTATCTTAAAATGCAGATACTGGTGGTAAACAGGGAAAATACATTTGCCATGTGATTACTGTGGGTGAGACATGTAGTGAGACTCACCCACAGTAAAAAGTTCAAAAGCGGGTGATCCAAATAGCAAAAAATTAGGGTGTTCTGAAAGGGTGGAACCCAATTGCAACAGTTACCATTCTAATCATGGCAGGTCTTCAGTTGAACTCCAGAATGGGCTGGCTCAGTTTCTGGAGTTTCAACAAGCAAATGTATTGCAGTACTTCTTTGGTACATAATGCTAGATTTGGCCTTCCTTTTAGTGAGGGGGTGGTGTTGTCAAATGCAAGGGTCAAATTCTTTGGATCTCTGTATGGGTGTGGTGAATGGAGGGATCAGAGTCTGGTAAGGATTACTTTAAAGGAGTCAGTGGTCTTGTAGATGTTTCCTCACCATGAGACAACAGGTTTGCTGACGTGATGTATCCTCTTGGATAGGAGTACATTTGCAATTCAGAAGTAATCATGGTAATATCCTACAATGATAGTATGATATCTTGAAGTTTGGGATCTGGGGGAATATTGTATTGTGGCTGGGACCACTGTGTAGGCTTCAGTTGTGCCTAATAGTGAGGAACCAAGATTTTCCATATCGATAGTCTTTTGATGTTCAGGTGTCATTGAGGAAAGGGAATTATGGAAGATATATTTGAATGCATTGTAAATGCTTGTATGATGTTTTACTGCTGATCTTGTGCTGAGAGATGTTCCTCTGAAGTAGACTTATTTTTTAGACAAAGTACAGGAAGTTTATAGAGGGTAAATGTGGTCTGGAGATACTTAGGGTATCTTCCTCGGTTCACAGAAAAGGTGGTGACATTTTTTTGTGTTAATTTCTGTGATTTATTTCTGTAGATATGTGACACCCTATATGTTGGGAAAGTGTCCCCTGCACAGGGATGGTTCTATGTGTCTGCACTATTCTTTAAAAAAAATGTTTATTGAGCAGTACGTAACCAACACAAAATAAAATATATCAGCCAATGTACACTCACCTTACAATTTCATGCTGTATAGCCACTAAATTCATTAAATCAAAATAAGGTACAAAAAGTGTCTAGCACAGAACATAGAAATATTTACGAATTCTCAAATCAGTCTCAAATATCACAAATGTTGACATATGAAACCCTTAATAAGGTTTAACAAAGTGCAAAGTGCTCAATAATAACATCACATATATGATAGTCATCCAGTTCATTTTGTTCCAAACAGAATGATGAAAGTGTCTAGTGCACATTTCTTTAGAACGATCAGGCTTAATCGTTTTTTGGGAAGAAACCTTTCTTAGTTCAACCACGACGGTACAGGTCTTCGAACACCATGCTCCTTCAAACTCCCATCCCACTCAATGCCCACTGAGATACTGACATTGGAAAAAATGGTTATGAAGGCGATAGATTCCCTAAGCAAACAAAGTAAACACATACACTACAACATAAGCAAAGCTGAAAATCTGGCAATTCACACACTGAAAAATAATCAAGAAGTGGTGATTAAACCAGAGGATAAAGGGGGAGGTACTGTGATCCAAAATACTGAAGATTATCACAATGAGATCCTCAATCAACTAGCGGATGAGTCATGTTACATGAAGGCTGCATCTGACCCCGCAAATGATATCAAGGTACTTATAGGGACTCTCATACTCAAAGGCCTAGAACAGGGCTTCCTGAATCAAATTGAGCATACCTCTTTAAATAGGGAGAACCTCAGAACCCCGGTCATCTATACCCTCTATAAATACACAAGAGACTAGACAATTCTCCAGGTCGTCTCATCGTGTCAGGGTGTGGATCCTGTCTAAATCCATGTGCCAGTACATTGGCTTTTTTCTTAAACGTTGGGTACCTAAGACTAGAGCTTATGTAAGAGATAGCATGTAAATCCAGTATTTGTAAAGCGCGAACAGCTACCCGAAGGCATCCCGGCGCTGGGGGCCATCGGGAAGATTAAGCAAGCTATTGCCCAGAGTCACATGGTGCTGGGCTGACCTGCCGCCGGGGATCGAACCGTGAGCCCCAGATTCCAGCGTCAGTCGCCCTGGCCGTGGCGCCACACCTCTTCCCTGCATGCACTTTATCAAATTGCTGGAGGATAATGATCTTGGTGATACTAAAGAATTTCTAGTAACTATGGACATACAATCCCCTTACACCAACATTCCCCAAAAGGAGACCAGCAGAGTGATTGGCTACACTCAGGGCCGGCTTTAGCACTGGTGGCACCTGGTGTGACAATCTTTTTTGCAACCAGCCCCGCCCTCCCCCATATGACCTCTTCCTTGGATACCCTCACTATCACCTGGCTAAATTGACCCTTATCTTTCCATAGCCCTCTCTCAAATACATTTCATTTGTTTTAAAGCACTGGTAAAGACTGGTTTTATTAATCCACTTAGCTATCCACATAAAATACAGATCTGTTCTATGCAGTGGGCATATTAACCCTCTGTGCTGCTTTATGGCGAGTCTAAAGTGCCAGTAGACAAAACTCCAATTTCTCTCTCTAGCAGGAACATTAATCACAAGAGTTATCATAACATTTTCATTGGTACCTGAAAGCTGCACGCACAAGAAACTCTGCAGCAGGTGCTTTTAAATCATATGTTATTGCTAAACACAGTGCCCCCCCATGAGATCAGTACCCCCCTCCAGGTCAGTGCCCAGTGCGGCTGGTACAGCCGCACTGCCCTAAAGCCAGCCCTGGTTGCACTCTGGACCAACGAGAACAACTTGTCCAAGGTCCCACTTGGCTCATTCTGGCTTTAACTGATACAGCATTGAGCAAGAACAACTTCCAATTTGACAATCAATATTATATTGAAACTAATGGGGTAGTGTTTCACAAATGTCACTATTCACATTCACTGTGTCGTTTTTTGAAGCACCTGTAATGTGATATGATATAATGAAAAGAACGTTATGCAGTGAATAAAATTAACTGAATTACTGCTTTAAAATCACAATACTTTGCCTAGGATATTTAGGCTTAAAATTTCTCCCTAAAGGGACAATTGGTTTTCCATGCAGGGACCATACTGGCAATATAAAGCTGGCCTCACCAACTCTCCTTGACTTTTCGGTTTGATATCAATAAGCAGTCAAGGCCTAGTTCAAGGGAGGTGATGTATGTCAAGTCAAAGCACAGAACAAATTGATTATCAAAACTGCAATAACATTGTCAATGCCCAGCCAGAGTTATGTTTACACAATAATTTAATAATACCACAAGGCTATAATAATATATTTACAGTATAAATAGTGTGTCGAATCACAGAAAGTGAAAAACATTGTACACAATGAAACAATGGTATAAAACATTATAACCTATTCCTTGGCAATGCACATTATATAATATTTGCAATCTCTACATTGCAAATGCCGACACAATTCTACAACAAAAAGTAAAATAACCCAGCATTGAAGCAATGGAACTACTGAAAGGCTTAAGCAATGTTCACAAACAAATGTTATCATGATTTCTAGCTCATTCCAAACAATGCAAATTCACAAAAGAGGATCACAAAACTACCTGCCAAAACAGTTACCTTATTTCAAGTCAATACCGGTTATTTCTCCCCATATTTTATGTTTCCAACACCATAAACTAAGCAAGAACAGAGCAGAACAACATTGAAAACAATTTACAGCGTACCTGGTAAAAGACAAAGGAAAGGGACAGGTGGCCCGATTCACTAAGGGTAAACTTAGACATGAAGTCCAAGTTTAGACCTGAAGCCTAAGGGCCAGATTCATGAAGGAACTTATATGCAGTAAAGTTACGAGTGCGGAACCTCTGCAGGTGTAAATATACTACTCGTAAGTCCCTTTGTGAATACCAAACGTAGGGCCCAATTCACAAAGGTAAACTGAGACGAAAGTCTAACTTTACGACTTTCGGTATCACAAAGGGCATTTACCAGTAGTAAAGTTAGACTTTTGTCTCAGTTAAAAGTAAGTTTTGGTCTTAAGTTTAACTGAGGCCAAAACTGAGACAAAAGTCTAACTTTACTACTCGTAAATGCGCTTTGTGAATACTGAAAGTCGTGAAGTTAGACTTCAGGTCTAAGTTTACCTTTGTGAATCAGGCCCATTGTTTCGAAGTTTGAACGGTGCTTTTCTGGGCTCCATGAAGGTAAACCTACCATCTCTGTTTATAGTTAGTGATGCCATTTACCTAAAATGTGAATGTTGGCCTTTTTAGGAGCTTCAGAGCCTTCAGGTTCACATCTCTTCCATATGCAGAGTGGATCAGCCTGAATGACAGTGAGGATCAGACTACTGTCTAGATCTCAGACACAGAACGGGGAGACCAAAGGCACAAAGTGCTACTCTCTAAGGCACAAATACTTCTCTCAATATTATGAGTTAGGAGACCTAAGACTGCAGTCAAACCAGACAAGATTATGTTTGAATGTGCTGTTACAAGAAGCAGAAGAGAGGACGAGGAGAGAGGCTATAGGTGCCAACTGCAAATGATCTCCGACTGACTGAGGCCTCTCTGGTCCACTGCCAGCATCCTGAAATGTCCTGAGTCCAGAGAGTCCTGGTGCCATCAGAATCCATGGAGGTTTGCATGGTTCCCTGACTGCCACTGTATCGATTCACTGTGGTCATCGGAAATGCTGACAACCTCCATGTGGCTCTTGCATCATGGGACCTACCTACCTATATGGTATCACACAGAGGTTGGGGTAACAAGATGCTGATGTGCCTCCCCACCAGCAATGGACTGCCCCAATTTAAATACCAGCTGAGTGTCAACACCTTTGCCAAGCCGTTTAGTCTTCCAACTGGACCACGATCACCCCTGGGGCTGAGGACACGTGACCTCTACCCTGAGCTCAGTTGCTAAATGAGGTAAGATTAAGAGCCTACTTGAAAAGCTGTTCTGCAAACTGTTGAATTGTGTGCACCAGACTGGTCTGTGACAGAGTTATGCAGTCCTCTTGACACCAAAGTATTCAGTCACGCTTAATACGCCCCTTCAAAAGAACTGAGTAAGCATTTAAAAAAGCTACTGAAACATTTGTATTTCTTTCATCTAGACTGTATTTTGCTTACTTTTTCACTGTTAAACTGGATGAGACAGATTCTGAATGAGCATGATACTAAGTATCTGTTAGTCCTTACTCAGAACCTGACAATTTATGTTTAATAGAACTAAAGTTGTATCCCTTTTCTTGTAAATGCAACAGCATGAACATTGATTTATTTTCAAATGATACATGTGGTATTCAAAGGTAATTCTGTGCTCCTCAAGCAGTCTGACCCACCTAGGGTCTGGATGACCAACCTCTGGAAGGTGGCAGGGGCACTGATTAACCCAGAGGGCATCACTCTGAATTGGACGTGCCCTTCTGAGGTGCCCAGTGCTGACCTCTTCTTGAATCCCTAAGTAAGCCTTGACTGTTCAACCATTCTACCCCCAGAAAATAAAAAGTTTATGTAGGAGATAGTTAGCAATTCAGTGAGTTTGCTGTAGCCTCTGGCTTCTGGTATTCCAGGATAAGTGGGAATATCTGTTACAAGGTTTGCACAGTTACCCTTGAATTCACGTGAGCCTCAGAGACATGTCTGAACAGCATCCAAGGAAGAGAAAGCGATCCTTCTCATACTGGACAAAAGGTTTGTTGCATCAGGAATACTTGGAACCCTAAATAAAGGTGCCAGTTTGATAGAAATTAGTTTGCAGACTTCCTAAATATTTGGGGACCTTGTGTAGGAAGCTGAAAACACTCTTTCGTTCTTTCTCTCTGTAAAACACATGGTAGAGCTGTTCATATCCATGCTCATAAAACTGGTTTAGAGAGAAGAATTTAGCAAGATCTCTATAATGACCTTTTTGAGCAAATGTTGGGTAATTACAGAAATACATCACACAGCTCTGGAGTGCAATGATTTTCTAAAGTGATGTTTAAGAGATTAAGACCCCGAATCCCATAAACCTCATCTGAAATACCAAAAGGCAGCAAATAATTAGATTAAAAGTTTAAATAAAAGTTGAAAGAGCATGCTGCCTAAAAGAAGGGTGTCATCTTATCATCCATGGGAATGAGAGATGAGGGTGTTATCCACACTACATACTTTAGAAAATTTGAAACCACGTTCAATAATGCCTTCCTGGTTATGACCATAATCCAAAGACGTTATTGCTAAATATGATAGCTACACGTTACCAAAATGTGTCTCACTGCAGAAGATTTCATCTGCCAAATGTAAGATATCAAACTAGATTGTCTGACATGACAGAGAAGGATGACAGTCAGAGTTACATTGATCAGGAACTTCAAGAGCTTCTAGGAGATTGGAGTACATATCCATAAATTGACACAAACCACCAGACTACTTCAACAACAAACAGAACAAAAATGGCTGCATCTTTTTGTTGAGAAAGAAGAGGCGTGTGATATCCTAAGCTGTGTGACAGTCACAGGGTGGAAGTTGTGGCTCAGACACTGTTAACCATCTGAACACCACATTCTGCGTCTCAGGCGGAGAAGGAAGAAAGAAGAGGGAGTAAGATCTATAACAAGCCTCGTTTGCACACTAACTGGGAAGTATGGTTAGAGGCTGCCTGATATCAGGCATAAATTTTGTGGAATGCAAGGTAGCAAAATCCCTTAAAAGCAGTGGCGGCGCTTCCGCTATGGCCAAGGAGCGTCGCCCCACTGCTTTTAAGCAGTGCAAATAAAGGAAACATAAAATGATAATAACTTTAAGTTATTATCATTTTATGTTTCTGTGCTGCTTTGCTGGTGGGCGGGCGGGGCTGCTCTGCTCTCGGAGCAGGGAAGGGGAGGAGTGGTTTGCCCACTCATAAGTGCACATGACTGTTTGGCGGCCCGCTGGGACCAGCCAAACAGTCATGCGCACTTTCCCTGTTCACCACGCAGGCTGCATTACAGCCTGCGTGGAGAACATGTCCGGGCCCCCATTCCCTGGCTGAGCGTCGAACCACGACGCTCAGACCAATCACAATGCCTGGGTGCTTACCAATCACAACGCTGCATTGCAGCATTGTGATTGGTCAGGGAAGCCTGGCTGTGCTTCCTGTTCCAGGAGTCCGACGGAGGAGAGCAGGAGCAGAGACGCCAAACCCGGCAGCAAGGTAAGTGTTCATTTAAAAAAAAAAATGTTTTACATTGCGCCCCCCGCGGACAACACCCCCCGCGCCCGCCCCGCCACTCGTGAGCCATGCAGGCCGCCACTGCTAAAAAGAGTAAAGTAGAAGATCCTAAGAATTATAGAATGCTTTCTTAGCTTTACGTGGTCTTCAAAATGTATGCTAAAATCCTGGAGGAGGAGCTATTATTATTGGCTGAATGATCTTCAGTTATACAGCTAACACAAACTGACATAGGAAGGTCTGTCCACAATGAACAATGCTGCAGCATTTATGCTTATGGCAAGATATTCCATTACAAGAGCTAGCGTGTTGCTGAATTATGCATTGTCAATTAGTGGACTTCAGGACCACATTTCACAAATTTGTTTGATTAATTATATCATCTACATTAGGGTGCTTGCATCGGACAAAGTAGTTTGATCAATTTCATGATAAAAATGGGGTGGCTTACATAGTTCGGTTGCTTTGATTAACAAATTGTACTCAGACACTTGGACGGATAAGACCAACAGGCCAAAAGCAAAATCCATTGTTGTTGCATGAGTACAGCAGGGCTAGCTATTCTCCATTTAACTTCATACAAGTCCAATTAATAAAAGGAACTCAAGAAAGCCTGTTTTTTGCCCCAAAGATTGAAGATGTGGCAGCACCCACATTTGATGTTGCCAAAGCTGCTCTAATAAAAACCAGAGTTTGTTGGGTCTACAAAGAGCCCTTAATGTTCTTTCTGATTTTACAAATGGTAGTTCCTTAACCATTAATCCGGTAAGTACTCACAATGGAAAATGTCTCCCCATTATATAAAATAGAGCATTTGAAAAGCCTCTGTTTGGTGCATACCAAAATCTAGAAATATTTAACTTTATACTCAACAATAAATTATTGCAGAAAATTGAACGAGATGTAAAAAGTCAAGAAAATAAAAATTATGCCTAATGCACTTATAAAATGTTATGACACGCATAGGGCCAGTTAATACCACTAATGATCAAAGTCTGTCATTGTGAGATCCTATTATTTTAAGGTGCTCCTATATGGCTACAATATATGTCTAAGTCAATTGACAATTTTGAGCAAATTGTGTGGGAAAAGGTTTTTGGAGTTCGTATGTTACCACAGTTGAAGTTTTGCGATTTAAATTGGGATTAACACCCTTTTGGGACTTGGGTCATTGCGGGTACACAGACTTGCCTGATTTATTTCCAGAGTTATTATTTATGGAGATCTGAAACACTCAACTAACCAAGATTTGATCCATTGTATGTAGTGGATTGAAACATCACAAATTAGTCATATTTTCTTTCATGAGGGAAACACCATGAACACTCTTGAAACCAACTTTAGGTTAATCGTTGATATTTTTTCTAGGAATGCTGACTTTTTTTTCATTCATAAATTGTCGCACAAGGAGTATTGTGCTGCATAATAAATTGGAAATGTGGGTAAATACCTTAGTTTGGTGGCTGATTTTAATTTAGATCCACTTTTATGCGTTTTAATTTCGACCATATTAATCGGGTATACAGCCCAATGAATGCAACATGGCCGCAAATCAGCCTGGTATTTCCCTTCTCCTCGCAGGTAGCAATACCAGAGGCATTAGTATTTCAGAGTCGGGGACAAAATCGCAGAAGTCGATTCCTAAGGGTCCCCTGATAAATTATGAATTACCCTCTTTTTCACTCAGACATTTTGGCAGCTTACAGTAGGTGAAATGTCCGGCTGAAGCGCATTGGGTCAGTGATGTCACTTGGGATTTCGTAATGCTGTTGGGGCTGGGGCTTCCGGTTACCAGTCGCATGGACATTGAAGGAGCACTCATTGAGGCTCCCGTGGGCGATCAGGAAATAGGCTGGTCCATCGGGAAGGGCTACTGATTATTGATTATGCGGACTCGAAGCTGAGACAACGAAACATGCATCATTCGATCGTGTTGCGCTGTGTAGATCAGTCAAAAAATGAAAACGTTGAGACTGTTTGAAGGGTGTTGTCATGTGGACAGCGTTAAACTTTTAATTATTCTCGTGATTCGACTTTCATCAAGATGCTTATTTCATTTTAATGATATTTTTAGGTTAATGTGCACACGTTGTATGAATTTGAATGCCAATTTTGTTTTTCTCTATTGTGATGTTTACTGATTATTTAAGAACAAAATTATGTCCAGCCACCACATTCCCCCAGTCTGTCGTTGGTGCGTGCGTGGCATGAGGCCCCAGAGGGGCGTGGCTTCAAAGGTCTTTCATCCAGGGCGCAGCTATCATTGGTGCAGAAGGTGCGGTGGCACCAGGTCCAAGTAGTTTCAGAGAACACGTCACCCCAGTTATGGCTATCTTTTACTGCTTAACCTGAAGGCAGGGGGCAATTTCCCCTGCTTGCCTAAGGTGCCCTGACACCCACCTTGGTATGCATGTCACTGGTATGCCAAGCCTACAGACCAGCTATGCCCTTGTGAAGGTGTACAGTGCAGTGGAAAACGCAGGAAATACGAGGTCCTGAATGTATCAGACTAAGGCACGTCGAAAAAACATAATGACACACTCCCGCCACCACCCTTGCCTCCTACTGTCTGTCTCACCCTCCTGTGTCATTTGTTCCTTTCTAATCTCTCTCTTTCTCAGACTTACTACACGCTGCAACATTTGAACACAACAAAGCTTCATGTTTTATAGTTTCCTATTTAAGCAGATGTCATGCAACATAGTAGGCGCCATGACGGAAAGGCATTTGAAAATACCCGAAAACAACACAAATTGACATCTGCCGCGACTGTATTGTTTTTAAAAGAGCAGGGGATTTCGTTTCTAGTGTTTTTGATCCTGGCACTGACGTTTCAGTAAGTTAAGTCCGCTAAGGTTACCAGATGACTCCATGTCTAGGGACATCATCTTTCTGTGTGTACATTTACCAACCTATTGCATTCGGGGAATTGTAGTCCTGGCTAAACAAACAGAACCAAGTGGAGTACAGCTTTAGCCTGCTATGATATCTAGAAGGAACAAGCAGTGCCACAGCCTGTGGGTCTTGGTGTGGCACAGCTAGTGGCTACTGGCAATGCCCAAAGGGTACAATCCAGCATCTGCATTAGCTTAACACCCGCTCCCTTGTCAGACATCAGCTGGACATATTCCTCCTCCTGACCACTGATAAACCTAATATTCTACTGCTGACTGAAACCTGGCTCACTGTCGACTCTGCCCCTGACATGTTGGCGGCACTACCCCCGATTACTATATCATTCATGCTAACCGCCTGCCTGGTAAATCAGGGGGGGGGGTCGCAGCCATCATTCATACTGATTTCAAGTTTTGCTACTTGACATGTCTCGCACTCTAGGAGGCAGAGAACATAGTAATACATCTTGAATCCGTCAACGACTCCTTCGTTTGCGTATTAATTTACAGGCCACCTCATCAGATGCCTCATTTTTCCCTCTCACTCAGTGAACAGATGGCTAAACTCGTGATTGAGCATGCCAAGGTCCTCCTCGTAGGCGATTTTAATTACTGGTACAATGACCCTCATGAAGGGGCACAATCAGCTGAGATGTCTGATCTCCTTACAAATTTAAACTTTACCCAACAAGTCTCATCCCCCACCCATTTGAAAGGGCATATCCTTGACCAAGTCTGGACTATCGGCCTGACCACTTCTACCCCCACAATTGTCCCTTGTATTTGGTCTGACCACCATTTAATAAAATTTACACTTGTTCTCCCGGCCATCGTGAAAATCAGTACGGTCGAAGGCAGCCTCGCTAGGAAATGGAACACTGTCAATAAAAAAGATTTCCTTGACACACTATCCAACACAGCCCCATCCCCTGGCACTGACATCAATGCCACGGAAATGAACATATCTGAGTGGCTACTTAATGCCAGTAACAAGCACGCACCCCTTAAAAAAGTTAAATTAGCCCGTCGCGCAGACGCACAGCGATGGTTCTCCACTGAACTTAAAACCCAGAAATTGGCTTTGCGCCAACTAGAGAGGCAGTGGCGACTGAAGTATTCCCCCGACAAAAAACTCCTTTATATCACAGCTCGGAAGGAATACAAGAAGAGCATCCTTACGGCCAAAGCCGCTCATTTTTCTGCTCGTATCCTGAATTCCAACAAAAGCTCTAAAGAAATATTTTCCATAATTAATGAATTATCCAACCCTGAGAGAATCCTTCTGAAGGCTACGCCCTCCCAAGCACTGTGCAATTCATTAAATGACTATTTTATTGAAAAAATCACCACTATCAAGGCCAGCATTCCCAAGTACTCTTTCACCCCGAACCCCCCCGTCTTGCACAGAAACAACCGTATTATCAGCTGTTTCCCTTCTATCAGCACTGAGACCTTTCTGGATCTCCTAGTAAAGTCAAATCAGGTGCCCCTTCTGACTGTTGGCCACCACATATACTTAAGGACTGCCTTGCAGTCTACCCGGGCCCCGCACTCGCCCTCCTGAACGAGTCACTTTCATCTGGCCTTCAAGAAAGCTATAGTGGTACCCCTCCTAAAAAAACCTGGAGCTGATCCCGCGCTCCTGTCTAACTACCGCCCGATCTCCTTGCTTCCATTCCTGGCGAAGGTATTGGAAGCCCATGTAGCTAAATGTTTATCTAACTTTCTGGAGGAATCTAAATACTTGGACCCTCATCAGGCAGGGTTTCGGCAGGCTCATTCTACTGAAACTGTAATCCTCGCTGTCCTGGACACTCTCCGGGACAACGCCGACAGAAGCTCTCCTCAGGCACTGGTATTATTGGACCTCTCCGCCGCCTTTGACACGGTCGACCATACTATTCTGTCCGACCGTGTCAAACATGCTGGTATTCAAGGTACGGCGGCTCTCTGGCTCACTTCCTTTTTGGAAGATCGCTCCCAGGCCGTCCGTCAAGGTCACTTTTTGGCTCCGCCACGCAAAACTACCTGTGGCGTTCCACAGGGCTCGGCTCTTTCTCCCCACCTGTTTAATCTTTATATTGCCCCCTTGATTCAGTCCCTCAAAGATAGGAAGGTGACGGTTTTTAACTATGCAGATGACCTTCAACTACTCTTCAGGATTGACAATTCACACAACTCGGTCACTGATTTTCAGGCTACAATGCGGCACATCCAACAATGGATGGACCACAACCATCTCAAACTGAACCCTGGTAAGACAGAGCTTGTTCTTACTGGGGACAGTTACAAGTACTGGGGTCCCCATTACTGGCCACCAGAGCTAGGATCCCCTCCCTCCCCTTCCCCTTCGGCTAAAACACTAGGAGTTTCCCTCAACAATGACCTTTCACTAAAAACCCAGGTCGGCGCGGTTATCTCTAAGTGTTTCTTTCAAATTCGCAAGATCAGGAAGATACATCGCCTTCTCACTCAGGAAGCCCTGATCCAGGTCATAATAACCACCGTCCTGTAACACCTGGACTATGCCAATTCTGTATACTTGGGCATGCCACTCTACCTGTTCAAACGGCTTCAGATAGCCCAAAATCATGCAGCCCGACTGGTCTTTCGACAACCTAAATGGCAACCAGCGACTCCCTTGCTGAAGAAATTGCACTGGCTCCCCATTTCCCAGCGCTGCACCTTCAAAACAGGCTGCCTCATTTTTAAATCCTTGCAAGGCAATAGCCCCGTATTTATTAATTGCCTGATATCTAGGCATACTCCCTCACGTAACCTGCGTTCTGCCCACCGCTCACTCCTCATCACTCCGACATTCAAGCGGGTGCGTCAAGGAGGCCGCAGATTTGCTACCCTCGCCCCCAAACTGTGGAACTCACTCCCGCTGGAGATACGGTCTTGCACGAACCTCTTGCAGTTTAGGAAGTCTCTTAAAACCTGGCTATTTGCACAAGCCTATAATTAATGTTTTCTTTCATAGCACATAGAGCCTTCTACAGCGCCATGAAACCACCTTGTGTACGTCCGCTTTATAAATCATTTTTAACATTAACATTAACATATACTCATGGCCACCGGAATAATGTGATTTTGCGGCTGAGGTGTTTTCTGCACAATCAAGCATTTGCCACTTAATGCATCATCTGTCCCATAATCTGCAGATCTTGACAAAAAAATATTTCTAGCTCAAACAGATCAAAAGCTATAAAAATGCTGCAACATGTGTTGCCGTACAGTGGAAGGCCTTTTTTAAAGTTTGACTGATCCCCTTTTTTATTGCTTATTGCTGTATTTGGGTGTTAAAACGGTAGTAATGATGTTAAACCTTTACCCAGACAGTGTTTGTTTGTGTAAAAATGACAAAATAAGCAAGCAAAACTGTCATAAAGTGTGCCGCATTATGCCACATAATTTGGCATTTCCCCCCGCATAATTTGGTCAACCCTGCCGCATAATTTGGTACTCCGCTGCCACATAATTCTAGTGGCCCTGTGTAAAGATGGTATCCAACCATTTGAATGAAGTGCAAAGGAGCCGTGATGTTGAGTTATGCCAGGTTTATTTCAATATCTGCAGTGCCCACGGGAGTGCGACCTGCTTCGCCGCTGATCAGAGTCCAACTGTCCTACCAGTGGAGATCTGACCACAACGAACAGGTGAACCACCACAGGCCCATATTTAATTCTAAACATGTTTACAGCGTGGTTAATGGCGCGTGCATGCCACCATCTAGAACAGAATGGTGGAGGGAGCACGTGCCATCACCTGACAAGTATGACATAACATTACACCCTGCATATACTTAGGAGCCCGTCCTCTGTTTGTACACAAGCTGCAGAGTGTTTGCCCTCATCGGTGCTTAATTTGAGCCAGTGGTTTCTGGTGCTCGGCACCGGCACTTAATTGTCAGCACCGGCGCTTGTGACAGCCTGCCACAAGGTGGCGCTGTTTGGCCAATTTAGAGACGACCACCACAACAGCTAATTATTAATGCAATATACTTTAAAAATGACTATTACCTGCCCTCAAAGGCATTCTTCTAGCTTTGGGGGCCTGAAATAGTCTGAATTGTTACACTTGTAGGAGTGTGATGGTTGGTAGTTGTCTTGTTACTATCATTGAAGCATGATGGGGGCAATGCGAGATGCAAGCTGTAGAGGCCTCCTGACGACAGCCCTGGCACTTATGTTTTTTACAAATTAAGCACTGGCCCTCATCTTTAGTCACTACACTGGCTGCCTGTGACTAGACGTTTTAAATCAAGTGCACCCCCCATTGAGCTGTCCACTGCACTGGAGCACTCTTTATTTGAACAGGCCCTCTGTGACTACTTGTGATCTAGGGCTCTATCCTACTGGGGGTCCCCACAATTAACCATCCCTCCTTGCAGAGTCTGAAAGAAGCTCTTTCTCAGTTCTGACAGGTAAGATATGGACCTCAATTTCTGCCAGAATAAGAATAACTGACAACCACCTCGAATTGCGAAGAAGCATCAAAAACAGTGGCATAGCAAGGGGGGGTGGTCCGTCCTGGGCGGCATAAGTTTTGGGGGTGGCGGCTACCCCCTCCCCGCTCTTACTTGCAGCCGTCGGGCAAAGGCAGTAATCACCAGCACCCCGCTCTTACATTTGACCGATGTGGGCGGCAGGCGGCATAAGGCCTAGCTACGCCACTAATCAAAAACCCGGCTCTTCCCCCTCACGTAATTTTTTGACATACATAAAAGACTACAAAAATAGGTATCTGTATGTGCGACTATATGAATTGTCGCACTTTTTTGCAACTCCTGATGCTTATGTGCAGTTGCCAGTTCGCCGCACCATGTTTAGAGCACGTCTCCCAAACCCCAACACCTCACCCAACCCTTCTCATATAAGTCTACCTAGGACCAACATTCTGTGAACCATGCCATCTGACGAGGGCACCCAGAAACTCAAAGCCTATTGGAGCTCTTTGAATCCTCTCCAGTCGTATGAAGCGCTATATAAACTGTACAATACATTGAGGTTGGTCTATAAACAGACTGGATATAACAACACATTGACAACTTCTGTCTGCGACGTTGACTTGCAAGGAGCCGGACAGGGAACCAAAAGCAGCATTGGTAAATTTTGTCAGACCTGCCCCAGCACGGTGCATAGTGAGTGCAGCAAGTGAGCCTGACCACTGCAAGGAGGGTTTGGAGGGGTTCTCCCCCCAAACAATTTGGGCAAAAATGGCACATTCTACGACACATTTGTCATTATATATTTAATTGCATTATATTGCAAGTATAGTAAATGATGACCTTAGAGTGCACCAGGTTTCAACAATATTTGTTGGGGCTCTTCAATGATTCCCTCACTATCACACTCCAACAATGCCCCTCATCTTTCCATAGCCCCTCTCCCGCATATATTTCATTTGTTTTATAGCACCTCTCATAGAAGTGTAGGGTGTGGGAGCACTTTAGATCATACACAAATACAGAGGCTATGAATCATACGTGTGCAAATCAGTGTACAGAAAATGTTACATGAGACTAAGGGGACTACAAAGTGCAGGATTCATGTCATCCATACTGGTAGGCATTTTTTAAGAGTGCTTGGTCTGGGGAAGCACAAACTTAGGATTCAGAAAGTAACACAGTGGTTAGGGTTGGCTTTACTAATAATAATTTATTTTGATTGTAATTTATGAACTGCGCAGTAAAAAAGGGCCTCTATGACAAAAGCAGTAACCCACTGAGCTATGCACATGAAATACTGTTCTGTGATCTGCATGCTACCTGTCTTTTTCAGCAGGCATATTAACCCTCTGTGCTACCTTAGATCGGCCAAAACTGCCACTAGACAAAACTCCAATCTCTCTCCAGCAGGTACATTAATCCCCAGAGTTATCTTGACACTTTTATTGTTGCCTGAAAACTACTGGATATACAAGGAACTCTGCGGTGGGTGCTTTCAAAACTGCTGAACTGCTACGAAAAACGCCCTCCAGTAACAAACCGTCCTCCCGGGGAAACGCCTGATGCCCTGTACGGCCAGTCCGGCCTTGGACTTGTGCCTTCATGACAGACACATCCTGCAATTTCCTACAATTTATTGGTGCAAATCCTGGCAGGTTTGACTCAACGTTTCATGTGCTAAAAGTGAGAACCTTCGATTTATGTCAAAGCAATCACTTACTCTATGAAAGGCAGACCAGTTTCTGCTGTAATGCATGTGAATGGTCAATATTATATTACAATTTCCTCTATCCTCTTCCTGGTTCTGCCTCTGCATCAGGCTTCGGGGTGGGGCAAATCCAGACTAATTGTGATGTGCTTTGCACGTTCCCCAGCTGGATAAACAATTAGACAAAATGACGAGTTTATTATGGTTTGCTGGCAGGACAGGGAATTTCTCAGGGTGTGGCAGCAAAACAGGAGATCAGTGCTGGTGTCGTTATGTAATAAGGTGCCGCTGAATAGTGTTTTTATTACAGCCTTTTGTTTTCTGCATGTTTTTCCACAAACAAACCCTCCCTTCCAGGTAATTTTAGCCAGTATGTGATGCGCACAACTGTGTCTTATCTGTCCTGTGCCTTCCTTGTTTGACTCAGTCCTTATTTCAGCGCCTGGATACCCTCATGGGTGACAAGTAGGCTCTACAAATTTACTGACTGATACTGCTGGTGCATTCTCACAAGTACACCTAGGCGGGTACACATCCGTGAATCTGTTTTTATCAAATAATAAAAAGCTCGGAAGAGCAAATAGGTAACATTGACTCGAGTTGTCTTTTTTAGGTCTGGCTAAAGGACCTTACACTGTGCGTCTAAGCTAAAGGAGCAGAGTGGAATGTGGCTGATGCCGACAAAGAAAGACAGTGAACAAAATTACGTGTGCACGCCCTGTAATGCTTCTAATTCATCAAAAATATCCTGGGCAGTGGGTAGAATATTCTGTGATGTCATAGCCCGTCACTGAAAGGAAATGAATGAGTCCAACTCGGCGACCAAGGGAACAGTCTGCACTGACGTGCTAAGCTGCGTACTCTCTGACGACATGTAGCACTTGAAGTGTTTCTGTCTCTTTAGGCCTGAGGAATTTGTAGCTTGGATCTTCACGTGCTGTGTGCATGGCGTACACATCTGTACATACCAATTCTACTTACAAGAAACTCAAATCAGCTCAGTGGCGTAACGAAACTTGATGGGCCCCCCCTGCAAAGCACATGGAGGGGGCCCTCCCACCCCCATGACCCCCAGCAGCCCGGCCCACCATCAGTTTTTATCAGGAGGGCCCCTGAAAGTCTGGGGCCCTGGGCCGGAGCCCACTTTGCCCATGCCTTAAAAGGCTCTGGAGGGCATCTGCCTTTAATGGATGCAACAATCTCCCATTCAGTAATGGCAGCTTAAGTGGCAGCAATTGAGACCTGGGGAAAGTAAAGGAGGCCTTGGCAAGAGGCGATCCCAAGGATATGGCTTGACAAACATGATACGTGGCAGAGCACTTAGAATCAGGCCTGGGCCCTAGCATGGAACAGGAGCTGAGAATTTACTGTGCGTGTAAGGAAGAGTGAGGGAAGATAGCAGCCCATCACGAAATGGTGAGCATGTGAATGCAAGTAGCAGGGTGGCCAGAGACAGTCCTGCAGGCGAAGGGGCACCAAAACCCACGCACATAATCATTTGAAAAGATGTCTTGCAGCCCCTCGCGTAAGTTCGCAACTTGGAAAACCAAAGTCATGTACATTTTAGGAAGAAGCATCCAAATCTGCTCAAGCGGCACATGAATTCTAACAAATAGTAGCTAGCTGCAAGTTTGCTTTTAAAATATGTGCAAACATGTTTTTTTTACAATACACTCCATTCCCATATAACAGGCCTGTGCGACCAAGCACCACTCCCCCCCTCCCCCCCCACCGACACAAATGCACAAAAGACATATACTGAGGTGGGGACCCTCCAATGGAGCAAGTAGCCAGTAACCCCCCAAAAAACAGCGGTGCCATCACAACCCCAATAGGAACTCCACCCCAACCCCTCTCTCCCTTGCAGCGACCGGAGTCACCGGACTCTCCATTAAAGAATCATCAATCAATCCAATGCCCTCGCTCACAGGGCTGCATGAAGGCAGGCTCACAAAATGTATTTCCAATATCGTGCGGTAAGGACAAGTTTTATTAAATATGGCTTTTGCTGAATGGCCCGAGTCTCACAGCGCAAGCAGGCCGGGGGCCCTAAATAAAAGCAGCCCCCACCACAGAGAAGTAGAGAACATTCCAACTAGTACTCAAGTCAACTCTACACGAAATAGTCAGTGAGGGCATGGGACTACTACTATTCATCTCATCGTCTCTGGGAGTCTGCAGCACCTGCCCCATCACTTCCTCTAGTGGCAATGTGTTGGGACTGCTTTTCTTGACTTGCTTATCCTAGCATGCGTAGCCAGCTCCGCACCCTGGCCCTCCAGCATTGACCTGGGAGCATGGATGCCTGTGTCCTAGTATCCTATCCTTCTCCTGATACCTTCAGATGCTCCTGGGCTTGGTCTGTAGGCACTCTCCCAGTCTGCTCATCACACATCATTACAGTGATGTTGTGCTGGCAGGCCTCGCGATATTGAACAGGGCTACTGAATCGGTCGGGCCATTTAAATGAACATGAACACATAGTGACAGGGCGCGCCCAACTGAGAGCCACCATGCGGACCACTCTTCTCCAAAATATGGCATACGGAAGCCTTCTGCAGCTTCATATTTTCAAGCCTGGGTATGCGACCAGCATTAGAATCATTTAAGGGTAGCACCCGATACTGCCTGGCCTGCCCCCTTGCTACCCTGGCCCGGGCCAGTCAATCTGTCTCCGTCTGAGACTCCGACTCACCTGAGGGCTGAGGCCTGCAGCTTAGGTGGCACTGGCAGGCACAGGCGGGCGGCAGAAGACTGGGCTAGCAATTATTAAATGATGGCCTCACAGTCCCTGTACCCATGTGTCTTTGAAAGTGAAGCTTGTGCCGTTGTTGCAAGTATTTTTCGTGCTCTGCAAGGAGCAGGATATTGTCACCTTCCAGATGCAAGAATATGAGAGCTAGGACAACAGTTCTGAAGTTGTTTCCTAGGAGGAATGATTTTCCTGGAGAGACAGTGGAGAACATGTTTTCCAAGGGTAAGGTTGGCTGTTATACAGGGTGAATCATAGTGACTTGTCATTATATGATTGTTGCGGTTTGAATCTATTTAGCTTCTTGCTGTTGATATAGTAGTTCCTTCTGGTTCTTAACGAAAAGTAGTGGCCTGAGCGACTCAGAGAGCAAGCAGATTTCAGCAGCGGGAGCCTAACTCATCTGCGTTATCTGACCACTTATTAGACTATTAAGACAATTGCAAATTATTCTGGCGAGGGTTAAGGTTTCTAGAAGTATGCATTATGAACTATGGATGCAGTGCATTTGGGATCAACCATCCGTATGCATTTCATGAGTTTCAAGACTTTGTTTAAGGAAATCCGTTTTAACTTCATTTTACAAAATATCTGAAGGGCAAATCCAAAGTACTGTAAATGTTCTCTTTGTATTGGAAAAAACATAAAAAAACAAATGGAAATACATTAGACGGAGCGATTTTATGACTAACAAGCATAAAAATATGACCATGCTGGTCCACCCTTCAGCAAAAACAGTACAGCATCCTTCAGCTTACTGGATTCTATTCTTAAAGTTTCAGAGCAAACTTAAACTCCTGCTGACATAGTTATGCATGGGAATGTATGCCTTTGAAGGTTTAATGAAGAAACTGCAAGTAAGACTTTCGTTTTAAAGTGAGGTTGTGCTCTGCACGCTGGTGCATCATGTTAGAGCTAGCCCGGAACAATGCAGCAATTTTGTGCAGAGGTGTTTGGTCTCATTAGTGAAAAAAACATGGGGAATATTCTGAAAGTGGTCTCTTCCCATGAGTATCATGTGTTTCGTGAAACCTTGACTGCCAATTGTAAGCCTGCACTGTGCTCAGTGTCATGTTTCGATTATGCAAGTGCAAATCTGACAACAAAACTACATGGTACCTAACCGTGGTTATAATGTTGTTGATATTAACAGACTAGCAGTGCTAATTATCGAAAATAATGACTCCAGAAGTGGAGCGAACAAATTGTGTGTGTGGGGGGAGGGGGGGCGGTAGAAAAGAAGTAGAATCAAAAAAGGGAGAATAATGAAGGGCTGAATGACAGCCTAAGTGCTGTAGACCATGTGCAATATTTTAGCAAATTCTGTCCTCTTCAAAATTGATAAATGTGCCCGACTGGCAGAAAGATTAAAGGGAGTCTTGTGTGAAAAATTATTTCCTGTCCCCCATGACTGCACTGATGGCAGCTGAGTCCTCTGCCCATTCACGGATTGGCTTTGCCCCCTTGCTTCCCCAGTGGCCGTCACAACTTGACCTAAGCCTCAGACGTGCCGTGAGTAACAATGCAGAAAGGCCGAGATGAGAACTAAAGTCCTGAATTGGATGGGGGATTGAAATGGTCCCGACTTGACCCTCTTGTGACCCAGTAGGAGACTGGAGTGCACATGATTTGCCATATTTACATTGACCTCTTTCACAAGTAGAGATCTCTGGCTGGCCTCGAGGCAGTTGCCTTCTACCCCCTTGCTGCTGGGAGCTCAGGTCACCTGCACCCACCGCACGCACCATTTAATTTATGAGGCAACTACTGAACTGGTACAACGCCGGCGAGAGAGTGTAGTTTTGTGTGCGCTACAGCTACTGCGCTGATGGCTGGGGGGCCCCTGGAGGCTGGAGCACGGGTGCTGTGGGGTCTATGTTTCGTTTTTACGCTGCCCATGATGTGACTGTGACATGTCCAGTATGCCTGCCTAACCCACCCCACCCTCTGACTGACACTCCGACGGACTCACCTAAGGCCTGCACTGCAGCTCTGGTGGCAGGCGCGAGCTGCAGAAGACCGGGCTAGGCTAGCTAGCAATTGTGAGAAGTTGGCCTGGCATATGCTGTCCACTAATTATAGTGGGCACCTTGCACCAGTCCAAACAACCCCTTATTGGAGATAGGTTAAAGACAACCTTAGTGAAAGCTATCCTAGTGGTAGCTATGGAGAGCAGCCTTCAGGCTAAGTCTTGAAGGAATGTAAAGCAGCTTGTTTTACCAGTCTATAATCTCTTGAGTGATCAAATGAAAGAGCACCACACCAGGTATATATTCAAAATATATGTATTTATTGCTAAACACACCCCTCTAGTCTCTTTATGAGGCTAGAGTTCAAGTACATAAGTTATAAGATATTAAATCACAGTAATAGCACAAATACACGTTTGGGCCCTAGGGGCGTACCAAACCATATACCAATAAAGTGGTATGCGAACCACGACTGAACTAGACACTAGGCCTAGAGCCTCTAGAAGTGCTTGGACCACAAGGAACCACCCAAGGTAGTGACACAGGGGACCCACGGGAGACGCGTGCAGTGTAAATACACAACCGCGATACGCCGTTAACTTCTATGGAGAAAGTCGGGATCGGGAAAATAGAGGAAAGGGACACTTAAAAGAGGACTAGGACAAAACCCTTTGAGATCTAGGACTTTGAAGAGTCTCTACCCACGGGAGCACCGGAGTACTCGTGTTACCTCACCCAGGGAAGCCGGGTGCATAGGTGCCTTTCGGGGTCGGGTTTCGTCGTCGATTCGAATGGCGATCTGCTGCAAAGTGCTGCTGGCGGCCAAGAGAAAAGTGTCCGGGTGGATCCAAGAGTGGATCGGAGTTCTGGTGAACCTGAAAGCAGAGGGGACAGAGTCTGGGTCACTAGCCAGTGACCAGGAAGGCGATGGACAGATGCCCACCGATGTCGAGTGCTTCAGGTGCGTTGACGGTCATCTTGACTCTTCAGTCACGAGGTCCGGGAGGCGTTGTCGGCGACCAGGAGCAGGATTCGGGCTGGTACACAATGTCTGTCGAGTGCTGAGGTGTCGGCGACCAGATTGGACCCAACAAGCCTTGGCAACGGCAAGTCTCGATTAAGATGTAGATCGTCGATGGTGCAGACCAGCAAGGTCTGTGGAACTCACCCAGCGAGGGTAAGTGAGGGCAGGCCTGGAGCAACCAGGATGCCAAGGTAGGAAAAGATTGGCCTTCGTTAAGGGCTACTAGCCAACGGGCTAGCGACCGCGAAGGAGCCTCGTGATGCCGCACGTGGAGCTGGCTTACAGGACACTCGTGGAGTGGGGGCCAGTGATCTTCGGTGCAGGTGGTGCTGGAGGCTAGGGCTACTCGGAGCCCAAAGCACGACTTCTTGGGAGACCCAGAAGATGGTGCACTTGCAAATGTGCTCGGTGTCCAGGGGTCACGGTCTCAAGTCACCCACGATAGCCACGGGCCTCAGCTTTGCTGGGGACTCAGGGTAGCCTCGGGGAAGTCTGAGAATCTACCTTTGGTGATGCGATGACTTCGGCGTCCGACGGGAGCTTCAGAAATGCAAACCGGACAGATGCTTCTTTGGTGCCTGCCAAGCAGGGGAGTCACTCCTTGACCCCAAGGGAGATTCTTCAGTCCTCTAATCTTGTCGTAGAGCGTCGAAGGTCCAGGATTCAGTTTCAGAGTTTCGTCCAGGTATAATCTAAAGTCCTAAGGACTGGGTTCCTACCTTTATCCTAAAAATAGGGGTTGGACTACTCTGTGGCCCCACCTATGGGTGGGTCAGGGCAGAGGGGTGGCTACACCCCTTTCCCTTTGTCCAGTTCGCGCCAAAGCAGGGGCTGCAAGCCCCTGATCCGGTTTGAACTGGGGTATGCACAGGGACACCAAGTGTGCCCCCAGTGCAGGACTTCAAAGCACCCGAAAGTGCTCCCGCCCAGCCCCAATACACATTATCCTGTCTGGGGAGGTGGTCACACCTCCCTGGGACAGGAAACCTATTGTCCAGGCCTCCCCTGCCGGAGTTTCGTCCAGCAGCAGGAGGCCAGACTCGTGTCTGTGGCAGCAGCATCCATTTTGTGATGCCAGGGCTCTGGAAAGAAGTTACCGGACTCGTCAGAGTTAACATGTCTTTCCCTCTAGAAGGGTGGAATGCTACCCCCGCCGCCAGGATTGGCGGGGGGTAGTATTCCAAGATGTTTGACACCAAACACGACATGTTTAGGTGCAGCCATTCCAAAGTTAGCATTTTACCGCGAGGATATAATGCGCTTAAGAGTATATGGTCAGGCTGCACTACAAACAGCATCAGAGATGGTCTCCGAACGCTGCAGAGGGGCCCTGCTCATGCAGGGGCACCCTCTCACATAGGAACCATGCACTCTGCCTTTAGGATTGATAAGGCCTGCCTTAGGAGTGACTTATAGGTTTATATGTGTGTATGTATTTAGTGATATAGGTAACCTATATCACAGTAAGGGGTGCATGCACCACCTTACCCAGGCTGCAGTAGCAGACCTGTGGTGTCAGTTTGGATGGCCTTCCAGGGGTGGCACAATACGTGCTGCAGCCCCTGGTAGGCCTCTGAGGTACCTATGCCCTTGGTACATAGTATACCATATACTAGGGACTTATAAGGGCACTCCAGATTCCAATCAGAGATGTGCCTAAGGCACATGGAAACCATTTTACAGAGAAAGCAGATAGACTGGGGCCCTGAATAGCAGGATCCCAGTCCAACTAAGTCATAAACCAGCAAAACACCATAAAAAAAGTGGGGGCATCCATATAGTCAGATTCCACCTTCCTACAGCAATTATTAAATTACGGCTGCACGGTCCCTCACAGCCATCTCGGACGCCTCACGTCACGTGCACTTTTAATTGCGCATGACAAATTCACTGAGCGCAGCCTCGCCCTATTCCTGAAGACGACCACGCTGAAGCATCTGCGCGCCGCGCAATATTTAATTTATGATGACTGTTGACTGATGAGGCGAGGTCAGCAGGAGCAACGAAGGCAAGCGCAAGGTAACCACAATACGCATTCCAGACGGACGTGTGTAGTGATTGCTGGCTGCGCGGCAGCGGAGGGCCCCTGGAGCGCGCCCCCCCCCGCAACGCGGGGGCTGCGGGGCCTAGGTTACGCCCCTGAATCAGCTGTTTGAATTAAGACTTCTAAACCACTAACGATACCAAAGGCATCCTTTTCCATAGGTTTTAGACTGTCTATGTCCTTACCAGAAGGGACCAATTGTATGCTAATCACTCGAATAAAAAGATTAGTTTAGCCAATCACCAAGACCGCATTGCTCTCTTTAAACAAAGTCGGAATAAGTAACTAATAGGCATTGGCAAGGCTAATAGGTCTGGCCGTGGCACGTTTGTGACATAATTATATTTTTGTTATTTTTTTTATTTCAAGCATATGCATAAAAAAGAAAACATGCTGCCACCAGAATGTAGTCGCTTAATGCTTGCAATAAATATATTTAAAAAATGATTACGGATGTGACATTTTTACTAATGGCGTTTTTACATACGAAAACCATTATTTTGTGTCATAATATATGGGAAGGAGACAAGAATAAATCACCACATAATCAAACGCCCAAATACAAGCAACTACAATGTTACAATGTTTCTTAAACACTTGTTTACAGCAACTTTTTAAAAAGAGTTGGAAAATAAATCAATATCAAACCGGGCAACTGAAGTGCAAGAAGAATAAATAGCTGTTATTTAAATTAGATTTGAACCAGCTTTGTCACAAAAGAGACAGGAATTTTTTTTTAGGTGGATGTGAACAATCTGCACATGAGCTGTGCAGTCATTCAAAGTGAAGGGAGCAAATGGGCAAAGTGTGCTGATCCATTGCCCCATTCTTTATGATGTGATGGGAGGAAGCAAAATGTGAATGACAACTTAACAGACTAATGGATGAAGCCAGCTGACCTAAAAGCCATCTATGAATATATATTAAGCTTGATTGTTTATGAAAAGCAATAGTTTGCCAAGACAGCTAAAGCTGTCTTAAAAGCCATCCCTAAAAAACAACAATCATGATAGTAATTGGTACGCAATTATTCAACTTTTCGTTGGGGGTTTACTGAAGTGGCCTTCCATAAAAGCAGGCCTTAGTTTGGGCACTCACCTACTCTGATGCACTCCTCTCCTTTGTCTTGGACACACACTGTCATTTACTTATTTCCCCAAACCCTCTTCTTGGAACCTTTCACTTCTTTAATTCGTCAGGAATATGGCACATCTAATTTCAGAGAGGATGGTTCTCAGCACCACACCAGGGCTATGACAAAGACGGGCAACTGGGGCTTATTTGAGGCCCTAAGCTTGGGTTACAACATGCCAATCAATCAATCAATCAGGGTTCTTATATAGCGCGACTACTCACCCGTGAGGGTCTCAAGGTGCTGAGATGGTGGGAGGGGTAGGATCTGCGGTTCAGTCGAAGAGGCAGGTCTTGAGGTCCTTTCTAAAATTCTGCAGCGATGGTTATTACCTGAGGTGCAGAGGCAGGGAGTTCCAGGTCTTCGCAGCCACGTAGGAGAAGGATTTTCCTCCAGCCCTTGTCTTGCGGATCTGTGGGATGGTGGCCAGTGCCAGTTGAGCGGAGCGGAGGTGTCTGTTGGGAGTGTAGAGGAGAGATGGTGGTTGAGGTATGTAGGTCCGGCGTTGTGGATGGCTTTGTAGGTGTGCGTGAGGATCTTGAAGGTAATTCTTTTGTTGATAGGTAGTCAGTGAAGGTTTCTCAAGTGGACGGTGATGTGGCTGCAGCATGGGATGTTCAGGATGAGTCTGGCAGAGGCGTTCTGGAAGTTCTGCAGTTTCTCAGTGGGGATCCACTCGAAGATCTTACGAAGCAGGAGGAGCGTGTGGAAGCAGGAGGATGAAACGGCATTGATTTGGTGGTTCATTGAGAGTGAGGAGTCCAGGATGATGCCGATGTTTCGTGTGTGGTCCTTGGGTGTGTGGGATGTTCCGAGAGCTGTAGGCCAACAGGAGTCATCCCAGGCGGAGGGGGTGGAGCCCAGAATGAGGACTTCGGTCTTTTCTGAGTTAAGCTTGAGACAGCTGTTCTTCATCCAGGTGGCGACTGCCTACATCCCATTGTGGAAGTTGCTCTCTGCAGCTGCGAGCTTGTCTGTGAGAGAGAGAATCAGCTGGGTGTCGTCGGCGTAGGAGATGATGTTGAGTCCGTGGCTTCTGACGATGTCTGCAAGCGGGTCCATGTAGATGTTGAAGACGGTGGGGCTCGGGGAGGATCCCTGAGGCACTCCGCAGCTGATCTCTGTGGGTTCTGAGTTGAACGGTGGAAGTGTGACTTTCTGTGTTCGGCCGGTGAGGAAGGAGCGGATCCAATCTAGGGCTTTGTTGCAGATGCCGGTATCGTGGAGTCTTGTGCAGAGGGTGTGGTGGGAGACAGTGTCTAAGGCAGCTAAGAGGTCCAGGAGGATGAGGCAGCAGTTTCACCTCAGTTGAGGAGGGTGCGGATGCCATCTGTAGCGGCGAGGAGAGTGGTCTCGGTGCTGTGGTTGCTTCTGAAGCCCGATTGGGAGAAGTCCAGGATGTGGTTAATTTCAATGAACTTGGAGAGTTGTGCGTTGATGGCTTTCTGGATGACTTTGGCTGAGAAGGGGAGCAGAGAGATGGGTCTGTAGTTCTTGAGGTCCGTCAGGTTGGAAAATGGTTTCTTCTGCAGGTGGTTGATCTCTGCGTGCTTTCAAGCTTCTGGGAAGGTGGCAGATCCGATGGAGCAGTTGATGGTGTGGCAGAGTTCGGGTGTGAAGGACGTGCCAGCTCTTTGGAAGATGTGGTGAGGGAAGGGATCCGAGGGGACTCTGAAGTGGATGCTTTTCATGATCCCTAGGGTGTTGTCAGAGGTGAGGGTGGTCCAGTTGGATAAGGTCTGCTGGGGTCTGGAGCTATTGGGTGTGGTGGTTGTGGGTGGGGTGTGGTGGTTGTGGGTGGGGTGGGTGGGACTGGGTTGCGAAGCTGTCGTACAGCTCCGTGATCTTGAGGTGGAAGAAGGTGGTTAGGTTGTTGCAGAGGTCTTGAAAGGGGGGAATGTCTGCTGTCTCTGTTCTGGGTTTAGAGACAAAAAGGTACGGAGTTCCTCAGGTGGGTTATTGCTCACCTTGTGTGTACTCTAGGTAGTGAGGAGGTGGGGAATACCTCCTGTCGGAACTAGGACCCTCACACACCCAGCAAGCTAGGTGTCATGCTTCATCATATAGGTCTGCTCCTCGTCGGGCCAGCGCTGCAATGCTCGACGGGCACCCATAAAGGGGCTCTTTATCGGAGTTCTTTTGTTCCTCGCTGTATTGGTGCCGTGGGTGTAAGGGGCCTAGGTACGTGTAGATGTGAAATGTGAATATAAAACAGGTAAAGGATGCCTCTATGATTAATTTTATTCCGTTAGGGTCCCAACCTGATTAAAAGAGATGAAGGGAGGCGAATGTTTTGTTGTAATGTGACAACATTTTCACTCAAACCCTAGATGGTCAACATGTTTCTCGCCTCAATAAGTCACGGAAGTGATCAGCTGGCGATTCTTCAGGACCGAGTGAATGAAAAACTATCTACAGTGGGTGGCTAGGTGCAACGCTACCTACCAAATGCTCTACCCGTGGGTCATTACCCCGGGAAAAGGCAGTCAACCTCTTCCAGGTATCTAATTCTGCCTCGTCAGTTATCAGCGAAGTATGAGGACACTCAATGTAGTGTCTCTGCTCCCACTCGGAGCCACGTGGCTGACCTACCCGCTCCGCTGCAACCAGGAAGGTTGCAGCGGAGCGGGTAGGTCAGCCACGTGGCTCCGAGTGGGAGCAGAGACACTACATTGAGTGTCCTCATACTTCGCTGATAACTGACGAGGCAGAATTAGATACCTGGAAGAGGTTGACTGCCTTTTCCCGGGGTAATGACCCACGGGTAGGGCATTTGGTAGGTAGCGTTGCACCTAGCCACCCACTGTAGATAGTTTTTCATTCACTCAGTCCTGAAGAATCGCCAGCTGATCACTTCCGTGACTTATTGAGGCGAGAAACATGTTGACCATCTAGGGTTTGAGTGAAAATTTTGTCACATTACAACAAAACATTCGCCTCCCTTCATCTCTTTTAATCAGGTTGGGACCCTAACGGAATAAAATTAATCATAGAGGCATCCTTTACCTGTTTTATATTCACATTTCACATCTACACGTACCTAGACCCCTTACACCCACGGCACCAATACAGCGAGGAACAAAAGAACTCCGATAAAGAGCTTCTTTATGGGTGCCCGTCGAGCATTGCAGCGCTGGCCCGACGAGGAGCAGACCCATATGATGAAGCATGACACCTAGCTTGCTGGGTTTGTGAGGGTCCTAGTTCCGACAGGAGGTATTCCCCACCTCCTCACTACCTAGAGTACACACAAGGTGAGCAATAACCCACCTGAGGAACTCCGTACCTTTTTGTCTCTTGGCTTAATTTAGGGCATATACGTTGGACCTTTATCAAGCCCTTTGCGTCCCTCCTTTTGTTGACACATCTGTTCTGGGTTTGTCATAGAGTTCTTCACTGTGTTTGCATTGGCGTTGATGCGTTCTTGGATCGCTGATTTCTTTGTTGTTCTGTTGCTCCTCCATCTTTTCTCGAGCTGTCTGCAGGTGTGCCTGGACTCTTGGAGGGCAAGGGCAAACCAGCTACCTTTATTTGAGGGCTGCTTGCCTAAGCATACCCTGAGGGGAGCCAGTGTGTTGGCGCAGTCGGAGATCCATTGCTGGAGGTTGCGTGCTGAGGTGTTGGTGTCCGTGGAGGTCGGTGGTGGGGTTTTGCTGAGGGAGGTGGTGAGCTGGTCTTTGGTGACCTTGTTCCAGTTTCTGCGACGATTGCGGTGGGCCTGGTGGTCTATGGTGGGTTTGGTGAAGGAGAAGTGGACGCATTGGTGGTCGATCCAGTGTTGCTCAGAGGTGTGGCTGAAGGAGATGTCGAGAAGATGGGGTTGAGCGTGTGTCCTGCTGAGTGGGCTGAAGTATGTATTAATAATAATAAAAAGCAGATGGTCGTGAAGCATGGCCGGGATAGTACAAAGAAAGTAGTTCATGGCAGTGGACTATTGCAAGGCAAAAACATATGTATATAAACCAGACTGTGAAGCAGAATCCCAGAATGGATCACAAGCCAGTGGGATGAGTGAAGAGTAGCATTGATATGCTGAAACCTACCAAAACCTGCCACAGTTCTGTTCAGATGTTAGTGATTTTTCTGTAGTCTGCAAATTAAATTCTTGGGAACACCCAAAAAAGCCACATCAGTAATCAATGAGTAATCCTATACTAGTCCAGGCTCCTGCCTCTAAGAAAAGCCACAGCTTCAAGACATCATATGTAGAAGTTTAAATGTTTACTTGAAGCATTTACTTGAACTTCTAATGTGAGCTGGGAGTTCAATAAAAGCCCAAGGTTTTCTCTTTCACAACCACATGCATCTATTTTCTGCCAAGAGTCATATGTTTTGATTCCATTCCTAGTGTAACAGCCATATCGCCATCTTGGCAGTGTTAAGAGCTAACCAGTTGTTTTCTATCCACTAATTTCGTTCTCTAATAGTCAGCTCTGATACCTGCGGTGGGAAAAACAACTAGCAATTGTCTGCATAAATAGGGGAACGTCCGTTTGTATACAAGTTCCATTCATGCACATTATACAGATACATGCTAATACGAAGTGGTGAGGTGGAGGGAAAGGCACCATGTGCCCTGGTAGGTGAAATGGACAGCTCTTAGTGGAACAGGGCCAGTGTGATTTACATATGGTTGGTCGGTATCAGGGCCGGCTTTAGCGCTGGTGCTGCCCAGTGCAATCTTTTTTGACGCCTCCCCATATGACCTCCTCCCCGGTATATGAATCGCAGCAGGCACGACAGTATGTTATTGCTAAACACAGCGTCCCCCTTGAGATTACTGCCCCCCTCCAGGTCAGTGTCCAGTGCAGCCGCACCGGTTGAACTGCCCGAAAGCCGGCCCTGGTCGGTATCTAGAGTGACATAGAGAGCAAAAAACTAGATGGCCTGGAATGCCTTAGCGAGTAATTACTTTTGGCTGAGATTAAGGGATTGATTTAGATGTTGGTAGACAGGTTGCTCCATCACAAAGGTGACGGATATCCTGTCCGCCGAAATATAAATCCCATTATATCCAATGGGATTTATATTTCGACGGACTAGATATCCATCACTGTTGTGACAGAGTAACCCATATGCCAACATCTAAATCAGGCCCTAACTCAGGTATTATACCCATCACTTTTTTGTTTTTTCTAAATAAGACTCCTTGAGTGAAACAGGTATGCTCTGACGTGGGTCCCATGCTCGTTGTGGTACTGGACTCAAGCTTCTCTTCACTGTTGAGGCCCAGTGAAGCAAAACCAGTCTGGAACTGCTTGTCTAGCCTGGCAGCTTAAGCACACAACAATTTATTGTTTTTCAAACGGCACCCATGTCAAAGTAGAGCTGGGGAGGCACCCTGCCCCACATTATGTCTGAGCCAGTTGATTGAAGCTGCGTTAGAGGAGGAGCATCACCCCCCCATACTGCTGGGCAGAAACCATCAAAAATGAAATGGTAATAAAATGTTTTTATTGCTATTTTATTTTTGACGCTTTCTGCCAGCAAATGGAGTGCGACGGCAGGGCGCGGCCAGTGCCTTACTGCTTCCAAAGATTGGCAGCAGTAAGGAGTGGCCACTTAAGTTTGCATTGAGCATGTTGGTTTGGACGACTACCTTGATACAGCCAAACTGACATGCGCATTTCAAACCTCTCCAACCCGGCTGTCTTGGACAGCTGGGTTGGAGAACAGGCACAGGCCTGCAGTGCCTTTTGGAGCCAGCCCGTTCCAGCCAATCAAGATGCTTTAGAACAGCTTCTTGATTGGATGAGAGAGTTGGCTATGGGCTTCACGCTCGGAGGACGTGCTGCATAACAATGGGGACGTACTGCAGAACATCGAGCGGCAGTGTAAGGTAAGTTATTTTTTTAATGTGTATTTGTTATGTGTATTATGTGTATGTGTTATGTGTATATGTGTGTTTTTATTGTATTTGTATTTATGTGTATATATGTGACATGTTAGGTTTATTATGTGTATTTTTTTGCGCCCCCCCCCCAATGTGATTTGCCACCAACTTTCACTGGATTGAAGATAAAGGATTTAAACCATTTTATAGTATCCTCATCTGCTCTTCCACCATATCTAACCTCTCCACTAGAACTGTGTGTGAGATGGCATCAAAAGCACTGGAAAGGTCCAGCAACACCGAAAGAGACAATGAAACTGAATCTAGTCCATTAGCTGTAATAGTTGTTCAGTTTCATCTGGGAGGACTAGTTCTGGGCCTTCGTCTGAGCTACAGCCCAAGTATCTGTCACCCAACGGAAGGCTGTTGTCAAGATGAGGAGGAAGTTGAGAAGTCACCACGCTCTCAAGCATTTTCTCCAGGAATGGACCATAGATAACAGGACAATAACTGTCAGGATTAAAAGCATTAAGTGAAAGGTTTTTAATAATGGACAGGTCGAGGCTCATCTGAAGCATTCCATGATTATGGGCCAGATGTACGACGGAAAATTGCATGCGCAAACGGGTTTGCGACCCGTTTGCGCATGCAAAAATCCTGTGGGCCATGTACTTACACTATTTTGTGAGTCGCAAATAAATTGCGACTTGCAAAATATTGTATTGCGACTCACTATTAGGAAGGGGCGTTCCCTTCCTAATAGCGACCCCACAAGCTATGTACGAATGTTTTGCGACCTCAATTGCGGTCGCAAAACACTCGTAATTTACCCCTAAAAAATATTTTTTAGGGGCAGGCAGCGGTCCCAGGGACCATTACCTGCCCTTAAAAAATGAAACGAAAACGTTTCATTATTTGTTTTATAAATGCATCCCGTTTTCCTTTAAGGAAAACGGGCTGCATTTAAAAAAAAAAATGCTTTTTTAAAAGCAGTCCCAGACATGGAGGTCTGCTGAGCCCAGCAGGCCACCATACATGGGAGGGCCAGCCATTCTCAATGGGGTCGCAAATTGCGAGTGCCTCATGAATATTGATGAGGCATGCAATTTGTGAACCCATTGAGAATCGCAAACAGTGTCTCTGACACTGTTGTACATGTCATTTTGCGAGTCGCAAATTGCGACTCGCAATTGAGCCCAATTTGCGACTCGCAAAAGAACATGGTCGTACATCTGGCCCTATGTTTCTTCAGACACAAATATTGATAATCCTTGCAATATTGGAGAGATAAAGTGAACACGAGCTCTCACCATAGAAAATGGAAGATGGTGAGCACAGAAGACAGAACATGTTGAGCAAAACGGTGGTCCTGATGGAACACAAATGGGCTCATCACCATCAATAAACAGTTGAGAGAGCACTTCTTAAATGCATCTGCCAGATTTGTGCTCTGTGTATTATGTACTTATATATAATTATCCCACATTTCTATATTCTTTACACCGATGTACTTTTTATTTGCTACAGTTATACTGAACTACCCTACTGAATAGTGTTTTATACTGACTGTGTCTCTGTAGCATCTTTCTTTTCTCTCTTTGTAATTATTATTATGCCCACCTTGTATTATCCATTTAACTTTTCTATGTCTGTCATATATGTATTTATTTTTGGAAGGAACTGAGACTATACGTTAATTTAATTTCTCGCATTTGTTGTGCATTATAAATAAATACATGCATATATAAATACAAATGAACAAGAGACTCCTAGACATTGGGTTGGGTTTGCACTGTCAGTGGCATTGTAGTGGTAGCGAGTGATGTATAGCTTAGATCCTGTGGCACACCAAGCAAGGGACCCACATATGGGCATACCCATGGCCACTTAGAGAGTTACAACAAATACACAGAAGGTGATGGGAGGAATGCTTGCAAATACTCTAAACCAATAGCAATTGCTCTGCGTTGCATTCCAACCCAGTATTCTTCACCCACTTTGCCAATCCACGCTTGCTCCTTATGGGAATATTTTATCCCAAACTACCAGACGAGGCACCATCAAGAAGGGAACACAAGCAACCCCTGACCTAGGCAACAGCATAATATCACTAGGCATATTCAGAGATCCGTTTACTACATTCGTTTAAAACTGAAAAAATGATTTTGCTTCAATTATCCATAATTATCTGGCACACTTCCTCTTTTAATATGATAAGGGCAGGCAATGGCGTTTCCTGCCTTTACCAAACCAAAAAATGATAGTACTGTTTTGTTTTAAAGGACTGGGAACTGGTTGTTATGTTGTGTTGCACTTTATGGTCAATTCATTTTGCTTCTTAATTATTTGCATTTTGCATTTACCTTTCTTCCTGTTTATTTGCTGTGGCCCTCTTGGCCTGGCTACTCTTCTGCTTGCCTCATTTTTTTTAGAAAGCTGTTTTGTTCTGCGCGAGGGCTTTTGTGCGGTTTGAATTTCGACTGCCATTGTCAGTTAGACTTTGACGTCTGCAGCTGCTTCCTCCTTGGACTCCTCTGCTTAATAAAATTGAGCTTTTCATCTCTGCAGGGCTTCCTTAGCAACATTTGCCTACAACACTGGTTATGGATAGAAAGCAGGAGTCCCTTTCAATGATGCACAGTTGCAAGCTGTACTTGTGAGGGAGTGAGATCACTAGTGGGTACATAAATAATCTGTCAGTTTGTGCCCTACTAGTTTGAGATTGTGACACCAAGTCAGAAGGACTTTTTCTGTATTCTGTATTCTTCTTCTTATTATTATTATTATTATGCCGGACTGCATTAACTGTGGAAATCGTAGGCCAAATGCTTATTTGCATTTTGATATAGATAATTATTCCACCAAGTAGGATAGTATCTTAATAATTGTACTCTTACCAAAAGTACTTATTGGTAACACGTCCTCAGAAAGCATGTCACTGTTAGGCACTTGCAGTATTTAAACTTATGGATGCCATAATTGTTTACTACATATCCTTAGTTATTTTTCAAATTTCCCAAGCATTACTTATTAAATTTATAGACAAATTATTCTCTCTTAAAAAATAATTTTCTTTATTTTGTAGATTCACATATCTGTTAGAATTTGATGTCAGTGATAATTATCCACAAAGTAAATGGTTTGAGATTCCACAATTGTCAGAAGATTCTATGCATTTTGAAATGATAGCATTTCTTTATCAGGACATCACTTTGTGTTGCATGTAGAAATTCATTAAATTCTTTTAAAACACATGCAGATCTGTCAACGCAGAAGGAGTAAAAACAACTGCATAATCCTCAATATTAATACTTTTTTCACCCTCCCCCTTCTTTGTTCTTGACAATGTCATAGGGGGTTCCTAATCATCCTTTACAGTCTTGCGGAGATCGGGTCCAAAGATAGAATATGAGCAGGTTCCCTACCTGTGCTTATCTTCTTCCTATGACCTGTAAGACCTTCTTTGTGATTGTTACACCAAAATTCATTGGAGAAGAAAATTATGATGTACTACCTGCCTTAATACTGTTGGATCTGATATCAAGCGTTAACAACCATGTCACTTTGTAAATTTCCCCTCAAAATTTGCCCACAGTATTTAATATCCTACAGATCCTGCAGAATGCTGCTGACCGGCTGCTGCTTGCAATACCTAAGCATCAGTCTGCCTCTAAGGCATGGTCCATCTTCACTGGTTGCCAGTATACAAGCGCATCGACTTCAAGGCTTTGTGTATTGCTTTCAAGGCTTTGCATGATGTAGGACCGGACTCTTCTAAAAAGAAATTCATTAGGTATGTTCCTCCTAGGCCATAGCGTTACCCACTAGCTTTCAATCTGATTGTCCCCAAAGTCAAAAGAGCCTGTTGGGGCGGTAGAAGCTTTATTTACGGGACGACCAAACGTTGGAATGCATTACCACTCCACTTAATAAAATGTTCCTCCTTGTCCGCCCTCAGAAAGAACCGTACAACCTGGCTGTTTAATTTGTAGACCCTTATCGAGGCTGCTATCTTCTTCTCTTTCATTCTTCTGTTGCTGGACCAGCGCCAAGACGCCCATGGGCAATCAAGCGCTTTGTAAAATGTATTTTCATTTCATAATATGCATAATAAATTATTATCTAAACTTAGGTTGCCATCTTGCAGGCACCTGATACCTGCCCGGATTTAGTAACAATCTTATACTTGTAGATTTCTCAAGTTATATATACCAGGACTTCTTAACCTGTGGTCGGATGACCCCTGAAGGTCCGCGAAGCCTACTCTGGAGGTCCACAACTGCTTAGAAAATTAAATAATAAAAACAGATTATTAAAGTGTATAGAAATAAAGAAGCAAAATTGAAAATGTAAATTTTTTAAATATTCTGTAAATTTGAAGGAATTTGAAACAGGAGGCTAAAACGGTAAGGGGTCGATTACGATGACGGACCGAAAAGCCCTCCGACCGCCATGAAATCGGGAAAAATCCCTCCGCATGACCCGCGGCATTTCCGTCGGTCAAATTAAGATGCAATGTACGCGAAATCAGACCACGTCGGACGGATGTCACAAAACAACGTCCACCACGGTCGGAAAAGCTGCAAATCCGATCGCTGAGGACGGGGAAAGCTGTACAATGGCTCGAAAAGGCCACTCCTGGCGCGGCATGACCGCATGGCCAATTACGATGAGAATGCGGAGCTGGTGGACCGAGCACTGCCATCCGACAGCCTCGCACGCACACAGGCCAAATGAATGGCGTGCGGAACCAACCCCACAATAACGCCAAAGTGTGCCTGTACTCCCGGCCGCCCTCAAACACAACACACACGCCACAATGACACACCCCAACTTGCTCCTGGTAGGGAAAGCCATGCGCAGCATGGAAGAGACATCTGAAGGTCATCACCCATGTGGACACACCCATATACCACAGATGCAAACCAACCCCTACCTGGACCAGCAGCCTCTGCACACCACAAGCTGAGACGGAGACAGGACACCATTGACACACACTGCACAACACCACATACACATATCACCACACAACAACACTCTCACCCTTTCTGAGACCATTCCATGGCTAAGCTATGTAAAAAGAAAATTTAATGAAATAGGTCTTGGGCATTATTACGACAATCCAACTGGTATAGATACAAATATGAAATCGACCATAAAAAATGCATACTGTGGTGAGCGTGATAATTGCCGGCGCCTAGCAGGGTTGCAACCTCTTATCGATCACTTATTTTTACATCCCCAATTTTATTTATCTTTTACCACGAATGTGCAGTTTAGATTTTACCTGACTAGATTTCGGCTTTGCACATTGCACTTTTTAGTGGCCTTTCCTAAACAGGCCGGATGGTGCAATAATCTCATTCCCTGCCCTTGTGATAATATAGCACAACAAAGCACTTTGCACTTTACCCTATTCTGTGCTCTGTATAAGAACCTAGGGTCCGGTTCCTTATTCCTTTTTTAAGAAAAACTCACCCTAGTAATTACCAGGAAAGTTTTAATAGATTATTATCCCTGTCTACTGAGGCAATCTGTACGGTAGTACTAAATTTTATCAGGATTGCTTTTTTAATAAGAAAACGGTATGAAATGTAATTAAAATTGGCGTCTCCTTTTAGAATTTTAGAATTTTAGATTTTAAGAATTTTAGAATTTTAGAATTTAAGAATCACGTATTTTAAATTTCTGAGATAAATCACGGAGTATTTGAGTCATGTAACATTTTATCGTATTTGATTCGATATGACATGTAATTTTGTATATCCTGTATGAATGTTATACTTTTATGGTTATTCAAACCGAATAAAGTTATTCTTGACTTGAACACTCTCACCCACACACCACACACATCTCCACTACTATCTTGCACCCTGCACCCCTCATTTATTCGCACCATGCCCCCAAAGAAAATGCCCAAACTCACCGATTCAGAGTTGAAAGAGATGCCAGACGAGACAATCAGGGTCGAACCACATTTGACTGGGCACCTGGTCCAACACACCCCACTTGCGCGCAAGAATCAGATGTGGGCAAGGATCAACAGCAAAGTCAATGCCGTAGTGACCACCCACGCACCGTGATTGACTTCCGGAAGCGGTGGGGCGACCTCAAGGGCCGGGTCAAGCACCGGGCCCAGAGGAACCACGCGCGGTCCAGAGAACTGGTGGCGGCCCTCCCATTCCACCACTAACCTTCACTGAATGGGAGGAGAAGGTGCCTGCCATAATGCATCCAGAGTCCCACAGGAATCGAGGGGGGACTGGAGGCTGATAAGTGCCAACAAAATGATCACATCACACTACAATGCACCATTGTGCACAACAAGTGAGCCACAATCGCCCGCCCACATCAAACCCATGTGGAATGCACGCTTACAAAATGAATGGATCACGAGGACAGCATCTCCTCAACCTGCTCAACCTCACAGGTAGGTGGTCAGCTCATGCACCATGGCCTCCCTCCCAAACTGCATGGCTCATCCTCACCACCCCACAGCCATGTGGCAGCTAACTCCGTCGACAGAGCTTCCCAACAGGTAGCTAGCCATCTTACTGGGGAGTGGTCATTGAAACCTGGCAGCAAGAGCACGACTCCCACAAGGCCCTCTGTCTCCCCTCACAAACAGCATGGAGCCAAATGACCCCCACATCCCGCACTGGGTAGCCAACTCCGGAAAACCCCATAGGTGTATAGGCCGTGCACATACAGCTAACACCATCGAGAGGCCACATGATTCACAGTGTCACTGATGAAGTCACATGCAACTGCGATGCAGAATCCAAGAACGCGACCCCAAAAAGCCAATGTGCAAGTCCCATTGCCTCAAAGCAGAAAGACTCGGGTCAACACAACACATGCATGGGAACCCTGTCAGCCCTCACAAACCACAGGAGGTAAGCACAAGAAGCACAACACAAATCATGATGTTGCAGCATAGTAGTCAGATACACATCAAAAAGACACAAATGTCCAAGCAACAATTGAATTGGATGAGCAACAAGTTAGTACCAGAGGACATGTCCTCGGAAACACATGAAATTGGCCCTTTAGCCATGTCACATCGCCAACGAGCAATGTAGGTACCCAGATCCGCAAGTGGGATGAACAAACTGGGGGGGTCTCTCAAAGGGGCCTGGCCAATGTAATTAAGGGCGTGGCCCAAAAACCAGAGACACAAACCTGAGCTTAGCATATTGGGCTACCCGACTAGCACATTTCAGTCACTGCCAATGCACCCAGATAAATGATACAACAAGTAACATGAAACCTAACACAACTCTGGACTACTGGCCTTGGCAATGTTTGTCAGTTGCATGAGACAGAGAAGCTGCAACTATGGCCTACATCTAACATCGAAAAATCTTCCACTTGAAGCCCTGATGACACCACAAGGATGTTGCTGCTCATGAGTCTCCAAAGGAGTGAATTCCAGAGACAAAATGAATCCACAACGGATTTCACCTCCTCACAACGCTCACCTGGCATGACGTAATGACTCCGCCAGTGAGAAGTGAGGAGTGTGACCATGCGCACTTCGATGTGCCTGCTGTCTATGCATTCCAGCTGAAAGAACGGACCTCCTGTGGCAGGGCACAAAACAGAGTACGAAAGAGACCCGTCCCGAGGCCCACTGCAAAAAATGACGGTGCCCAGCACCGGTGAGAACCGGCCCACTGAAAGCCCTGTATGTACCTCAACATCATGTGCGACTGATGACATACTGACATGAATGCCTAGTAAAGCCAAGTCAAAAGTCATGTCACCTCAATTTAAATGTGCCAAACATGAACATCTAAGTTGTGCTGTGTGCAGAACATGCTGACAAAATGACCTTACCCCAAAAGGTGACTCGATAGCAAGAGCAGGTGACCATGCCATGGACGAGCCCAACCAGCCCCCCCCCGCCCCCGGAAGGTGAAGCCTTGGATGCAGAGTCCCTGGTCCGTTCAGGTGAGGAGGACCGACATGGCCCCTCCTGCGTGCACAGGCCAGGCATTACGTATATGGGAACAGTTGCACAACGTGTCCTTTTCGTGCCAATGTACTGCTGACTCCCCCATAAGTGATTGTGGATTGTCATTTGTGGCCTCACATTCCCCCAGCGAAAGCATACTTCAATGAGTGTGCATGCACAATGAGCCTCTGCGTAGACAAGTAGTCGCTCCCACACCAGCCCAATGACCTTCGGAAACCAGGTGTCTTGACCATCCCGCGCGATTCAGTCAGTGCTGAACACGGCTCGCCCACTATTTTCACGGTTAACTGACACACAGAGTATTGATAGCGCCTGCTACTGAAGGCCGTTGCACACTTTTTATCAGACTTGTGGGCTCTGGCCTTGTCCCTTCCTTCCATGCTTTTCCGGAAGTACCACCGGGTGTCAGTCCTCCAATTTGCACACTGCATTTAGCGGTTGCAGACCATTACTTTGGCTGTACAGCTGAGCGCTGGTTCTGAGATTGCTTCCACGCCATGTCTGACCGTCCAGTGAGCCAGGCCGAGCCCAGTCAGTTGCAACTGTACCGTGACCGCATGCAGCTTCTCTTTGGATGTGTCCCACTGGCTGTGCTGGGCATCAGTTATAGGCTAACGTTCCGCTATGCCTACTTCACCTGCGTGCAACCCGTCTTTTCCTGCAGAAGATGTCTGTTTGGGTGGGCCATGGATGTCTGCCTTTCAAACACATACCTTGCTGACCTGGATCATGAGCTGTGGGTGACTCCTTTGTTGGTCCACGTGCAAGACTGCTTTGGTGAGACACGTTTATGGGATGCCTTTCAATGTGTCAATATTTATCACAATGAAAGAAAAAACGTATTGTACTTAGTTCACACTGTTATTTAATCACACTGGACTCATAATGATTCATACATTTGTTAACATAGTGTTAAAAAACAGTGCCCCAGGAGGGGATTAGGACGCTCGTCTTTTTTAACGATGGCCTCTGTAGTGTTCCAACCCTTCCAAAGTGTGCTTAACTGTAAACGCACGTTAGTACGATAGCACTTAAACCCACTCCCGTGCTTTGCCCTCATAGCACTTTAGCCCATTCCATTTTTGGCACACATTACTGTTCCTTGTTGTTGGTTTCTACGGGGCGACAGACGTTTCAGAATCTGGTGCAGATTCTTTCTAACTGCGAAGCGCTTGCCCTTTAATTCACGGCTAGTGGCTCAAACTCTACTAATTTTGTGATTTAGCAGTCCCACACTCATGCTGCAATCTATTATGTTACGCAATGTTTTTAAGAACTAAGACGGACGCCAGGACCCTAGGCGATTTGCGTTTGTTTTGGTCTTTTTTGGCACTAAGTAGAACATTTATTCGTTACCCCTACTCTTCCGTTTCTGTTTTAGAGAATATTATCTATGGAGCTTCATTGCCCATTGTGATGTAATCGAAGAACCTGAAATTTTGTAAGGCCCTTGCTGATTTACACGGCCGGCCTATGTATAGACTTGTAGGGATTAAAGCCCTTTGTGTAAGTATCCTCTCGGGGCCCCTAATTATCCTATATGACTACGATGGGTCCTAGGGTTTTTTACTGAATCTGCTCATTTCTTTGGCAGGTTGTTTCTGATTCTCGCTCGTCTCACTGGAGCCTACGCGCCCATCTGTTTAACGCCCAGGCCAACGTGGGCCTCTTCGGGGTAAAGTAGCGGGTTTAGACCCTTGGTCCTTTCTAATTTTCCCTTTTGTGAAAACTCAGTTCTGAATGGTGTTTTATCTCTTTCCCAGGTGCCCACCCTTCTCCCTTTTCACTACCACTGTCCTGAGGAAGACCCGGCGTAAGGGATTCACTTACCTACAGTCCTATAGGGGTCGAAACGTCGACATTTTTATACTAGCCAGTTTCAACAACAGCGATGTATCACTGTGTTTTTTGATATTTGATCATGGCTATTAGGAATAAGGATATTGTTTGAATTATTTGGCCTATTTAGGAGCCACCTTATTGTGTAAATAATTATACTGTATGAATCACACTTCTGTATATTCACTCCCTCATCCTCACCCTAATCACAACACGCCCACCCTCCCTCCCTTTCCCCTCCTGGGGCACTGTTTTTTAACACTATGTTAACAAATGTATGAATCATTATGAGTCCAGTGTGATTAAATAACACTGCGAACTAAGTACAATACGTTTTTTCTTTCATTGTGATAAATATTGTTTCATTTTTCTTTTTTATGTACATGAAACTAACCACTGGGACCACTGTTCTTATGTACTGTTTGATACCCAGGTCCCAGTGACTGCTTTTGGGTTTACCCTTCTAGGTAACTTTCAATGTGTCAGGCAGGCTGACAGCTGCGCCTGTGCGTTTGCACAATGGCTCCTGTGCCATGCCTACATCGAACCTCTCCCAGGTTGTGATGGGATGCTCCTTGCAACCTCGTGGTGCGAGGAGCACATCTGTTCCTTCATACTGCTGGATTGGATGGCGGTCCTCTTCGCTGAAGATGAACTGGATCGTCTCTTGGAACTGATTGCCTTCGAAGCTGCCTGTGCCTTCTTGGATTCGTAACGACTTTACAGCAACAGGAACTGTTGGTGACTAATTCAATCATCGTCTCCCTTACTGCACGCCACCTGACAAGATTTGGCATCCAGCTCTCTGACTATGGCACTGCCTGCACTGGCTTGGACTGTGCTGTGCTCTGCGGTCTATTGCGCTTGGTACCATAGACCAGGGCAAGTGGAGGCTGTCATCTAACTGTCGTGAACTTTGTCGTCTGGCATGAGCCCGGCTTCCATTATGCAGCTGTAGCGCACGAAGAAGACATGGCGTTGTTGTTTTGCAAGTACTCAGGGCTCGAGTCGGGGTACACGCAGGTACACGGCGCCCCCTCTTTGCACGGGTTTGACGCCGTCCCCCCTGCCAGGACGTTGGTCCCCACAGGGATATGCTTAACTTGTCCCGGTGTACCGTCCAGATACCGGAAACGTTCTGCAGCACCTGCACGTTGTCTGCTGTCCATTCCCAGCAGCAACGTGCATGCAGCGAGTGTGCCTTTTTTCACCTCCAGCCGGGCCTAAGTAAAGGGGCCATCCGGCCTCCTTTTGTTTGTACATTCTGACTGGGGTCCGCCTTGAACCTTACATTTGAATGTAGATGCCACAGAGGGGAACATGTGCACACAGCTTGCCATCTCTACACAGGTACTTAAGGGAGGCATGCTTTTGCCTTTGTTCTGTCCCTGTATATCAATGCAGACACTGTAAGACTGTCAGATGGGTTAGTCTGTCCCAGTATTTGCACAATTCATGTTAGTCGCACTATTTTCCTTCTTTCATAGCGCTACGTCGGGCGTTGTGGGGTCAATTGCATTTTGTCTTACTTGGTCAGTCCCCCACTTCATTGTTTAGGACTTGTGCCCTGCAAGTACCTTAGTACATGTCTGTCATATGAGAGGTGTCCGCAGAGCTTGTTCACTGCGCGGTCCAGGAGTACTGTCTGTACATTCTGTCCGTGGTCGGAGAAGCATGTCCCTTGTCATTCTGGTCTGTTCTGGCCATAGCATCCCAAATCAACAAGGTCTCACAGCTGCTAGAGGACACGGATCCCCTTTGATTGACATGGGAATGCGGGCCAGATGCCCCACACTTGGAGGGTCATCCATCCAGTGATGAGTGCGACACAGCCAATGTGGTGTAATCTCACCATGTATAGTCTGGGTAATGGGCTCTGCTGACAAAGGCCATAGACCAGGGACATCCCATATGACTCCTTCATGCAAGGGGTGGGGGGATATGCTCGTGGTTCGACGTACAGAGGGGTTATTGATGCGACACCTTGCTTCATGTTAAATGGATATGTCACTGTGGTTACTGGTTAAGTACTCATGCATTTTCAACCTGTTGTGGCACGTATTTAGCCTGCTTTGACACTGTAGTAAAAACTTCACATTTGGAAACGTTTCTTGTCTTCAAATTGTCTTCTTGTGTACATGTACTTGGATGCTTCAGAGTGAGTAGGGGAGCAAGTGAGGCAGTGTGGCAATGGTGTCCTGTGCGTAGGGGTGCTTCGGGGTGCTCAATCCCTGCATGCATGTGTTTTCTAATCCGGCGCATAGTCCGGTATGTGTACGAAATCTCAGGGAAAATTGTCTGAGTCTGTGAGACAACAGCAAGGCACACAGACACAGTCATAGTCGCTCATTGTTGCAGCACACTCAACGGAAGTAGTTGGCGATGAGCTGTAGACGCTGGTCAAGGCCTTCTTTCTCACCACTGTCATCGTCACTGGGCATGTGTGGGTTGGGTGCGGGGGTGATGTTGCTGGTCCGCCAGATGTAGCAGTCATGTGCCCAGCCTGGATAATCTGCACACACGTGTGAGATGATCTGCTCCGCCTGTCTTCCCACTTGCACGTTGATGGAGTGGTAGTGTTTGCGGTTCCTATTGACGGGTTCACTTGCCTGTGGCGGTACGAGGCCAATGTGTGTGCCATCAATGGCTGCCATCAACATTTGGGATGCCTCCCAGGCAGGGCCGGCTCCAGGAATCTTTATTTGTGTGGTCCAACGATGCATTCGGGTGGGCCACTGCGTGCCCGAGTTGTCACTTATGTCTCTCGCCAGGCCTGCTTCAGGGCCCCCCTTAGTCTCTCCTCAGTTTTACAAGGGCCAGGGAGACGCATTCTTTCCTTCCAAATTCTCTTGCTAGATGTTGTCACTCTCAAGAAGTGTGTTTTTTCCTTGAAAGGTCCTCCTGATGGGAGGAGGAGGTTTCCTGAGGTGGGAGTATCAGGCAAGTAAACACTGGGGGTGAGTGTCTGAAAAGTTTCAGCGCTCCGTCCATCATCATCTTGTGTTTGCTTTGTTCACCCTAAGTTGGCAGGGTATGCCCAGACGTGGGTCCCTTGCTCACTTTGCCACTGGATTCAAGCTAGCCTGGCTGATGAGGGCTGTTAGCCCGAAACCGGTCCCAGGATGCTTGTTTCCGGTTCAGGGAAGACCTGGCTTGGCAGTTCAGGCTGGACTGTTCCCATGAGGCACAGGGTCAAGACTGATTTGCATATGGCTGGGTCTGAACTGAGGTGGCAAAGTGAGCTAAAGAACGATGATGGATTCAACCTAGATCTGTGACTGGGGGTGAGTGTCTGAAAAGTTTCAGCGTTCCGTCCATCATCTCCTTGTGTTTGCAGTATCAGGCAAGTGACACTTCTCATGCTCTCACTCATGCCCTCCTCCTCGGATTCCCTCTCTGCCACCCTCGTCCAGCGCCCCTCATCTCTCCATGGCCGCTCACTCATGTGCATTTCATTTGTTGTATGGCACTACTGATATGAGTGTAGGGTGTGACAGTGCTTTAAATCACGCACACATTGTACAGAGACAATCAGTCATGCAAGTATGTCAGTACATCAGTCAACAGGGAATGTCACGTGAGCCAATGAGGATTGCAAGGTGTGGTAATCACAGGTCATCCATGCTGGTGGGCAGGATTTTTGGGGGCGTTTGGTCTGGAGAAGCACTGACTCAGGACGTGTGTGGGGACATTTCAGGCAGTGGCAGCTATGCACACTGCACGCCACACCAGCACGTGTGTTGGGTGTGCTAGGGATTACAATTATGTCTGATTTGCAGACAATGGACACCTCTGATTGTCTGCCGACGCCACTGACCCTTCACAATTCGAACCCTGGCCAAGAGACGCCAGTCAGATGTCAGGGGATATTCAAGCGGGGTTCACAGGTTGGATGTTTCATTACACAACATTGGTACAGTGCGGGAGACCTTTGTCCTTTTTGACTCCTTCCCTCATTTCAGTCCATGCTGGCCACGAGGCATGGCTATGTATGTAATTTCACTCTCCTTTCCTTGGACATTCCATGTGTGTGGACACTTGGCTCACGGGTCACACTCTCTCATCCCTTCACAGTGTAGTGAGCAGCTGGTCACTGTTCTGGTTGTTCTGATGTGCCAGCCACTCCCAGAGGGCTCACTTACCACCCACCCCACAGCCACCCAGCACAAGCGTCACTGGACATGTGACCCTGCCAACAAACAGAGCAGGACGCACGTGCCCTGGGCCGGTTCTCCTATACATGTACGGTGTCTGTGTGGTTACTTTATTTACATGGGTGCCTCGTGCCCCACAACATTGCACATGGGGTGAACCAGTCACTTTAGGCAAATGAGTTGTGATGTGCGGTGTAATAGTCAGGGCGCCAATGCAAATGCAGTATGTGTTCGCATGCGCGGTAGCTGGCATTTGCAGCGATGACACGCATTGGCCCCACTTGAAAGTTGCAGGGTTGCAGTCGCAGCTCCCGGGCCGCCAGGGTGTGGCACACACAATGCGGATGAGCCATCAGCCAATGGGTGCCTTCGGCGTACATGTTTAGATGTTGCGGTGTGCGTGCTCTGCAACTGTGAGGCTTGTCATTGGCTCCAATTGCCTTCGGGGGCACCGAGGGTCACTCATGGGGATTGGGTGGGCCTCGCACTTTGCATTTGGCAGGTTGCCACATTCATCGCGGTGCCGCCACGCTTGCTGGGAGTTGTAGTTGTTCAGGGATTGCATGCGTGAAGATGTCTGGTATGTACCTCTGCTGTTGCGCGCGGCGGCGTCTTGTCTGCCGGAGGTGCAGCCGGTAGTGCAGCGGGAGGGCCTGTGGCGCAGGATCCATGGCGGGTCCGGGGGTTTAGATGGGTACTGTATCGGCTCTTCCTCTCCGATGTTGTATTTCCGCCATCCGCAGCGTGGTGGTTTTTACGCGGCGGTGGGAAGGGCTGTCTGCAACATCGTGATCTGCTTGGCGGACGGAACGTGTTCCCGCACGCCCGGTCCTGCCCTGTTGGCTCCGTCCGCCACCCTTGCATACACAAAAAACATGCGGAGCCTGACAGGCTGCGGCGGACGGAAAATAGCCTCAGTGGGTCCATTGTGATTTGTTGGTCGCAATGACCGCACCTGGGGCGGAAAACATGACGGATTTCTGCCACCGCCACCAGCACGGATGGCCTTCCGTCCGTCATCGTAATGGGCCCCTAAGTTAGTATCTTCAGAATGATTTGTAAGAGCAGTGCAAGTGCATCAAACAGAATCTAGTATGGATGATGAGTAACCGCAAATGAATTTAGAAAACCTCCTACATTTCCCTTAAAATTTAAATTTAGTTTTTTAAAATTGGTTTGTGAATTAAAAAAACATTTTATCTTTGTGTATTTGTTTGATGAATGTGTGTTTCTGTATTTTGTGTGTATTTTTTTTGCATTGAAAATTCCCAGCTTCCAGTAATAACTCAAGGGGGTCCCTGGGTTCCAGTGATAATTAAGTGGGGTCCCCAGAAGTCAAAAGGTGAAGAACCACTGATCTATACCTGTTAGCTGATATTCTATCATTCGTTGAAGAAGGACAATGCTGTCTGTTGTCCTTATCTATTGATCTGCCAGATGTTCAGCGCCAAGAGGCACTATTAAGGCTGGTGTGCACCCTATACATGTCTTAATTCAATTATCCATTTAACATGTAATTATCCTTTTGCTTAAAAACATCTTCCATACCACGTATTTAAGAAAAACTCTCCTGTTTGGCCACATTATTGTATCTCTTTGCCCTACCCTCTCCTCCGACTAATCTAAACCTCCCCCCTTTCATGATGGATGTAAACTCCATCATGAAGTTTTGCATTTCTGTTCAAGACAACTCAATAGTTCAAGCGCCCCATTTATTCACCTAGGGACATGGTTCAAACGGTTTATACCAGAACCGTCTGTTTTTGCTTCAAGTATCTCTCACAATTCCCACCTGTTCTCATTGGTGATTCTGTATTAACAACTTGGAATCTTAATTGATTTATTGAATAATGACAATGTACAAGAAAAAGTGGGTCCTTTTATAAAGACTGACTATTCCTTCAGATATTTGATTTGTTTTCTAAAATTCTTTACTTTACATGCCTTTTAGTTTAACCCACATAATATTTGCGCCAAATGTACATTCAATAACAAAAATTGCTTAAAGCGGTGAACTAATGGCAAATTTTGATAATGTTAGTAGTATATCGAACTTGTTTCAAAATAACCTTTACCCCTCTATTGATGTTATTGATATCCATTGATGATGTTATAACATACATGTTGGAAATGGCCCTTTTTGCAGGGTTACCCCAAACATTTTGCCTTCCTCCTCCTCTTTTTCTGATTACGTTTTCATTGGCTTCAGTACTCTGGGCACTTTACCACTGCTGACCAATGCTAAGGTGCATGTGCTATTATCTAAAATGTGATGACAATTGGTTTATCCATGATTAGCATATTTTATTCACTTATAAGATCCTAGTACAGTGGTATACCATATCCCCGTGGCCTGTAAACCAAATGCTACTAGTGGGCCTGCAGCAATGATTGTGCCACCCACAGAAGTAGCCTTTCAAACCTGACTCAGGCCTGCCACTGCGGGGTCTGAAGGCACAGTTTACTGCCATTTTGACTTGGCATTATCAACTACTTGCCAAGCCTTAAACTCCCCTTTTATTACATATCACTCACCCCTAAGGTAGGCCCCATGTAGCCCTATGGGCAGGGTGCTGTGTAAGTAAAAAGTAGGACATGTACCATTTTGTTTTACATGTCCTGGTAGTGACAACCACACAAGTTTGTTTTCACTACTGTGAGGCCTGCTCCTCTCAAAGGTTAACATTGGGAATTCCTTAAATTCCCTTTTTAAGTGTAATTCCTGATTGCACAGGAGTAGCTGCTTTATGTATTATATCATTGGATTGATAATGAAAAATCCTCTTAAATGGTAAATTTGGATCTGATATTACTAGTTTGGAAATGCAACTTTTAGAAAGTGGACATTTCTCTGCTCTTAGCTCTCTTGTGTGCCTTATAGCCTGTCTCCAATACACGTCTGGGGTGAGGTGACAGGTACACTTTGTGCATTCCCTCTAGACAGCCACAAGTATAGGATACTCAGCTGCATCTGCATTCATCTGCATACTAAGGGGTCTTCCTGGGCAAGAGGGAGGAGTGGGGCTGACATGTACACCTTGCCTGGCCTCACACAAAACACTGATTTACCCCCCCACAGATAGGCTGGCAGACAGAGCTGGGCTGAGGAGACTTGTGCACCACTCATGGTTTGCATTGCAGTTACCTCCACTTAAGGACACATTTGGGTATAAGTATTGGGTCTATGACCCCCTCTCACCAGTTCACTTTGGGGTCCTAAGGAGACTCTGCCAAGAAGAGGAGCTGTGCTACAGGAGGGACTTCCACTTTGCTAACTGCTTTGCTGTGTTGGCCTGCTGCCTGCTGATTGCAGGGCTACAGGAGGGACTGCCAATTTGCTACCTGCTCTGCTGTGTTAGCCTGCTGCCTCTGACCTGGTGAGAAGGACTGGGCTTCTTTTCTACAACTTTTTGCAACCTATGTAACTGTAAGGGCTTGTCCCCTGTTCATGAAATCTCAGGGCCATCAAAGATTTCATTCTCACAAATGACCGCTGCTAGGCTCTGCTAAGTCGGAGTCTGACTCTGCCGGACTTGCCCTCAACCAGTCTTGGGCCTTCCCAGACTGTCGGCAGCCACTTTTGGGCATCCACACGCAACAAGCGCAGACCATTGTGTTTGTCGACTTCGCCAAAGCTGCAGCACTCGAAGGCAGTCCAGCACAATCCGGCGCACTATGCTCATGCGCAGACCATCGTGTTTGCCAACTTCGCCGAAGCCGCAGCACCCAAAGGCAGTCCAGCACAACCCGGCGCACTCTGCATGCATCAAGGAAAGACGGGCGTCTGCCCTCCGCCACTCCAAATCACCGTATTGTATGCAGCAAAGGGAGACTACAAAAAGCTGCTTAACACATTGCCTCTTATGTTAAGCTTGACTGCTCTGTGCCAAGCTACCAGAGGGTGAGCACTGGCTGGTTTAAGTGTATGACTGACTTACCCGGACTAGAATTGCAGTACCTACTTGGACAGGGTGCATACCTCTGCCAACTAGATACCCGATTTCTAACATTGGTGATCAGCTGTGAGGATAGGACTTGGGTTGTGCAATACCTGACAGTAATTTGGTGTACACTACTATCCACATTAAGATCAAAACCAAGTCTGGAGAGCCAGCAGCTACAACTGCATTAACTGTATTTGAGCTAGAAGCTTTAGAACCCTACATGGAGAACCAACTCAAAGGTTTTTGCAAAGGATTTAAATGTTCTTTTAAAGGCCTGACCTAAAAGGAAGAGCTTCAAAAGGTGCTGAGGCCCTGGATAGAAGCTTGAGATGCAGCAGCTGTTAACCCAGGGGAGGGGGATGAGATTTTTATGAGGAGGAGAATCTGGGACTACCTGTGGAATGAGGGGCCAGCCAGCAAAGAGAGCATCCCCCCAGAGCAAGCAGCAGTGTATACTCCAAGGGTCTGTCTCCAGAGGAGCTGGAGGACAGGAGGGTAGAAAGGAATCTCAAATTGGAGCTTGCCAAGCTCAAACTGAATCAGGAGTGAGCTTTGTAGGAGACAAAATTGGCCATTGCGGAGAGAAAGATGGTGTTAGCTCAGGACCTAAGCTTAAGAGAGCTAGATTTGAAAGCCAGGAAGGTTGAGTCCAGCACCGATGGTGGCAGCATTCCCTCAGTGTCCACTGAGAAGAGAGTACACATACCTAAGGGTCTGGAGCCAGATTATGGAGTGGAAGATGACATAGACTGCTAGTTTGAGGCATATGAGATTGCTTTACAAATGCAGAAGATCTTAGAGGGGATTGGGGGCACCTTTGTGGAAGCATATCCCAACTGAAGGGAGGGACACCCTACTGGCCTTAGAGGGGAGTGACAGGATGAGGTATCTCACCATGAAGGAGGCCCTTACCAGAAAATATGGTTTGACCCAGAGAAATATTGGCAGAAGTTTAGGGACAGTGCTAAACTGTCCCTACAGACCTGGGGGGGTTGTGTGGATTCTTTTTGCCAGGCACTGGATAGTTGGGTGAAGGGCAGTGATGTGAAGGATTACCAAGAGCTGTACGATTTGTTTGCAAAAGAGCACGTTTAGTCTTTGTTTTCCAGAGCTGCGCCAACATTTGATTGATATAAGCTCGCTGTACCCAGGGAGCTTGCTAAGGAGGCGGACCTCTGGCTCAGCACCAGGGTCCACAAGAAGGTACCTGGGAGTGACCCCAAGAAGGGTGGTTAAGGCTCCTCTCAGCAGAGTGAGGGGAAGGCCAAGGGAGAAACAAACAGGTCCCAGGTGAAGGGTGGAGGAAATAGTTCCCATGTCCCTTCTGAAAAGAAGGAGGGAGGTTCTGGTGGGCAGTGGCCCAGGGAAGCCCATTTCCAACCCCGCTGCTTTGAGTGTTCCCAGCTAGGACACAAGCAGAAGGACGCTGTCTGTCCTAAGAACCCACCCACTGGTGGTATCTCTACAGGGGTGGCCAATGTGGCCTTAGGGGTAAGTAGTTCCCAGGAGCAGGTCGTAGACCATGCCACAATCTCCATTAGCTGGGAGGTGGACTTAGAGGGTGAGTTGGTGATCCCTGAGGGTGGGAGTCATCACTTCCACCAGGTGGACGTGAATGGGGTCCCTATCACTGCTCTGAGTGACACTGGGGTTAGCCAGAACATGGTAGTGCAGAAGCTAGGTTCCCCAGAGCAGTACACCGGCCAGGTGTGTAGAGTAACTCCAACCCCTGGGCAGGACTTCTTCCTAGAGTGGGGTGGGGAGGTTATCCAGAGGAGGGTCATAGTTAGTCCCCAAATGCTCAGTGACTGCATTCTGGGGAGTTAATTCCCCCGAGTGTCAGGAGAACTAGGAGGGGCAGCTGCCACAGGTGCCCTGACAGTTCAGTTTTCTGAGGATACCACTTCCAAATGGAGGGTACAGGACCCCAGATGGAGGGACAGGGTGAGGGAGAATCCCCCCCATCACCTATTCAACCTCAGGGTACAGACCCTGGGTTGAAGGACCAGTTTCAGGTTACCACCCCTGAACTGGTGGGAGGTGGAGTGGAAAAAGGGTGCAAGGCACCTGGGGCTACTGCCCCCCACTCTGAGAAACCACAGAGTCCGAAGACCCCTGGATGGCCTGTTGCCTGGGTGTTGACACTGGCCTGGGGCCTGGGTGTTGACACTGACAGCTGTCAGTGGCCTCTGTTGGTTGAGGTCCTTGTGGACAGAATGTTCCCTGAGTTGGAGACAGAAGTCAGACCCACGTGGTGGAATGAGCCACATCACTTTGTTGGCCAGGGTGATACTGTCTGTCTACTGGGATGCATCTGTGAGCAAAGTAAAGCTAGGTGCTGCACAGATGGGGACCACAGGTGAGGAGAAGTGTTCCCCATGGGTCAGTTCAGTGGACCCTGAGAGTTTAGACAGATGGATACAACTGAGTTCAGAGAGGCGTAGAACTGGCAAGTGCCCCTGCAGTAGTGGGTCATTGTCCATGTTCTATCGCCTTAAGTAGGAAAGTCCATCAAGGTAATGATTAGTCTACCCTGGCTTTAGGCTAGAGGGGGGTTGTGTTGGAAATGGCCCTTTTTGCAGGGTTACCCCAAACTTTTTGCCTTCCTCCTCCTCTTTTTCTGACTTTGTTTTTGCTGGCTTTAGGACTCTGAGCACTTTACCACTGCTGACCAGTGCTAAAGTGCATGTGCTCTTATCTAAAATGTGATGACAATTGGTTTATCCATGATTGGTATATTTGGTTCACTTATAAGTCCCTAGTAAAGTCGTATTCAATATACCCAGTGCCTGTAAACCAAATGCTACTAGTGGGCCTGCAGCATTGATTGTGCCACCCACAGAAGTAGCCTTTCAAATATGACTCAGGTCTGCCACTGCAGGGCCTGTGGGCGCAGACCATTGTGTTTGTCGACTTTGCTGAAGCTGCAGTGCCCGAAAGCAGTCCACCGCGACCCGGCGCACTCTGCATGCATCAAGGAAAAATGGGTGTCTGCCCTCCGTGACTAAAATCACCGTATTGTATCCAGCAATAGGAGACTCCTGCAACACAGGTCCCTATTCCAAGGCCAACGGCAACGCTGCAATCCCCCAAGAAAGGTACTGTGCACACCGGGACTTACGAGATCCCTGTTGTCCACCAGCGCTCTCGCGGTGGCCCCGAATGGAGTGAGTAGAACAGTCTCCCACAAACTTGACATTGCATTTTAACTGTAATAACCTTGGAAGCATTGCTTCGAGCTGACCCGGGGAAAAAGTCTGTTTCCGATCCATGGCATGGATCGCTGTCATTTCCCCAGTGTAACTGTATGTCAGGATCCTCCGTCCGATTCCTCGGGGTCGTGCTGATGCTCAAAGGGGGCCCACCTCTGAACCACCCCAAGTCTGGAATAGAGATACGTACACAGACTATTGGGGTAATTGAGCGGGGGAAGGAAAGGGTAGGAACTGCGGGGAGGTAGATCTGTAAAGGAGACAAAAGATACAACGTAAGGTCTCTTCTGCTTATTCCTCCCTATAACCGTTACTATACTGCCTGCCCCTCTATACAACGCCCTACCTGAAACAAAAAGATAATGAGGCGTGAACATCAGAAGAGAGCAGAGGGTGATGGCACATTCGGAACACCTTCTACATGAAGGAGAAAACAACAGAGAGCACACTATTAGGGACGGCTTCTGTTCCCCCCCCTAGCCCTCACTGTATCATCTTCGTACTGAATAAGAGAAGGAACACCTACCCAGGCTATGTGTCCTGCGTACTGTTTAGCTTGGTTCTATCCCCTCCAAACAACCTCTCTCCTGAAGACGCTAATAAAAGAAAGAACAACCAAATGATAACAATCAGAGGGTTAGTCTGGACCCTGGACCAATCGTAGCTAGTTACCTTAACGCATTGGTGCAAGGGGCCCAAGAAGGTTAATAGCACTGGGCTCCCAACATCAAATCAGCAAAGTTTAAGGTTTCTTTAAGGACGTTCAATGGGTTAATAAACATGTCCTGGTAATGGCTCTTACAAGGTCTTGAAGCTTCACACAAGATTATTCAAAAGTAAAATGTCATGTAATCCCGTGGTATTATAATCATATCCGGGATTTATCGCGGGTGCCAAGTTTTCCCTGCACGAAACCGAATGAATTTCTCGGTTTCACCAACAGGGAAAGAGCAATCCCAAGTGCCACTATAGGCACCTAAGCTCCCCTGCAAGAGACCGCAAGATCGCGTGTCTCGTCCAACAGGGGAGTTCTTGGAAAACACGGTGAACTCACCAGTGTTCTGTTGCAGCAGAGGGCGGTCAAAGATTAGTGCGTGAGCACTCTTACCGCCAGATGAACTCTGTAGTGTAGCCGGAGGAATCCACATCAGCGATCCCGGAAGAATAATCGGCGGCGCTTCCAGGCAGTCGCCGCCCTTATTCCTTTTCCGGCGTAACGTCCGAGTCACGTAATACGCGACTTGCGTTGCATGCCGGTAATTTCAGTTCAATTGCGCGGGTGTCATCCTAAGGTTTCCTCGTATGGAGGGCAGGTAGTGTGTACCGGCTTATGATCCTGACAGCACATCCCCCCTCCCAGGGAGCACTATCTGCCCGAGGGCTTCTCAGGGTGTAGACGATAGAACCTGGCCGCTAAACCAGGTGCGTGCACCGCCCCAACCGAATTCTCCTCAGGACCATAGCCTTTCCAGGCCACCAAGTACCACAGCTTCCCCCTTATTCACTTGGCATCCAGGATACCCCTGACCTCGTATTCTTGCTCACCCTGAACCCAAACAGGGTCGGGCTTTTTCTACGCCGGACCATGTGAGGGTTTCAGGAGGGAAACGTGAAACACCGGATGAATCCGGAAATGGGCTGGCAACTTTAGCTTCACTGCCACAGGCTTCACAAGCTTAACCACTCGGTAGGGGCCAATAAACCTGGGGTTAAATATGCTGTACCGTTTAAATCTTATGTGCCTTGTTGATAACCAGACCCAATCCCCACTTTTGTACAAAGGACCAGGTCTCCGATGTCTATCGGCCTGGGCCTTGTACCGTTCTTTGGCCTTGAGCAAGTTGTTACGTGTGGTCAGCAGTGTTTTGCGCATAAGCTGTAATCTTTTGCGTAGGTCTGGGTATGTGTTGTTAGCGCTTGGGACGACTAAGGGAGTAAACCGAGGGTGAAACCCATATGTGCTGTAAAAGGGGGTGAACTGCGTGGAGGAGTGTTTGGCATTGTTGTATGCAATCTCCACCACCCACAACCAATCGACCCACGCGTCAGTGTTAGTATCGACGTAGCACCTAAGGAACTGCTTAAGGGTTTGATTAAGCCTCTCGGTTTGCCCATCGGTCTGAGGGTGGAAGCTCGTAGAGAGTGAAGAGGCTATCTGCAGCTCAGAGCACCAAGTTCTCCAGAAACCCGCAGTGAACTGGGCCCCCCTGTCTGATACGATGACTTTTGGAAGGCCGTGAAGCCGGACGACGTTGACTAGCAGCAGTTTGGCTAGCTGGCTTGCCGAGGGTGCTTGTTTGCACGCGATGAAATGGCCCATCTTGGACAAATAATCAATGACCACAATGATAGCTGTGTTCCCCTGATCTTTGGGTAGGCCCACAATGAAATCCACCGAGATTCTTTCCCATGGGGCTTCGGGTGTGGGCATGATTTGTAGAAGCCCCTGTGACTGTTGATGGTCAGATTTCATTTGGGCACACGTAGGGCATTCCTGTACCCATGTTAGAACATCTGAACGAACTGATGGCCACCAACATTGGCACAACACTTTCTCCAGAGTCTTTGTACCTCCCAGATGCCCTGCACATGGGATGTTGTGGCACCATGAGAACACTGTTCTGCGTAGGTTGTTGGTAGGGACCAATACTTGTCGGCCTTTGATGGGAAGACCTTGCCGCATCTGCCAATCCGGATGTCTCTTGAGCCAGCTTCTCCAAGTGAACGTACGTATACTTTGTCGAACCTTGTGAAGGAAGTCGTTGGTTTGTATAACACCCACCACCTTACTGGGTTCGATGATGGATTCTTCTGGAGTGTCAGATGGAAGCAGGGAAGTGACCTGCCTTGTGAGGGCGTCCGCCTTTTTGTTGTCCACACCAGGTCGGAAAGTCACCACAAAATGGTACTCAGCAAAAAACAATGTCCACCGGAGCTGACGGGGCGTAAGGTGGCGGGCGGCCCGCATAAACTGAAGGTTACGGTGGTCTGAGTAGACCGTTACCTGATGCACCGCCCCCATTAGCCAATGCCTCCACTCCAGGAAAGCGTCCCTGATCGCTAAGAGTTCCTTTTCTGCGATTGTGTAGTTCTGTTCTGCTGTATTCAGCTTCCGGGACATGAACGCTATGGGGTGAAGACACCCGGTGGTTTCATGTCGTTGAGAGAGCACAGCTCCCACCGCTACATCGGAAGCATCCGCCTCTACGATGAACGGGAGATTTGGGTTGGCATGGGTAAGAATCGGAGCCGACATGAAAGACTGCTTTAGGTAATCAAACGCCTTTTGGGTTTCTTTGGTCCACAGGAACAGGGTCTTTTTCCTGGTCAGCCTGGTCAGGGGTGCAACCGTGTCTGAGAATCGCCGTATGAATCTTCGGTAGAAGTTTGCGAATCCCAACAGACTCTGTATCTCTTTTATGTTGCGAGGACAGGGCCAGTCGACTATGGCCTTCACTTTCCTCTCTGCCATTACCTGCCCCGAGGGAGTGAGCATGACCCCTAAGAACTCCACCGTGGTCACATGGAACTCGCATTTCGAGATTTTGCAGAACAAACGATGCTTCCACAGAGCTTGTAATACCAGGCGTACATGTACGACGTGTTCTTCCTCTGTCGTGGAATATATAAGGATGTCGTCTATATAGACCACGACAAAGAGGTCCAGGTATCTTCTTAGGACTTCATTCAGGAAGAACTGAAACGCCGCAGGGGCATTACAAAGCCCAAAGGGCATTACCAGGTATAAGAAAACCCATACCTTGTTTTGAAAGCGGTCTTCCATTCATCTCCCTGGTGTATTCGGACCAAATGATACGCCCCTCTCAAGTCCAGCTTCGTGTAGATAACAGCCGACCGCACCTGCTCCAAGAGCACAGGGATCAAAGGAAGCGGGTATTGGTTCCTTATGGTTATGGCGTTCAGCGCTCTATAGTTGATGCAACACCTCAGATCCCCGTTTGCTTTCGGAATAAAAAAGAGGGGAGAAGCTGCTGGAGATCTGGACGGACGTATAAATCCTAATTTCAGGTCTTTATCCAGATATTCCCGTAAATATTTATTCTCGGGCACCGTAAGTGCATATATTCTCCCACAAGGGACTACTGACCCCGGAATCAGGTCAATGCGGCAATCATATTCTCTGTGAGGTGGCAGCATCTCTGCCTCAATATCGCTGAAGACATCGTCGTATTCCTCATAACACCTCGGCAAGACCACGTTCTTTTCCGCAGCTGTTGCGATATGGTGTCTAGTTGCTAGAATACTCGATGGTCGTGTCACTCCTTGATTGCAGTGGTTCTGACAGTAGGCAGAATCCATTTGTAACGATTTGTTGGTCCATTGAATGGTGGGTTCGTGTCTCTGTAACCAGGGAAGGCCTAGTATAACGCCGTACTGGGGAGCCCGTATGATGCTGAAAGACAACCTCTCCTTATGGTAATCCTCGTATACGAGTTCATACTCAGGAGTGTTATGCCGAATTGGTCCTGACTCTAGAACCTTGCCGTCCACGGCATACACCAGTTCTGGGGTAGGCTTCGGAATCAGTCGCGCTCCAAGACGTAGTGCCTCTTCCTGGTCCATAAAACAACCAGTGGCTCCCGTGTCTACCATAGCTTGGATGTGTTTGGGTTTCTGGTTGATTACTATGACCAGCGGTAAAAAGAAGTGATCCGTTTCAACACTGGCGAAGGTGTTCACCGAAGGGATTACACGACCGCTTGAAGACATCCCTTCCCGAGACCTCAAGCGAGGCAGTTTTCCTCCTTCTTTTCATTAGTTGCAACGGCGGCTGACCCTGACCGAGGACAACCATACTTCGGCTTGACTGGACAGTCACGAAGAAAATGGCCCTTTTTTCCACAATACAGGCATAGGCCTTGTTTGCGGCGATGATCTCTTTCGCTAAGGGTCAAGGACGCTCTCACCGTTCCTATCTCCATGGGTTCAGGTTTAGGGACTGTTTTCTCGATGCCGGAAGCGCGCTCACTGTAAGGAACGTTTTTCTCCTTCCTTTTGTGTTCTCCTTTGCGCTCTCGCATCCTGTGGTCTATTCGGAGGGTGAGTTCTATGAGAGCCGCACAGGTACGAGGTTGGGGTTCAATCTGTGCTAAAACGTCCTTAAGTCCTTGGTAAAATATAGCCGACTGTTTGACCTCCGGCCAGTCGGTTTCTGCCACCAGTCTCCGAAAGATGTTCAGATAGCTAATCAGATCAGAAGTTCCCTGACGTAACTCCAGCAGGTCTCTATCCGCCGAGAAGGTATCGGCTCGCCGATCAAATGTTTTCTCGAAGTTTACCCTGAATTCATCCCAATCGTAAAGTAGAGGATCATCTCTCCGCACTATGGGAACCACCCACTGTGCGGCCTCCCCACCCAGATAAGAGATCAGGAAAGCCACTCGGGCTTGGTTGGTGGCGAACATCTTTGGTTTGCAGGTGAAGTGAAGTAACACTTGCGTAATGAAGACCTGTACCTTCTTAATGTCCCCATGATATCTCTCCGGAGGGGCCAAAGGTATCTGGGTAGGCATCTCCACTACCACTGACGTTGGGTGGTGGGTTTCCCCTGCATTGAACGGATTACGTTGTAACCTGTCCTCTCTAACTTGTAGGGCCGCTGTCTCCTGGCGTGAGGCAGCTAGTTCAGCTTGAACAAGTGCCAAAGCCGCCATCACATCCTCTAAGGTGGCCATCTATGAACCCAGCACGACCAGGAGGAAGTCAATTCTTGGGCCGATTATTCTATCAGGATCCTCCGTCCGATTCCTCGGGGTCGTGCTGATGCTCAAAGGGGGCCCACCTCTGAACCACCCCAAGTCTGGAATAGAGATACGTACACAGACTATTGGGGTAATTGAGCGGGGGAAGGAAAGGGTAGGAACTGCGGGGAGGTAGATCTGTAAAGGAGACAAAAAGATACAACGTAAGGTCTCTTCTGCTTATTCCTCCCTATAACCGTTACTATACTGCCTGCCCCTCTATACAACGCCCCCTACCTGAAACAAAAAGATAATGAGGCGTGAACATCAGAAGAGAGCAGAGGGCGATGGCACATTCGGAACACCTTCTACATGAAGGAGAAAACAACAGAGAACACACTATTAGGGACGGCTTCTGTTCCCCCCCCCTAGCCCTCACTGTATCATCTTCGTACTGAATAAGAGAAGGAACACCTACCCAGGCTATGTGTCCTGCGTACTGTTTAGCTTGGTTCTATCCCCTCCAAACAACCTCTCTCCTGAAGACACTAATAAAAGAAAGAACAACCAAATGATAACAATCAGAGGGGTTAGTCTGGACCCTGGACCAATCGTAGCTAGTTACCTTAACGCATTGGTGCAAGGGGCCCAAGAAAGTTAATAGCACTGGGCTCCCAACATCAAATCAGCAAAGTTTAAGGTTTCTTTAAGGACGTTCAATGGGTTAATAAACATGTCCTGGTAATGGCTCTTACAAGGTCTTGAAGCTTCACACAAGATTATTCAAAAGTAAAATGTCATGTAATCCCGTGGTATTATAATCATATCCGGGATTTATCGCGGGTGCCAAGTTTTCCCTGCACGAAACCGAATGAATTTCTCGGTTTCACCAACAGGGAAAGAGCAATCCCAAGTGCCACTATAGGCACCTAAGCTCCCCTGCAAGAGACCGCAAGATCGCATGTCTCGTCCAACAGGGGAGTTCTTGGAAAACACGGTGAACTCACCAGTGTTCTGTTGCAGCAGAGGGCGGTCAAAGATTAGTGCGTGAGCACTCTTACCGCCAGATGAACTCTGTAGTGTAGCCGGAGGAATCCACATCAGCGATCCCGGAAGAATAATCGGCGGCGCTTCCAGGCAGTCGCCGCCCTTATTCCTTTTCCGGCGTAACGTCCGAGTCACGTAATACGCGACTCGCGTTGCATGCCGGTAATTGCAGTTCAATTGCGTGGGTGTCATCCTAAGGTTTCCTCGTATGGAGGGCAGATAGTGTGTACCGGCTTATGATCCTGACACTGTAAAGAACCTACTGAAAGCACAAGGGCTCTTTCAGCATTGTTTATTCTTGAATTATTTGTGACTTGAGATGCTTTGATTGGATTCTTATCATTTTTATCTTGTTTTAAGGAGTAAAAGAGACACTATTTTCATACGTCATTGTGGAGTCTTTTTGTGGTGTTTTAGCTGTGTTACTTTGTCCACGTATGAACAGCTGCTTAACACATTGCCTCTTATGTTAAGCCTGATTGCTATGTGTCAAGCTACCAGAGGGTGAGCATGGGCTGATTTAAGTGTGGGACTGACTTACCCGGACTAGAATTGCAGTCCCTACTTGGACAGGGTGCATACTTCTGCCAACCCGATTTCTAACAATGCAGAACAAATAAAAAGTGAAATCTTCCATTCTTCTTAGTTGCCTCTAAGAATGCATTATTGACCAGGCTGCACACCAGAGCATTTGTGATATAGCCTGGTCAATTGTTTACACTTTGTCAGAGGTTTAAATCAAGCGCAATGCAGAGTCTGATTTCAATGATTTGCTGCAATCCCGCCTCATCAATGTTCAGGAGGCAGTAGTCCAGTTTCAAACCGTTTTGGTGAGGTGTAAATGCAGAGATGGAGACCTGCAAGGAACAGCAGACCTCCATCTGTGTAAACACATTTAAAAAGTAACATCATTACAACTCTATAACAGTAATACTTTGCACAAGGGTCATCGGGGGGGGGAAACCATGCAGCAATCTAGTGGACTGCTGCTACCTTATCCTCTTGTTGCCCCAGATGTCATTTGCACAGTGCAAGCTATCCCTAATGGACAGCTTTTTCTGTGCGAATCATTGTCAGCTGATAACAGAAGTTAGTAATCTTTGAATGCTTTGAACCACAAGAGGGATCAAAGATTTCCGAATGGGTCACAAGAGAAGGGGGATGGGTATTTTCGGCTTTCTTTTCCTTACAGTTCAAAAGGGAGCGCAATGTTGACTTGCGGAATTGCAAAAATATTTGCCACTTGCACTTTAATTGATTGCCATTTAGTTATTTACCATTGCAAAGCCTGCCACTTTGCACAATGCAAGCTTTGCATGAATCAAAAGAATTTAACACAACAGGGGCTGTATTATAGAAAGTGCCCCGGGGCGCAACGGGCATGTGTGCCGCTTTATGCGCCCCTGGGGCACTTTGGTAATTTGGCATTACAGAAGGGGCTGCAGATGCTTGTGGGGCCCCTTTTGTAATACAGATAGCGCTGGCGCAAATGTAGCGCTAGCGCTATATCTAGAGGGCGTTCCATTATTTGCATGGGGAGTGGCCCCACAAATGCCAGAACGTCCAGCAACAAAATCATATATCCAATCACCAAATTTAGCCATAGAGTAACACCAGCAAGGTATGATTCCAAAAGCAACACCAGAGGACAGAAGAGGAAGGAAAAGTGTTCAAAATGGTTTAAGTGTGGTGGTTTGGAAAAGCATAAGAATACAAGAGTGGTTGTGGAAGTGAGAGAAGCGATACCTTATGAAGAACCATTCTTCTTATAAAGATAATCCTAAACATTTGCACCTCCAGGACCCCAACCAATCCTATCAACAAGATGAAAGCCAGACAGCATGAATCTAAGAAAGTATAATCTCCGATCACTCATCAGTCCCTAGCACTGCACTCCGAATAACAGTCAAGAAATGTTCTAAAGACAATCCACTCGTGCCAAGCTTTAAGTCGTGTACAGTATGGAGCAGCGCAATTTAGGCTTCACTTTATACGTCATGATTATGCAATTATATACTCATAAACAACATCATATTCACTGTGTGCCTTAACTTCATTAACATGTGTCAAGCATTTGAACGTATTAATGAGATGTGCTCCTTGTAGGGATTAGAGATTTATATTCATGTACACTAATGTTCAGTAGGACCATGTAATCATGTACTTTTACTCACATTTTGCATTTGTTCTTAAAGTGTACATGTGCATGTACAATCATGTATTCAAGTTTGTATTAAATGTTTAGCTAATTTAGCCTGACTACAGGTCTCAATTGAAATTCATTTTTCCTTGCTAGCATATTTTCTCTTTCTTTTGCAGGTGCATTATCATGATTCTTGTTAATTAGAGAAAGACTTATTGTTTGTACTAGACTGCGGAGAGTGATGTCTGGAGGGAGGAACTTGGCAATGAACGTGGAGAATTAATGGCCGAAAGAAGCCTACTGTTCATCATGTACCAGGACGGAGAGATGTCCAAGGTTTTTTTTCTTCTTTTTTTAAACTTTATTTATCATTTTGACAAGCACAAGGTAAGTCAAGCATACATGATCACTGTCATCGGCACAACATCCAAATATTAAGGAAGGCAGAATGGGCTAAGATAATGTGTAAAAACATTATATCCTTATCGCATAACAGTCATGGCACAAGCTGTATAGCAGCAGTAATACATTGACATATTAAATGAAAAGCAGAGTCCCCCAGGGCAATCCTCTCCTGCGCATTGTGGGAGTTAGCGATGGGAAGTCTAATTTTGTCTCTTTTAAGTGGCCGTACACATAATAAGCCGTGGCGACAGGCCTGGCAATCTTCCGAAAGGGGGAAAAGGAGGTATAGCTCGAAGATGTACGCTTTACCCCACGTCTTCTGGAACTATAACATGATTTAATTGAGAGCCAGAAGCTTGCCGTAGTGTTTCTGCGTATGCTCTGTAGGGGCCCCAAATGTTCCTGGGACGGGAAGAGCCTGGCAGGAGACCGGCATAGATCTCGCAATTGGTATTACAATAAGGCAGGCTACGCAGCCAGCCCGCCAATGTAGGAGCAGACTTACGGCCCCATAGCAGAGCAACTTCCCGTTTAGCTAACAGTAAGCTGAGGGATGCAAAACGCCTGACTGATTTGGGAAAGTTAACAGTGTATCCCAGTAGTGCTACTTCCGGTATGGGGGTAAGGGTCAGTTTCGTCATGGTCCCTAGCGCGTTGTGTATGTTTACCCAGTAGGTGTGTAGTTTAGGGCAAGTCCATGTGAGGTGGGCAAAATCAGCATAGGGGGCTGCGCATTTACGGCAAGTGTGCGGTCTGGTCGGGTCTAATCTGTGCGCCCTGGCGGGGGTGATATAAATTCTACGTAGGAACTTAAAATGCAAGAGTTTGTGTCTGCTGTTTAGAGAGACATCTTTTGTCACCGCGCAGCACTTGGCCCAATGATCGTCAGTGATGGGGTGGCCTAAGTCCGCCTCCCCAATTGCCCCAACCTTGTCATCTTGCACTGGCCTTAATGACACGCAGGCTTTGTATAGTTTAGAAATGAGATGTGCCCCACTAGGGCTTTCAATCACTAGCGTAAGGGGCAGAAACGGGTCTGGCTCTAAAGGGAAACCAGGCAACGAAGCGCGTAGCGCAGATCGGAGACGACTGAGCACAAAACTGCCCATAAAGGTGCCGTCATGAAACCGAGTGTCTTCAGACGGGGAGAAAATATGCCCCTCTGGGTATAGATCCCCTAGTGTCGTGATAGCAAATTTGGTTAAGGTACGTTGGATCAATTTTTCACCGGTGATTGGAAGCCAACGGGCGTTTGGGAGGGGTAAGGCAGAAGAATATAGCGTGGGGGCATTGGTGAACCGTCTTAGCTTGTCCCAGGCCCAGTTAGTGGTGGAGACAGTCTGTATGTCAGTAGGGTCTCTGGGAACCCCCTTGGGCAGTACGGTGGACAATCGTTCAGGGAGAACAAAATCCACCTCTGGTTGCAGATAGGGGATCCGAGCGTCCGGGTGGAACCATGCGTAGGCATAGCTGCATTGCGCCACCAAGTAATACAGTTGGAGATCTGGTACACCGTATCCCCCTCTATCATACGGCAGGGTGAGAATTTGCAAGCGGACGCGAGCCTGTTTGCCCCCCCACACTAGCCTTATAAGGTGCTTACGCAATTGCAAGAAAAACACGTTGGTGAGAGGAATAGGAATATTATTAAAGAGATACAAAAACTTTGGAAGCACAATCATCTTAAGGATCGCGACCCGTCCGGCAATTGACAAGGGTAAATGCAGCCATCTCTCAACTTGAGATTCAAGAGTGGTAATTGCGCGGCCGTAGTTGAGGAGAAGAATTTGGGCAGTGTCGAGATGTATATGAATGCCCAGATACTTGACGGAATCAGTGCACCACTCCAGAGGAAATTCGCATTCCCAGGGGGTCGTACTGGAAGTTAACGGGAAGATCACGGATTTACGCCAGTTAATGCCTAGGCCGGAGAAGAGGCCAAACCGCAGAATTTCTCTGATTAGAGGCTCTAGAATAACACGGGGATCCCTCACGTATAGAATGGTGTCGTCGGCGTATAGCGAAACTAATAAAGGGCCAGTGTTAAATTGTAAGCCCCTGTGTAGGTGTCTTTCCTGAAAGTGGCGGATTAGGGGATCCATTGCTAGAATAAACAATATAGGTGATAGGAGGCAGCCCTGTCGTGTGCCTCGGGAAAGCGAAAAGGGACGGGATAGTGTTCCGTTTATGCGGAGCCGAGCTGTAGGGCGACTGTATAGTAAGGCGGTGGTGGATATGAAACCCACTGGCATGCCCATGCGGCGCATCACCGAGAGGAAAAAGGGCCATTCTAGAGAATCAAAGGCCTTCTCTGTGTCCAACAATATTGCGGCAGACGGAACCGCCGAGTTAATTCTATGGAGGACCGAGAATAGCGTCCTAAGATTCAAAGAGGTGGAGCGGTGGGGGATAAAGCCGGATTGGGCTGGGGATATGATGAATTCCATCAGCTGGGAAAGGCGATTGGCGACAATTTTGGCTAATATTTTATAATCCAGGTTCAGGAGGGATAATGGTCTGTAGGAACCGCAGGAGGTCGGATCTTTTCCGGGCTTGGGGAGAAGGATCACTACCGCTTCCCTAAGCGTGGGGGGCAGGATTTGTTTCTCGAGGGCCTCCGCATAAACTTCAGTCAGCTGCGGGGCCAGCATATCTTTGTATGTTTTATAAAAATCCCCTGTGAAACAGTCCAGCCCAGGGGCAGAGGAGCAGCGGAGCGTATCGATGGCTCCTAGAACTTCGGTCTCAGATATCGGTTCCGCAAGGAAGTCCTGCATGTCTTTCTCCAGATAAACCAAAGCTATTTCCGACAAGTAGGCTTCCTGTGCCGAGGGGTCGTGCCCCGTCTTAGTAGAGTACAAGGCCGTGAAGTAATCTAAGAATTCCTCACGAATCTCTGTAGTGGAGGTGAGTGACTGATCCTTGGAAGTACGTATCTCAGTGATGCAGGCTTTACCGTAAGGGGGTCTTAACATCTGCGCCAGTACTCTGCCCGGCCGTTCGCCTTCTCCGTATCGCCTAGCGGTTTGATATTTGCCGAGGTATAATATCTCACGGTCTGCGGCCTCACGGAATTCGATCAAGAGGGCTAACCGGTGACCCGTGGTGTCCTGGGCCGGGGAATGCAACGCAGCGTTGTCTAGCTCAGCGAGTTCGCGCTCAATACGAGAGATTGTGGTGCGGAGACTTTTAAGTACGCCCGAGTGTTTGGCTATGCACACGCCCCTAATGTATGCCTTAAAGCCCTCCCACCGAACCGCCCAAGAGTCTACTGAGCCAGTGTTGATGGTGAAATAGTCTTCTATCAAGAGATGTCCAAGGTTGAGAACTACAGTCCAAGTTCGATGCGATGGGAAACTGAAGGGATGTTGCAGATGCACTTGAGTAGCGATTTGGTTGGTTCCTGATGGTGTGAAAGGAGATGAGGACATTTCAGAATACCCTGTTACTTTTAATTGGTGTTCTCTCACTTAGAAAAAGGAGATTCCCTTTTGACTTCGAGAGGTACAGACGTCTCTGCTTGCCTTATTCTTGCAAGTGTGAAGCTTTATGCTGATGACTTATTTGCTTTTTCCAAGACTTCTACTGATGTCTGATCATGCTGGCCACTTCTATGCACCCTAAACAGAGACCCCTGATAGATGATTCTATATTTGACTTATGTTTAGAAGAGAGAAGGGAAATTTCTTTATGAAACACCAGTTGCTTCAATCTGTTGCTTCATTGTTGTTGCTATCACAATTCTGTATCTCATTTTAATATGGTTTAACCTAATGAGATATTTTTGATTATCTGCTGTAATGCTGTACCTACTGAACTTATTTTTGGTTTGCTTATATGCTGGGTTGGTGAGTAATCCAAAATAAAATCCCTTTAATCATATTTGGTGATTCCTGGTCCTTATTGTGGAGTTACATTGGCTTCATGAGTTAGAAATGTATGGTTGATATCTTCTCTCTTACAGTGCTCACGTCAACCAACAAAGGTCCATACGACCAATGGGGAAAATTCTTTGACGACGTTACTATGATATTTTGGTGTAACTGCCAGCGCTCTCTCAAGTACAACACCATAGCCTGTTAATTTCTTTTTAAAAATTCCCTACTGTTACCTGTTTTGTTGAATCAGTGCAGTGTAGCCAGGGAAAAGTATTATTCATTTGCGGTTCACCTAGAGAGATTTTGTTAGTGATGTTGCCTTTCATAAGACCAGTTCCCTAAGGTCAGGATCACGAAGAATAAACATGATGTTGCACTATCCATTGTCACCATTTCGTTGGTGGCCTTTGATGGAGGCTACACCCTGTGCATCAGTTCTTCCCCACCTTCTTCCCTGAGGGACAAGTGGTATTTGAAGGAGAAGTGTGTTACTTCCACCACTGGTGTCTCAGCATCTACTGGGCTAAAGCCAAGTGCATTGAATGGGGCTGTTCACCTACCATTTTCCAACACCTTAAATTTATTGGTCAAAATGCACATTGCGCTACTCACAATACCACTGACGCCTTCACATTTCCTTATCTGCTCCTCCGCATTCCCAGTTTTAGACCCAAGGCAGCCCATTCTGGAATCCAACAGTGTAATTGCGGAATCCACTCTTCTGATCTTGGTTTCCATTACCTTCAATTTAGTCTTTGTAGATGATGAAGCCTTCTACAATTTCTCCAGTTTTTTTGTATGGAGTGTAATGATCCGATCTATTTCTGCCCCCTGGCCAAGTTACTCATAGCCGTGCGTCACTTGGCCAGGTGTGACCTGAATCTTTGGTACATGCTGTGAAAAATTCCTGCTTTGTCTTCCTTTGCACCTTTCCTGCCATAGCGATCAATCACAACAATCAGGTATGCAATGGGGCCCAATGACATCTGGCATCTCTGTCTGGATATGATTTCTGAAACCTCTGCTTCAGCCATGACACCAGGATGGCTCGCTATACATGTCTGCTGGACCTGGTTATACCAGCATAGTGTCAGCTCGGAGATCCCCATACAGGTCTTCAGTGAGGTCAAAGCTAGCACAACTTCTCTTAGTCTGGGCTCCAGGCAAATTTCTCACCCACCATCTTGCACTGCTCGGTTCTTCGTAGTCATACCCCTTTGTTTCTCCTCTCCACTAATGTGGCGGGTCCTTCATAGCTTTGGGATCGGCTGCCCATCCCTCCAGTGGCTTCCCTCACCACCACTCAGGCTCTGTAATCCCACTAGTGCCTCCACTCACGGCCACAGGACAAAGCCAGCACAAGCACCATTTCTAGAATAACTGAATTGAATTTTAACTACACATTGATGAATGGAAATACAAATGTGGTTAATTCCGGACTCATAAATGTAAAACCCTTCTAGTTTATTTGCAGTACATTATAACATTTGGACCCATAACCTTACAATTCATTTAGTGGAAATGACAGGAACAAATATACCTGCTGGTAGGCTTTTTGCAAGTGCAGGCTCTTACCTGTAAAGGATGATCAAGTGTGATGTCAGGGTCCTATCCCTGGTGGTATTGAACGATCTACTCTGAAAAGAGGAGCAACTGGCTTTTTACGTCTGACTAGAAGCAACTTTAGCTGTCTGCCAGAGCTTATATCATCAATGAACAAGAAAAAAGAAGCTGCACCTTCTCATCCATACTTATTTGCTAAAATTACTGCTGAGGTCCTGGAAGGCAGAGAGAAGGGTCTCCTTTATTTTTCAATCTTTCCCAGTCCAGCTGATGGAGCTAGGTCTGTAGCAGGGGCACTAGCCCATGCGCCGTCCTGTGGTGCATTGCCAGTTGCTAGGTTTGTAAGGGCACAAGCAGGGCAACGCAGATAATGGCCATAACAAGCATGAAAAACAGCAACATGGCAAGCAGCAGACAGTGGCAGTGTGTCAAGCATGAGATCTAGGAGGGAGGCCTGAAGCTCCAATGACCTCCTCCAACATGATTGGGATCAGTAAGTCATCAGAGATAAATGCGCAGGTGCATAGTCTGAACTATACTATGGGTAATCTACTACTTCCTACTGAATGAAGAGCTAGGGACCCAGAATGTGGACACCGATCCAGTAGCAAACACCATCCTTCAGCAACAATGACAGTGATGATTCAGAAATTCACTCAGATGCCCTCTTGCCACTAAAACAGTGCCTTTGCCCAGAGGATGGAGGCAGGGTTACCATTCGTGTCCCAAGTTCCCCATTTGGCCTACTGAATATTACTGGACAGTTCGACCAAAATCAACGAAAACTCTCAAACATTTAGGGAAGATTTGTAAATGGTTTTGAATGTTACAATCATAACTAGGCCAGAGTTAAACAACTGTGGAGGATTATCATGCAGAGAACTGAGACAGGTTGGTAGCCAAGGCCAACTGGACCCAACAGATCCCCACAGATAATGCCACACTGACAGCTGCTAGGGAGGGATGCACTGCTGGACACAATATCTGAAGTCGGACATACTAAAACTGATTGGACAAAAAGAAAACCAAGGGAGAATCACCCGCTGATTATCTAGCTCAATTGAAGGATATTTTTTATGATTATGCCGGTATTGGGAATGATGCTAAGACTGCTCAGGATGCTCTGGAGGTAGCCTTCATTCAGGGGTTACTGCAGAAGGTAGATTAACAACAGATCTGTGTAGGCTGGCAAAATAAGAACGTGTTGGTATTGGTTTCAGTGGATAATTCTTGTGTGGTTCCCTGGACTGGAAGAAAGAATCTATTAAAACAAAATGAATGTCTTTGCAAATGTAATCTTTTAAACAGATGGTCAGAGGGGTTGGCAGGGATGAACAGTAGGGAGCGGTGAGAGGTGGTCAGGGCAGGGGAAGAATTTGCTTAATCTAGAAACACCTCCTGTTTAATTTTTGGACCTTTTGTAGACTAGATGTGAGATTGCCCAAACCAACGTCAGGAAACCCACTAACTACGCAAACAGCCCAACTTCCTTCATCCTTCTCCCCAAACTGATATCCACCCTTTTAGGGCAGCCTGATATGAACTGACTGCTCCATTAACCCTTTAATTTCAACTGATCAAAAGGGGTCCTTTGTTCAATATGTTATTTGCAGAAAGCCTACGACTTGTCAAAATTAATGCTGGTGTTGGTCAATCGGCCCTGAAAACGTCTATATTTTCCTCAATTCCTCTCTCATGCAAAATAGCTGATGCAGTTGGCAATATAAACACAGGCGTCTTGCACTCTTTTACGAGTCCTATGTCTTTCTACTTGGGTCGAAATGCCCTTCCTGGCTTTTTGGCGAGGGGCATTTTTTGTAAACTGAACTGCATTGTACATTGCACTAGTGATGGTGTATTTTGGGATGTTCCTATTGAAAATAAAAATGCTGTTTTACTTCTTTTGAATAATACTGAATGTTCTTCTATTAGTACTGATATATAATTTTCCTCCCGAAACTTTTGGGAAAATAGTATTCTTCTGAGCCAAATAACACACACACCCCTGCAAAATTAAACCTTCAAGCACTTAAATTTAGTCCACATCATGAACTCTGCCCTCTTCCCCTTGCACTGCCTGACCTTGGGGCAGGTTCTAATGCCCCAAAATAAAATTCACATCAAAAGGAAATGTCCAAAGTCCAATTTAAATTTAAAGTCTGTCCCCCGATCCAAATAGTGTCTGGCGCTCTGGGTAGGGGGCATGAATTCCAAGCCCTCTGGTTCTGACACGAGGACCAGTTGTAGATCTTCCTCTGTTGCAAGCATCGGAGCTGCGGAGCAGAACTGGACACCTCCTGAGTTTAAGGACACACAGAAGTAGGTTTAGGGTCAGAAGGGGAAGACAAACAGGAAGACACAAATACAGCAAGTGGGAAGGAATGAGTATCAGGCTGAGATGAAAAAGCTGCACTGTGAAGACAGGAGGCAACAGTGGTCAACCTGCACCTCTTGGTGGGTCACCATGGCCAACACCTCCGCTTGAAGGTCCTTGGGGAGTGCCTTCTGTTCAGCAATCAAATGGGTCATGGCTTTTTGAAATGCAGCAATTGTGACATACTGAGGGGAGGCAGTTGGGGCTGAAGGCTCAGGGGTTTAAATGGTGAATATTATTTTTGGCCACTGATCTTGAGGACAGCCACTTGCCGCAGGAGTGAAGCTGGAGTCCCTGTTATTGTGGGGCCTCTTGAGTGGCAGAGCGGGCGCCTTCAGACCCCGATGTCGTAGGGCTCCTGGGATACCACAGATGTTTCTTCTTCGGGGCCAGGAGGAGATCCATTACCAGACTCCTCCTGGCATGTGCAGCTCAACAACCACCTTGTCGGTCTCCAAAGCCTCTGCCCGGAGTCTCTTCTATTGCGATCTAGTAACTCACAATAGGATGCATGTTAGAAATGGGGGCTCTAGTTGGCAGAGGTAGGTACCTTTGTCCAAATAGGGACCCTTGCTTCTAGTCAGGGTGAGGGGGATACACACTTTAGATAACCCCTGCTCACCCCTTTGGTAGCTTGGCACGAGCAGACAGGCTTATCCCAAAGGCAAAGTGTAAAGTATTTGTACCAACACTCACAATAACATAGTGAAAACACCACAAATGGACACCACACCAGTGTAGAAAAATAATATATCTTTATCTAAACTTTACAAGACCAAAATGACAAAACTCCAACATACACAGTTAAAAATATGACTTTCAAAAGGTTTCAAGAACTTGTACCATAGAAAACTATGGATGTGTGACTTTTAAACAAAGTACCTGAAGTTGCGTCAAAATTTGCTAGGCCAAACAGCCGCAGAGTGAAGAAGCGTCGAAAACAAAGAGATGCGTCAGTTCCTGAGACCTTGGGGAGGCGATGCAACAGTTCTGCTGCACGCAGGAGAAGTGATGCGTCGAATCCGGTCTGTAGGGGGAAGTGATGCGTCGATTCTTCGTGACGGTTCCGGTCTGCAGGTGATGCGTCGGGAAAACTTGTCGCACAGGTGCGATGCGTGGAAATCTGGGATGCGTCGGTAATCGATGCGGCGGCAAGTGACGTTGCGTCAGTTTTCGTAGCGGCATGGCTATGCGTGGAAATTCTTCTCGCGCTGTGAAGATGCATCAGAAAAACAGCCGCAAGAAGAGCGATGCGTCGTTTTTGTAGTTCTTCAAGTTCCTTCCCTCTTCCAGCTCCCAAACAGCAGCAAAAACCTCCAGAGGTCTAATACTGGCACATGCACCTCCTGGCAGGTCAGAACTCACAGCAGCAGAGTTCAGGGGAGCTGGGGGTGAAGTCTTAGTGTCCCTGAGACTTCAGAGCAGGAGGCCAGCACACACAGGCCCTTGGAGATCTCCTTCAAGCAGGGGACACAGCACACAGCAAAGTCCTTCTCCTTTCCAGAAACAGCAGCTGCAGGCCAACCACACAGCACACAGCAAAGGGGCAGTACTTCTCCTGAGTCTCTCCAGCTCTTCTCCTTGGCAAAGGGTCATCTTGAATTCCAGGGATGATCTAAAAGTCTGGGGTCTGGGCCCCTCTTTTTAAACAATAAATCTCTTTGTTCTCTCCTGGCCCAGGGCTCTGAGCCCAGTTCAAAACAATTCTGGGGGGCACTTAAAAATCTCCTTACAGTGCACAATACGCCCCATTGTAAGTGTAAGCCCTGGCCCCAGACACACCACGGGGGGCAGAGTCATAATTGTGGAAGGCAAGCACAGCCCTATTCAGGTGCAGGTGCTACTCCTCCCACCACTCCAAATGCAGACCAGGCCTATTCAGCCTAGCGCTGACTCATCCAGACTCTCTGGAGCCACTGCACCTCCCTAGCCCCTATCACTCCAAAGCCAGACAGTCAATACACAACCCAGCAGAGGCACACAGAATGGCTAAGCAAGAAAATACCTACTTTCTAAAAGTGGTATTTTCAAACACAGAATGTAAAAATCACCTTTCCTAAAAAATGCATCTTTAGATTCTGAGTTCAGGCATACTAAACTTTATTTTCCTACCTTGTTCCTAGGGGTAGTTATATTTAAAAGATGTTATAAGCAAACTCCCCATTCTATCCTATGAGAACAGATAGCCTTGCAATAGTGAAAAACAAAATTGGCAGTATTTCACTATCAGGACATGCCACACACATCAGGGCATGTCCTACATTTCACATACACTGCACCCTGCCCACAGGGGTACCTTGGGCCTACCTTAGGGGTGACTAACATGTAAGAAAAGGGAAGGTTAGGGCCTGGCAAGTGGGTGCACTTGCCAGGTTGACATGGCAGTTTACAAACTGTGCACAGGCACTGCATTGGCAGGCCTGAGTTACCTTTTCAGAGTACTCATGTGGGTGGCACAATCAGTGCTGCAGGCCCACTAGTAGCATTTGATTTACAGGCCCAGGCACACTCAGTGCACTTTACTAGGGTCTTATCAGTAAATCAAATATGCCAATCATGGATAACCAATCATAATAACAATTTACACAGAGAGCATATGCACTTTAGCACTGATTAGCAGTGGTAAAGTGCCCAGAGTACTAAAGCCAACAACAACCGGTCAGGAAAAAATAGGAGGAAGAAGCAAAACGTTTGGGGATAACCCTGCAAAAAAGGGCCATTGTCAACAATGCACCCTCCCTGAAAGTGGCTTTCCCTCCTCCTCTATTATTGCAGTGTTCTCTTGTGCTTGCTGATCAGCCTAGTTCCTTGCTCCCTATCACTCCTGGTCCCATACTTCCCCCACTTTTAATATGGCTGGCTGCTGAAAAAGAAGGTTGGAAAAAACTCATGAGTGCAGGTATCCACTACTTTATTTATATAAAATAAAACTTTCATTATTACAGTTTATAGCGTTACACAGTGACATAGTCACATCCCACTGATCTGTCCTGTGTAAGGTCATTATTTCCACATGCAGCTTTTTAACAGTGGGCGACTGTGGCCAAAAATAAAGCACATGTTATTGCCCTCAAACATAGGGCCCGATTCACAAAAGGCCTGCGCACTCATGGCAGAGGCCCCGCACTGCAGGTTCTCAATGCGAAGGTCCTGCCACGAGTGTGGGGCTACCGCCCTGACTGCGGACCCCCACCACAACTACGGGGCCTCCGCAGCGTGTGCGGAAACATTTTTGAGTCGGGCCCATAATCTTTTGTCACTTCTGCACATGGAATGCCGTGACTTGATCAAGCAACAACACCCTCAAATTGCTCATGACGCAAACAGAAATGTAGGCATGATTCTGAGGTTAAGAGGTGTTGACTGATGGGTATGGCATGCATGGCTGTTAGCTGGACATGTGAAAACAGATAAGGGTACATTGAATATACACGGCCTGACAATGACTGAGATGTGTATTTCACAGTGTCTAGGATTTGTGTCTGACATGATAGAATTAAACATAATTTTAGGTGTGACGTGGGTTTAGCAATAAATAATCGGTGAGTATGAAATGTAGGCCATTTGATAGTGGTGACCTGAACAATCTTAAAAAACCAGCGCACAATATAGTATTACCAAGTTCATGTGTGCCAATATATGTGAACACAACTTCAAATTAATTTTTATTAGAAAAAAAGTACACAAAAAATACATTGACAACATGGTTGCAGCAACACATTTTAGAAAACAGCATGTAATACACACAACATTTACTTATCAAGATACATTAAACATGACAGAGGACACTACGAAATGTTTAATACACCGATAAAATAATACATTTTCTAATTCGTAAGACTTACTGCCTAGTACTGCTCGTGTGGTTCCAATTTAGCATGGAGGGCCTGCATGGAGGTTTCTAGGACCCACCAATGCAGTGGGCAGAGCCTCGGTTACCAGGAAGAGGGCTTGGAGAATGCCCCCAGAGCATCCTGTGCTTTCAGCTGTGCGCAGTTCTGATGGTTTTCCCAGTGCTTGCCCACTGCCAGGCTCTATGGACGTGAACACCCACTGTACTGCAGCACCTGGCAATGTATTGCCAAATTTCCATGTGTGCTGCATTGCTCAGCCTAGTGTCTTGTCCATTTGTACACCTGAAGATGTTTTTGGAGGACACCTTCCCCATGACCTCCAATTCCTTCTGGGAGAAACTAGGGGCCCTCAAATCCTTATTTTAAGCTATGTTACAGGCTTCTGGAACAAAAGTGGCAGAAGGATGGAGGAGAATTCTATGGTGGTCCTCGGATACCTCTGGCAGTGGTGGCTGACATGTAAGGGGGTTGGTGGGGCGGGTGCGAAACAATAAATAAGTAACAAATTAAATACACTTACCTTCCTGGCGCGACATCCTCCTCGCTCAGGTATTATCGAGGCAGACTCCAACGCGGGACCCAGAAAACTGCACTCACCAATCTTGATGAGTCTCTCAGCATGAGAGATGCATCAGGATTGGAGGGAGTGGCCTCTCGCAGTGCTGGCCTGCGCTTTCTTTAACCCGGCTGTCTGAGACAGCTAGGTTAGAGAGGTTTAAAATGCGCATGTCTGGCTGGCCACCATAATATGGCCAGCCAAAGGGACATGAACATTATAAACTTAAACACACAGCTCCCTGCTGCCACTCAGAAGCAATGTCCCTGCCCTGACACTCAGTTCAGGATGGGTGGCTGAAAAATAAAACGGTAGTAAGTAAACTTTATTACCATTTTACTTTATCAGCTCTGGGGCTTTTTGGGGGCTTTTTTTGTGGGGTGTCGCTCTTCTGGTCAAATGGAGGAGCCACCCCTGACCTCAGGAATGGCCAACTTTCTCTTCCTGTATGTAACTTCCCACTTGTCGTGAGTGGCGGAAAACTCTACCTCCACTATGAAGTTTTCCATCTGCATAGTGGAGGGAAATACCACATAGGAGTAATAACTAGGGAAAGAAAGAAAGTGAAGAGAACAATTTGCCAAGGGTTCTGAATGTTGCCCTGGTATCCAGCAATAATTTGCATTCACATAACATTTTTGATTATCGAAGAAGAGAAATGGGAAAATTAAGATATGTGGCTGTACTTCTCCAAGTGTTATTTGTCATTCTTTAGTATTGGTGTAGGTATGTGAGTAATTTTTTTACTAATAAGTGAATGTAGTGTGAGCAATGAATATTACATTTAAAATTTCAAGTTTGGGTGCAAATCACTGTGGTGTAAAAGTGGTGCCTCAAAATGGTACATATGAATGGTGTCATAGTCCATTATAAATGATCAGCTCGTCAACTCGATACTGTCCAATCACTGTGATGCATCAACCAAACTAGCAGCTCAGTTGAAATGTGACACCACTAGTCAGTCATGCCCCTGCAGACCTTCACCTTGGTTCTGAATCCACCCCAGGAGCTTGAGGGTTGTACTTTAGACGTAAGGCTTACATGTAAGCCTCACCACATGGCGATGTTGGGCTACACCAACAAGCTAGAACGATCTAGTACACTACTTCTGGAGAGAACTTGAGTGACGCATTGTACGATCAAGGCAACTCAAGGACGACTTGTGGATGCGTAAAGAGTGCTCAATGATGGCTTGCATATGTGTGTTTGACCTGTTGCACCTCTGTTGAGGTAGGGTTGTTGGATGGTAAAAGGAGGTGAGAAGATGAGGACAGAAGGTGTACCTGGCATCCTGTGCAACTAAGACATTTGACATTTGTTTTAATGTGGCTACCTTGATAAAGCTGCAGGCATTCCATACATGCATACAATCAATGTTATTCTCATTATTGTGTATTGTGATGGGGAGAAGCTAAGAGTGACCCTGTTTGTTATGCCATTCTCTAGCTATGCATCTAGTCCCAGGTTCAGTTAGGTAAGCTTACCTAGTAGGCACCTGTCACCGAAATCTCCAGCTACCTACTGACCTGCAAGAGCAGAGTGTCGTAAAATGTAGTTGTCTTGTATACATCTGGAAAAGGCAGCGTACAAATCAGGGACGCCTCTTGCGTTGCAAGCAGCTTGCTTGCTGATGGAGTGCCAGTGGTGTCTGTTGTGAAAATGGTGTTCCTGTGCCAGGGAGGCTAAAGTCCCACCTTGGTGCAATCAATGGAACCTCACTCCCAAGGAAAGTAGCCAGTGAAACAGAATTCCCATGCCAAGTGTTGCCTTAACACCAGTGGCTGTTGCATGGTGATAAACTGGTGCATTCACTAATGATGCATCTCAGTACCTTGTGCAGAAATCATGATTTGCTTGCCTGGAAAATACCCACTATGTATCCAGTGATCCTCTGGAAAGATCCAGTTGGAAAGAAGTGCAATATTTGGACATGGGGAAGGATGGCCTGGGAGGGTACTGCAAAGATGTCAAGGATAACATCATGAATGAAGCATTACCTACCAACTACTACTTTCCTCAACATACCAAAGCTGTTGATTCTCTGACGGTATACCTGCAGCCTCCTCCTCAAGTAACCGTTCCTCCGAATCAAGGGCACTTTAATAAATACATTCTCTGACCTGCTGAAAAAAATTATTTGCTTGTGGTTTGCTTTCTTATGTGATCTGGCTGTGTGAGGAGTTTCTTCTGCTTATGGATGGGGTGGAGTCATGCCTGTTGAATCCCCCACTCCTTGCATTAGCAAGTGTGTTGGATATTTGCTACAAACCCCTCCAGGGAAAGGCTTGCACAGCCTCTATTCTCCTTCAAAGAACTATCACAAACTAAATTCCTGGAACTTGTCAAATTGCGCAAGCCCGCCGGTTGGCCTCTGACCCTTGTCTGCCTTAAATCTTCAAAAGCATTATTTTGGCAACTTCAACGGCCATCCCAGTCAGAACACTCATCAACAACTCCTTCACAACAGGAGTTTTCCCAGAAGACTCTAAAAAGGCATACATACGCCTGTTATTAAAGAAAACTAACCTGGACATTCAAGACCCCAGCAACTACAGACCTACAGCAAATGAAGCATTCCATTCCTGGGCAAACTTATAGAAAGAGCAGCCTCTGCCCCAAATAACACAATTCATTGAAGACAATTCCCTACTTTCTCATTTCCAAACTGGATTCCATCCAGGAAGTGGCAATGAATCAGCCCTAATATCAAACTGGGATGACATTAAAAACACAGTAAACTAGAATAGAGTTGCTGCCCTACTTTTCTTGGATCTTTCAGCGACCTTTGACACAGTTCATCAAGACACACTAATCCAAAGACTCAATTAAGCAGAAACACAGGGCACAGCTCTCGCTCCGATCATGTCTTACCTACACAATAGAACAAATATCCATTCTCCTTCACTCTCTACAGAACCATACAGCATAAAAGCATGAGTCACTCGTCTTACTCATGCTTGTCAACACCTACATAAAATTCACTACCAGAACTGATCAGTGGTTTCACTTCACCTGCTATAAATACACAGACAACATGCAGATACGCCTGAATTAGGAAAGTCAAAAAGACATTGAATATATCCAAAATCTTCAGTTGCCTCAGGGCTGTTGACCAATGGATAAAATGGAGCCACCATAAATTAAATGCATCCAAAACTAAAATACTCACCTGTGGTGTCTAGAAAACGTATCACCCTCTCTGAGCCTGGCGTGATGATCTAGGACCACCACCAAAAATATCTAAGGAGGTAAAAATCCTTGGAATTTCCATGGACATCATGCTGTCAGTGAATGCCCAAGTTGGTAAGGTAGCCAAATCATCATCTGCATACAATAATGTCTAATTCTGCCAAATTTTTTGTAAATCCTTTCAGCCGTTTTTGTGCTATGGCCAATACAAAAGTCTATAGGATGATGCATTGGTAGCAAAATGCCTTTTGAGACCCCCCTTTTATCTTTGCACTCCCTGGACCAATCACTGCGAAATTTTGCATCAACCACCAATGTAGAAGGAAGGTTTCGAGGAGATTCATCAAACGGGCACAAAGTTATTCATAGGAATTCTTATGTCTGTTCACCCTAACTATAACTGCGGAGTGGCTATCACCACCCTGTAATATATGTATGCATGCATATCAATAGATATTTAGATGTGCGGGCATGTCTTGGTACATGTATATGGTAATTTCAGTTACTTGTTTAAAAAAACACAAAATAAAATATAGATTCAGTTCCCTTCAACCTTTAACCCATTACTCCTCTCTCTGACTCATCCCAAACCATTTTGATTACTATGAACTCCCAAAAATCATTTTCAAACTTCCCCCTCCTTTTTATCCAATTGATCCAACAGATGCATGTGTTCACTATTCCCAATACCAACTCACAGCTTCCCTTTTCTAATCCAATTCCATTATTCTATCTCTCATAAATCCATAAGAAAGCAAGAGCACAAATTTAACAAACTTACCACAATTAATCCACAATGGCTAAAAGGAAGCACGTTACTAATCTACTATTTAACTCTAATCTTGGGTTCTGGAGAGGTGTGCTACTTGCCGCAAACGCATTTCCACGCCTACTCGGTGGTAAGCATATTATATAAGCAAATTACAACTAACAATTATAAGTACAATATGATTGAAGCCTTTTAGCTATATGAATTATCTAATAATTCTAGCTATGTTTACTGTTATGTGCCTGTTATTTTAATATATTTTTAAAATCAAAAAAAGATAAAATTTTTACCTATTTTCCATATGTGCTGTTTGTATTATTCCTTGCCTTCATTTATTTCTACGTGAAAAACTTGCAAATCCAGTGTGTGTTGTGTACACATTACTCCAAGGCTTGGCTGGAGTAAATTTCAGCCAGTTTTGTTTTAACACTACTAGAGTAGATGTGGATGTTACTTTGGTGAATAGAGACTGGCTTCATGTTTTTATTGGTGTGTTTTTGTATTTGATGTGCTTCCCTGTGCCTTCCCTATTTCTCCCTTTAAGTCTCCATTTTTGTACAAAATATTTGCAATTTTCATACCACTTGCGATACTCCAAAAAGAATCCCTTTGTGTGTAGAGTTAATTGCACTTGCGACAGAGGGTTCCTCACTTAAGAGATAGGGCAGTCGTAGGTTGAGTTCTCCCCCACACGTTAGTGGATAGCATTTTTGAGCAGATTAAGTTTTACTTCTGGAGTACTACTACACGTACTCAAAAATACTTTATTGACTAGACCCCAATGTGCTTTATGAGTTTAAATCTTTGCGCTCATGTCCTGCGACAAAATAAATGGGCCTACAAGTAGTCAACATATCCATAAGGTTGCGGAAACTCAATCACAATCTACTCAGATGTCCCGCGGGATAGGTAAAATCCATTACTTCCTCCACCGACCAAAGATTCATTTGAACCAGCAAGCAACAACACATTAAAACGCTGTAGGCCATGTCCATCACAGAACACTGGCACCAAACAGCTAGATCAGTGCTCAGAAATAAGAGCATTTTTAGTGCTCTCTGTCTCTCAGGTCAACAGCATTGATTTGTTGTTTACGTCTGACTATATCTTACAAAAACCACAAAAACATTAGAGTCGTGTGTATTCCACGTGACCCACCTCGCTATTAATACTAATTCACTGGCCGCTGACACTGAGAGTTATCATCCAATTTCCTTTTCAATTAAAGAAACTGAAAGATTAAACTAACAAACTGCTCAAAACAAATGCAAGACAGGTATTTTTGCTCCATTTCATACCTCCTGTCCTGTCTCTCCTGATAAAACCAAATATTTTCTTTTGTAGGTCATGAAGTTGAAAACAAGCGTCTGAAAATGCATTTTTTTAAAACCGTTTCTCGAAAACAAAATCTCAAAAATGCATTTCAGCACTGACTCTACATCACATTAAGCACAAGTTAACCAACACACTACTTTGTCACCCTGCCTCCAACCCACGTCAGCTGGAATCCTGACACTGACATTAAACCCGCCCTTAACCATCACACAAAGAGTAGCCCTAAACATTTTTTCTTAAATAACTTTTTTTGCCATTTCATAAGAAGACAAGCACCGCATGTAGGCAGGGACATCTTAAGGATTTTGGGGGCCCTGGGTCAAAGTATCTTGGGGGCCCCTGTTCGGAACAGCTTTGAATTTATGATCCAATTTCAGCTCTTTCATGCCTTCTTTGGCTAGGTCCCTGACAGTGCACACAAACACTCGTCCAAATTCTAAATGTGTATACATGTCATTGTCAGGGTTAGTGATGTGTGTTTTCAATATTATAACACCGTGGCAGCTCACTAATATTACTGCAAATAATCTCTCGCCCTCCCATTTCTCATATGTGTTGTCCTGTTTTGATCTAAAAGAACTTTTTCATAGATAATGCATGAAACATAAACACATTTCTCTGCAAAGTGTCTGCACTGGACTTGCCCACCCACATCACCCCTTTAAAAGTAAATTAAAGGAAAACAGCATTTAAAATAATCTGTTTAAGAAATATTCAAGGTCACCAGGGCAAGCCTCTCTGCAGAACAGAGCTGGCTCTATCAGGGGGGCCCCTGAAAGGCTGGGGCCCTGGGCCAGAGCCTATCAGGGGGGCCTGTCAACGGCTGGGGCCCTGGGCTAGAGCCCACGTTGCCCATGCATTAAAATGTCTCTGCATGTAGGACACAGCAGGCAACACATACACATGCAAATCATTATTAGAGGGAAACAGTCTGAAGGTATAATATATCAACTCTTGTCAACATTTTAGGGAGTAGGGCCAGGGGCGTAGCTAGGCACTCTGCCGCCCTCCCCGCCTCCGCCTCCGCCCTTGCTACGCCACTGAGTAGGGCTGTCCATCACACATGCCCTGGGGGCCTACCACGGGAGCTACTCCAACTGGAAGACAGGCTAACCCTACCCTACCACTAACCCAACACTACGAGTAACTCTTGAACCTAAATAAACATTCCTAACACTGATTCTACCATAATCTCAAACATCACCTTTCCCTAGTGCTTACCCATGACCCGGAATGGGATCTAATCTACAACTGTGAACACTAACCTCCAAATGATTTTTACATTAAAATGAATATTTTTTTCAACCTTTTTCAAATACTTATAATCCAAACCGTTTTTTCTCAAACTAAATTATTCAATTACACCAAAAACAGCATATGCATATATTAGTTACGGTGTAGGCAAAGTTTGATAAGCAAAACATCAAAAGGTGCTTATCATGCAACTAGAAAAAGTGCAATCAATTGTGTGCCGTTCGGATCCGATTGAGTAACGCTTGAAATCAGCAAAATGCTGTTCACCACTATAAATAACAAGTCGAAAATTCGGCTGTGACTATGGAGCAAAGAATCAGATAAGTGAGTAAAGCTGAAATTGCAAAGATACCTCTGGCTCCATAAAAACACAGCAATCGCCGTTGAAAAACACACCTGCGAGCGAGCCCCATGATATATTATCAACCAATATACCTTACCCTACAACAGCTAATATAGACATTGGCTCATCAACACGATGACATACTGTAGCAAATGATCTACAACAATGAACAAACTACAAAATACAAAACACCCTGCTCAGGTGTTGAAAAACACACCTGCGAGCGAGCCCCCATGATATATTATCAACCAATATACCTTACCCTACAACAGCTAATATAGACATTGGCTCATCAAAACGATGACATACTGTAGCAAACGATCTACAACAATGAACAAACTACAAAACACCCTGCTCAGGCACACACACTTAAAGATGTGCATTCCAAGAATAGAATCTGTGGAACAAAAAAACTCGAAAGTAACACGCTTGGGCTACGAATCAGAGGCACGTGCCCATGCCAATCAAAGCACCAGAACCTGATATCAGCGGAGTGACCCATTTCCCACTTGGAATAAAACCCCTCCCAGGCCTGCGAGTTCGCTCTCCCCCTCCATTCCATGGCCCTATTTTTTACACTCCCCTTTTTTCACATATTTGAAGGACACAAGCTTATGGTGTAAAAAGGCCACAGTTTTATTTCATAAGACACGCAAAAAACAGGGATCAAACATTTCACAATGATACGGTCGGTCAGTCGCGACCCATGTCTTTTGCCATCATTACCATCTCTTAGTAATATTGTCCCACTTCTTTTGTTTCCTTTCTCGCTGTCAGCACTAATCCGCAGGTACCCCAGTGTTTACGGTTTTAGGTTTCTCTTGCTACTGACCTTGTGGGCGGCCATCAGGCCTGGCCCGGGCTGTAAGTGCTGTTCCGCTTTTGCCTGTACCTTTGCTGACCACTCGCCTGCTCCTGCGTGCCCCTGCCGTGTGGCATCCCAAGGACACTGTCTGCGCAGCCCTTCTATTCTGGCTGTCTTTGTTTGCTGTCGCCTGCTCACCTGTGCCCCTTCTGTGAGGCATCCCAAGGACACTGTTTGAGCAGCTCTTCTATCTAAATTACTCTTTTCCGTGGGTACCTCTCTGTGCTGCCTCCGCTCTCTGCCCTTCCCCACTGCCTTTACGTCTGTGGCTGCCGTGTTCTGGTATGGGTGGATGGGTATCACTGGCGAGGTCAGTTGTTTTCTTCTTTGTGTTTCAGGAGGGCCCTCTGCCCCTTTTACCCTATTCCTTTGGCCGCCGCCTGGTCACTTATTGGGGCGGCACCCATTTTTGAAAAATGAGCTCCAATCACAGCGCGGCATTTTCACGCCTTTTGCCTCGCGACATTGGTCTGGCTCCTGCCGCAGTAAGGAGTTCCCCGTGGGCCCTGATTGGTCCTGCTTCGTTCCCTGGCCCACGCTACTTGTCATTGCAATCATAGCATACATGCAGGCAACAGATACACTTTCACACTCAAACATAATACCAAGAGAACATGCCTGGTAACATAACACCCAAAATACAGGGTACAACCGCAAGGGGGCATGGGAAAGACCAACCACAAACCTGAAAGGTAAGGACACATAATAAGCACGAGAAGCATGCACAGAAAGACAATAATAGGAACACTGCCAGAAACAGGGACAGATGAAACAGTTCTCAAGTGATAGGTTTCAGCAATATACACACAAGCCATCTACTACATCTTGACATACAATGAACATGAAACCATTACCATATACCTGCCACTCACCATATTATCCTGGACCTGCAAGGTGTGGCTCCTGCTGATACCAGCAGGAGCCACACAGGAACCACTGATGGCAGAGATGCTACAGCAGAAGGTACCATCTTGACAATGAAACCTGGACACTTCCATTGTAAGGGCCGTCAACATATGTCCACAAAGGTGGACTAATTCCAGATTTTCAGAATAACATCTGTTTATGAGGGGAAACATCCTTTACCACGAAACCATTACAACGCGGTATGGTTACAACGTGGTTTTGACAACGCAAGTCGTTACATCGACTTGCACTGGAGGGCGCTCTAGACTAAGGAATAGTGTGAATTACTATTCCAACACCTTCCCTACTGTACGTAGACTGGAGTTGGAATAGTAATTCACACTATTCCTAAGTCCAGCGCCCTCCAGCGCAAGTCGATGTAACGACTTGCGTTGTCAAGACCGCGATGTAACATACCGCGTTGTGATGGTACGCGTTGTATCGTCATACATTCGTTTATGAGTTCATGTGGCTTAATTGTATGTAAATGTGTTTTATGGGAACACCCTGAAAGAATAGAATGGATCCGGCTGTCCAGGGTCTACGGTGAACACCTCTCTTCTAGCAGCATCTGTCCATTGTTGCAAACAATGTTTGCACCTAAGTACAGGAAACACCGCCTCAAAAGGAACATGCTGGCCCGTAATCCATTCAACATGGAGACCACCACATGGGAGTCCAAACCCACATCACTTCAAACGCTTTCTTTCTTTCTTTCTCTTTCTTTCTTTCTTTCTTTCTTTCTTTCTTTCTTTCTCATATTCCTATAGCACTGACCAAGCCTCACAGGCAGCGGAATGCTTTCCCCACAGTGAAACATTTGTATCGGACAGGGTGAAAAAGTGATAAAAACATAGAGTGGTGGGGGGTTAAGCAAGTGAAGTATTGCTGTCACTAACATGTGAATGGACTAGGGGCTGTAGCATGAAGTCTACAGACGAGTTGATGCATCTGGGCCAAGGATGAATAGCTTTGTTCTTGCTGGAATGAGTGTTTCTGGGGGTTGATGTTCTCGTTTGACTTTTACAGGGACAGAGTAGCTATGGAGACTGTATGTAATACAGCCCCTTTAGGGAAACAAAACCAGCGCAACACATACCTTGTCTATTGACACTTCAGAACAGAAAACAAGTCACTTCATCATTGTTGACCAAAAACCTAAAATGCAACCCTGGTTTGATAAAAGTGTGTCAAGTAATTAAGAAAAAAGGACAAGTAATTTGTTAAAAAGCCTCCATATAATTAACAAATTGACCCATGGTGGCCACCAAACCCATGGCTAACGCGAGGCTAGCATGAATTATTTTTATCCTAAAGTTGAGGAGTACCCACGAGTAGCCCTCAAACTCCACAGGGATTCGTTTGATTATGTGGGGAGATGCCAACCCCAGCACCAGCTGCGCACAGCCTGGCCCAGTGCAAAAAGGCTAGGGGCTCAAGCCAGGCCGTGACTTAATTCTCTATCAATAGGGAATGTAGAGGGGTACAGTGAGGACGACGATCTAATCTTGGTCCCCGGTATACGTCCAGGCTGCACATTCCCAGAACATCTGAATTACGTCAGCCATGACACATATAAATGCAGTAGTTGGTAGTCGCAATGTAGGAAGCCTTTCTCCACAGTGTACGATCTGGGATGCTTGCAGTATTACACTTTTAACACAAACACGTTTACCCTTAATCTGAAGTTCTCCAGTTGATCCCCAGCCCTAGGTGTAGTCTTGGAATGTGAGTGCCTTAGTAGTACAGTTCCCCATCTCACTTCAACGCACTTCTATTCCACGCTATGTCACTAGATCCCCAGACTTTGAACGGGTATTCATTAACTAAAATGAGGAGGAAAGAAGGAGCAAAAGGTGAAGGGTGAGAAGGAAGGTTTAGACAAGGGTGGGTGTACAGGCGAGGAAGAAGAAAGAGGATGGGGTGATTATACTACTGCGCTGTATGTGGAAATAAGCATTGGGAAGGTGTGTTGGCTGGGAGAGTCAGTGTTACCCTTGGAAGAAACCCTTCAGGAGAGCTCTTTGAATGATCCTTCTACTAGACCACTCCAAGGGCCTTAAAATTGTATGGTCCCCCTCTTTGGCCCTATTTCGGGTTGGGTTGTGAATGGGTTATGAAATTACTAGGGCCAGAATTACTACCACACTTTGTGCCAGCAAGAGACAAGCACAGTGTTGCTGTAGCACTACTGGACCCATAAATCTTCTCCTCTATCACTTCTAGATTACTTTTATTTATACCGCTCTCTTGGTCCTCTGATGGATCTTGTTTTGTGCCGAAAGGGGTCAGATATAAAGGGTCCAACAGTCATCCAATGAGGACCAGGAATTGGATAACTGATCAATAAACTAGAAATCAGATTAATGTAAATTACTCCCAGAACAATGCTATAAAGGTATAGGATTAACACTGCAAGCCCAAATCTCCTAAAGAAACGTAGGCAAGCCAAAATCAAACACACCAAGACCTCAGCTAAAGCTATTCAAAACAATAACATTAGTATTTGATGTTCCGAGATCTCTCTAATATGATCTCTTCTGACCATTGGTTACTCAGATTAAGAATGCACATTCAATTGGATAGCAATAAATCATGATAGCTGAGTCAATAAGGTAATTTAGTTTAGTTTATCAAATTTTAAGAAAGACAAGTGCATCAGTAAATTAGCATCGAGTTATAAGATGATTGGTCAAATTCTAAAATTATGCCAAAGCTCAAGAGTTCAGGAAAGGACGTGATACATGACAATTCAAGCAGCCTCCCAGGAAGGAAGCGAGCACTAGGTGCATATATGTCAATTCAGAAAGAAAGCCAGGTGAGTCTTAATCAGGCAAGTCAGGATTGCCATGAAAGTTCCGCAAAATGTCCTTTATGCAATATACAGCACCCCATCCATCTCCATCAGCCAGCAAGCATGCCAACATGCATGAAGGAGTCCCAGAGTCAGAATGAGAGAGAGAAACTGAGAATCTGTCTGTCAGTTAAATCGGGCCATATTATATTCTTAAAGTTATCGGGTGACACCTCCTGGAATCACCTCATCAGGTCAGACCACTCTGTCCATTTGTCAGTTCGCATGGGATGAATGTCAGGCAACATAAAGAAGACAGAAAATGTGGAGAAATAGATGGGACAATTACGCAGTCCTTAAGCAATCCAATATGTGAAACGTCGGAACAATGCTCCTTTAGCAAGAGCACATGAGTGAGTTCAAGAGGACAGTTTCCCAGGCAGATGTTCTGGACTGTAGCAGAAAATGCAACAAAGTCTCTAATACAATACATGAGAACTCAGGAAAGAAAACACTGTTTCACGTTATTGGTTATATTGAGAAATTCTCTCATGAGCAGTGGATTCAGCAAGTCAAGAAACTCCACGTATTCAATTAGGCCCACATTAATTTAAGCTAATATAACGCAAAAGATATATAAATATAACTCATACATTCCTAGGAAATATAATGATGTCATGATTTTAGTTTAGGTCTGATGCACTTGAAATCATTTAGTATAATTACAAATAACATGTGTTACTATGCTACACTACTGCATTCAAATGTACCAACATGTACAAATATTTTAAAACATATATTTAGATTTTCGTTTTAGGTGTATGACATTAGTACACATGTGAAATACAATCTCTGAAAGTTTCACAGATGCATTGTTAATTAAGAATGTGTAACACCTACTTTTCTCTTGTCATTTTGGTGCCCACTTTACTCACACAAAAGAAGGATTTTAAATAAAATTCACCATCATAATCAGGATTAACCATTACATTTGATTAATTCTCATTAGTTACACACGCATATAAATGATAATAAAGAATGATTAGGGGTAAACTCCATTACGTGGGAGTTCACCATCTGCACATTTCTAGCACACGTTAATGAAATGTAATACTTTGTCAATTAGTAAAACATAGTCTATATTATTTACACTAATGATATAATGTAATCTACGTTTTGCTGCAATGTTTTACAAGGTAGTAACTAAAATTCTCTTGTCTTGTCATGTTTTCTTGAACGTGTAGTTGGTGCACGTTTATTATTTTTCTCCCAAAGTGTCGAAATTGATTTCTCATGTCAAAGAAAGTTTAAATGAAATTCACTCTCCAAAAGTGTCCATCTGATAAAGAACCCTTGCTTTAATTTGCCTATGGAACATGGCAGCTTTGGAATTCATGCTCCTGGAAAAATACAACTTTATGCCAAATTCAACAGGCTGTATTTCTGGAAGAAAATTATTTGTGCATGTGTTCCTGTTGTGTATATGGCATTGTGTCCTGAATCTCTACATAGATTAGTGTTACATTGCTTTATTGCTCTTGCCAGGGAACTTGCCAAAACAATCCATTATTCTTTCCGATGTGTTCTGGTAGTGATTGCTGAGGATACAGTTGTGAAAAAGCGAGGTTGGACATACATTTGAGGATACACTTGTGCGAGGGAAGGCATAATTGGGCACTTAACATTTGAGACAACGTCTGAGCATAATGAGGATATACCAATGCACGGGCTGATCTTGATTGACTGGGGTTTATCATGCCTGTAACTAGAAATATAAGCCTGTCCCTGTGTCCAGACGCATGTTGCTTTTAAACAGGAACAGGGGTGGGAGCACACCGCTTCACCCCCCAGCAAGGTTCGCCCCTGGCATTCTGGTAAATGCAGTCTCATGTTGCTTGCTTTGCCATAGTATTCCGAGTGTTTCGCCAGAGTTGGCGCAGATAGTGCTGATCTCAAGACACGTGTTTCTGGTTCTTTAACCGTCATCAGTAGAGATTACAGGCTTTAAATTTGGGGTTTGCTGAGTAGGCTGCCAAACATTGCATCAGGTCAAGTACCTCTCACTGGCGCGCGGGTGCTTCTTCCACGAGCTCGTCAGCTCAATGACTCACGGGAGTACTTTTAAACAGGAACAGGGGTGGGAGCACACCGCTTCACCCCCCAGCAAGGTTCGCCTCTGGCATTCTGGTAAATGCAGTCTCATGTTGCTTGCTTTGCCATAGTATTCCGAGTGTTTCGCCAGAGTTGGATGAAGCACCTGCGCGCCAGTGAGAGGTACCGGACCTGATATAATGTTTGACAGCCTACTCAGCAAACCCCAAAATACAAGACTGTATTCTGTACTGATGACGGTTAATAAACCAGAAACACGTGTCTAGAGATCAGCACTATCTGCGCCAACCTTGGCGAAACACTCGAAAATATCGGAGCGAACTACAAGAAACTGCATTTACCAGAATGCCTGGGGCGAACCTTGCCTGAGAGGTCAGCGGTGTGCTCCCACATCCTGTTGTCTATTTAAAGTACTCCCGTGAGTCATTGAGCTGACGAGCTCGTGGATGAAGCACCTGCGCGCCAGTGAGAGGTACCGGACCTGATATAATGTTTGGCAGCCTACTCAGCAAACCCCAAAATACAAGACTGTATTCTCTACTGATGACGGTTAATAAACCAGAAACACATGTCTAGAGATCAGCACTATCTGCGCCAACCTTGGCGAAACACTCGAACATATCGGAGCGAACTACAAGAAGCTGCATTTACCAGAATGCCAGGGGCGAACCTTGCCTGAGAGGTCAGCGGTGTGCTCCCACATCCTGTTGTCTATTTAAAGTACTCCTGTGAGTCATTGAGCTGACGAGCTCGTGGATGAAGCACCTGCGCGCCAGTGAGAGGTACCGGACCTGATATAATGTTTGGCAGCCTACTCAGCAAACCCCAAAATACAAGACTGTATTCTCTACTGATGACGGTTAATAAACCAGAAACACGTGTCTAGAGATCAGCACTATCTGCGCCAACCTTGGCGAAACACTCGAAAATATCGGAGCGAACTACAAGAAACTGCATTTACCAGAATGCCTGGGGCAAACCTTGCCTGAGAGGTCAGCGGTCAGCTCCCACATCCTGTTGTCTATTTAAAGTACTCCCGTGAGTCATTGAGTTGACGAGCTCGTGGATGAAGCACCTGCGCGCCAGTGAGAGGTACCGGACCTGATATAATGTTTGGCAGCCTACTCAGCAAACCCCAAAATACAAGACAGTATTCTCTACTGATGACGGTTAATAAACCAGAAACACGTGTCTAGAGATCAGCACTATCTGCGCCAACCTTGGCGAAACACTCGAAAATATCGGAGCGAACTACAAGAAACTGCATTTAACAGAATGCCAGGGGCGAACCTTCCTGAGAGGTCAGCGGTGTGCTCCCACATCCTGTTGTCTATTTAAAGTACTCCCGTGAGTCATTGAGCTGACGAGCTCGTGGATGAAGCACCTGCGCACCAGTGAGAGGTACCGGACCTGATATAATGTTTGGCAGCCTACTCAGCAAACCCCAAAATACAAGACTGTATTCTCTACTGATGACGGTTAATAAACCAGAAACACGTGTCTAGAGATCAGCACTATCTGCGCCAACCTTGGCGAAACACTCGAAAATATCGGAGCGAACTACAAGAAACTGCATTTACCAGAATGCCAGGGGCGAACCTTGCCTGAGAGGTCAGCGGTGTGCTCCCACATCCTGTTGTATATTTAAAGTACTCCCGTGAGTCATTGAGCTGACGAGCTCGTGGATGAAGCACCTGCGCGCCAGTGAGAGATACCGGACCTGATATAATGTTTGGCAGCCTACTCAGCAAACCCCAAAATACAAGACTGTATTCTCTACTGATGACGGTTAATAAACCAGAAACACGTGTCTAGAGATCAGCACTATCTGCGCCAACCTTGGCGAAACACTCGAAAATATCGGAGCAAACTACAAGTAACTGCATTTACCAGAATGCCAGGGGCGAACCTTGCCTGAGAGGTCAGCGGTGTGGTCCCACATCCTGTTGCATGTTGCTTTTATCCTGATGTTTGGTGTTTTCCCTGAGAATTTGCAGTGCCTGAGCACTTATTGCTGTGTCTGTGAGTACCTAGCCTTCTTCCTGTTTATTAGTCCTGTGTCTGGACATTAGAAGCTATGTCTAAGAACCTGAAGTAGTGCTTTTAGAAATGATGCTTGTGCTTTGACAATTGTACTGTATCATAGATGGTTGAGTTGGTCTGGGGTAGTTCAGGCTGTGCCCGGGAATCTGATGGGAGTATCCTGGTACCTTATTTGGAATTACACCTGTGAATTTAGTTCTGAGCTTGGGTGTTTGGTACTGTACATTACATAACATAACATGGAGTTATAAAGAACATACTTACCTTTTGGGCATCTTGCGCTGAAAGGCTGGGTGGACACGCCAGGATTCAGAGTTGTTCCGGAGAAGTTATGACTGACACATGCATATGAGGGCTATATCTTGGTAGCTAACGGCTGTAACTCTGGTAGTTATTGCTATGTTTGTTGACTACGGTGGTGCCACTTCCTGTGATGTTGTCGGAGTCAAAGGTCCTGGGACATCACTTCCTGTGATATCATCAAGGTCAAATTTAAAGTACCATCATTTCCAGTGATGCCATCAGGAGTCTCAGGCCTGCCTTGTCACTTCTGTTATCCCTGGCATTTTGGTGAATTGACCTCTATGGCTTCAAGAGTCCTCTTGGCCTGTCACATTGTAACGTCACTGAAGAACACCAACCACCCACCAGAAACACAATATACTCTGTAGAATTGTGAGCCAAAGCAATGTGGCTGAACTTTGCTGGCTTCCTTCATGAGCACCTGCAACACTGCACCCTAGGCTTGAACTTTCTGTTACATCCATTCATTGCCTCAAGCCAAAGTACTTGCCTGACAAGACCAAAGCGAACCGCTGTCAGTACGCAACATAGGGTCACCATTTCTGACTTTCTGTTGTGATATTGGCACTGGAAAACAGTATCTCAGTGAAACATGCGTGTGTAAATAATGCAAAAATTAATGTTGTTTTACATTTCAGTAATTGCCGCTGGTGTTAACTACGTAAGTGCATGAACTTTGTTTTGCCAGACTATTTGGACATTCCTCAAGCCGCTCTAGCAAGTAACGTTGAATAATTCTTTGTTAGCTAGAACATGATATTACTCCTTGTGTATAGAATTCTGCATGCCCTGTTCTGGGCTTTTGTAAAGCAAATTAGTGTGTCACGAGAATGCTAGTCAGTTTACCTCACTGGGAATGACCTCCCTAACACACCTGTTCTGTCTTGTGCTCCTCTGGCGATTTCTGGCTCGTCTCCCTCAGACACTCCCCTTCAGTCCCGTACAGGCGATCTCCATTACCACAATCCATTGGGCATCATTAGGTGTCAGACCTGAGCACGCGCATATCAGAGAAGCACATGGTACAATAAGGCCACAATTTGCAGAGGAGTAAACAGCACACCATACAACACATTTCTTTTGTTTATGGAACACTCACCAGCACACAAAACAATACACCGGTACTTTCTTGAAAATAAACACACAAAAACACCATGCTAAGGCACATCTCCCTCATTCATAGAACATACACCAACGCAAGATACAACCAATCTCCCTGCTATAAAAAATGCAGAACCTTACAAGATACAACATATCACCACAGCATTAGATCCAACACATCTCCCTTTTTGAATGATTAGTCAATAGCACAGGATGCAACACATCTTATGCTTTTTTTGAGCACACAATATGCAATATATCTTTCATTTTTATGGGACACATACATAACAGTAAAAAATACAACACCTGCACTTACAATATAGAGCACACTGTAGCACAAAATACAACACATCTCTCTTTTTACAGACCACTCAACAGTACCAGATACAAGCGCTGTGGCTGATGATTTGCAAAAGGAATGTCCACGAAGGAATACATTTGGTGTAAAAAGCCTTCCAGGTTCCCTGCATCTGGCAAGAGTACCTATTCCAATCTTTGATTTGCTTGACACTCTGTGATATGTTGTCTAAAAATACCAAAAAGCTAAGTAAAAACCCAGTGTGTAACGATCTAGCCATTGTATTTACATTTGGTATAGCATGGTTTTTACACAGACCCTCAGTCTTCTATGTTAAAGTGAAGTGTCAAATCTCCATTTCTTGCCCCTCAGAACTATCCTTCAGATCAAGGAGGATGGCAACATAATTACCTGGTGGTGCTTGACAATGTCTCTTTGCCCCTTCTAACGCGTATATTTTTATTTTTTACATAATAATATGGTTTTAATTAATCATCAGTGAAAGCGTCCTTCTTCTAGGTAGCACAGTCGCATGTCCAGTTTACTACACAGACATAATTTCAGCTGACTGGGGGTGGGGAGAGCAGGGCTAAAGGTAAATCGTTGCTTCTTTTCAACGGCAAAGCTGTCTCGGACATAGTGCTCAACCATAACTCAAGGACACTGTTCAGAGAGGTTAAGTTCAAATATATAAAGTGTTTCAGGACTCTGGCATGAGTCGAAAGCGTCTTTCATAGACTCAGGATTCTTGAACTTGGAAAGTTTCCTCCCAGATAATTTTATATAACTTAAGCTTTTTATAAATTATCCTTTTGCATAATTCACACAGATAAAGTAGGTTAAAGAAGGAACTAGGTCCGAATAAAACATAATCCAATTATGAAGCATGACCTCCTTGAAAACGAGAGAATGGCCAAACAACCTTCGCATTAATTTCAACTGAGAAATACTTCAGTATCCCCATTCCTATATCTGAAATCGAAAATTAGGACCCATGACTCGTGTACAAATCTCTCCCCTAATGCCTCATACCTGCCTACTGGAAAATGTTTCAAACATGATGCGAAGTGAAATGTAGAAATTGGCATAGAAATGAATCCGTGGATTAACCAATCAGCAGATGGTGTCCTGGCTACTGTGAAACGCAGCTTCTCTAAGGGTTCAATTCCTAATATTGTGTGCATTGCTTTTTTTTGCCATTATTTTCTGTGATCATGTGAAATTATAAGGCAAAAATAAATCTGTCATATTCAGGTGTTTCCATGGCACGTGACCAGACTTCAGAGTCTGCAACGTCCAGCTCAATTGGATAATTGATCTAAGCTGGCTTTGACCATGTCATAATTGGAACCTGTCGCTCTGTATAATGTCAATTGCCAAGGACACAATATTCAGAGGATAAATCCTGTTTATTGAAGTAGTCATACCATTATCAACAACAGCCAATGCCTTTTCGAATTTAGCTCTGTAATTTTCTCGAATGAGCTCAGCAGTTTCCTGCTGGGAACCTTTTATTTCATTATATAGGGCATATAGAAAGCCTTTTTGACGCGACGCTCTAGGTTCTAGCAAGAAATTATGTAAATCTAAATCATCAGAAAGGAGAGACAAGTGTTCTTCCACTACATCTGGGGCAGACTGCTGTAACCATTGCTGGCATAACTTTCCCACACTATATGTTGCAACCACCCCGAGTGATGTGTCTGCACATAACGTGGGTCTGGTCTGCTTATTCTGACACCCTTTGCGTTGTTTAAAACATGTGCATGACAACCACTAGTACCTAATGGCCACACATCTGAACTGGAATGAGAAGAACTGTATGTGCCATTCTGTATCATGTTGTTGAGCTGGAGCTCAGTATAATTTGTAAACTGTTGCCAATTATCAAAACGTGCTAGTGCAGGAATATTTGGTGTGCTTATGTCCTTAATTTTAGCAAGCCTAGACATGATGTCTAATGTACTGTTTTGTTCAGAAAAATTATCTGTCTCGTATTAGACATGCTCTAAACAAAAGTTAATTCCCATGGACTTGCCACTCGTTCGTTCCCCAAACACTTTTCCAATCACTATTGTCTTTCCAAAGTTGATACCCTTGTAAAGCCGGATAAATCAATTTAGTGTCGGTAAGCATATTTTTCTTCGCTAGGGAAGGGGAAAGTTTAAAATAATAAGACACTGGGTCTACGGGGTTGTTGCCAGAAAAATATGCAACCTTTTGCAGGTTTGTTTATGAGCTACCGACTGGTGGCGTCATTCAGTGTTCCCATTGTGTATAATTAAAAACTGCACTTGGTGTACCAGCTCTGTGTAAACAGTGATGGGCATACTGATGATAACAGAATATTTCACCATAGTTAGTTGTTCGACCATACAAATCTTTATTTTCAAATACAGTATAATATTCTAGCTCAGAAATGCATAGAATGCACAGCATTAACATCCCAATCATCAAACTGCCAGGAATAATTACATCATCAGGTGAAATTTTAAACCTATATGGTATCTGTAAAATCTCTGTTGGACCAAAAATATAAAATGGGACCTTATCCCACACAATGCTATCTGGACAGGAAATGCAGAAATGTTCACAAGGGACAGGTCTCTTCGCACTTTATGTGATGAAGAATGAGGCATCAATGCTGCAGTTACCAGTTCAACAGCAGAGCGTTCTTGGAGATAATGTGCGTTTAGGAGCAAAAAGAAAACTCTCACAAATCCGATCCAAACAAAAAGGAAAAGCAGTGCAGTTGTAATCCAAATATAAATCTACGGTGGAATTAAGGAAGTCTGTTTAAACCAAAAAATAAATGCACAAATCCCATGCAATGGTGTATCTGATGAATCCAGGGAAAAGTCATCAAAGTCGGCAAAATAGCCAGAGGTAGTCTGTGCAAAAACATGGACCTCACCGGGCAGTGTAGAACTGATGGATATTTCCAAAGGTGGATCATAATAAACAACTTCGTTCGTATTGGTGATAGTCGAAGACTGTAATTTCTTGTATATAGTGTGTGTATGTTGTTGGTAGATGTAACCTGAAGAGGCAAAACTTCAGTGTCTGAGATCCACCGCTGGGGAGTAGGAATTTCTGTATTATTTACTGTTTGTAGAGGGATTTCCTGGATGGTAGTGAGAGGAGACAGGTAACTACCCAAAAGCCCTCGTGGCCCACTGTGTAGAACTAGCCATATGGTGTGGTTTTATCAGATACAAATCTTGTGTTTTTCATGGTGTGGTTTTATCAGATACAAATATTGTGTTTACAACCAGCAAAGAGTGGCAAAAGTACTGTTCTCGTACCTTCAACTGCTACGACCTGGGTTCTGTAAAATGGGCCAAACTCCTTTTTATCTACAATCCTCTCTCGAACTAGATTTCCAATCTTTGCAATCCAGATAAGAGTTGCTGGGTGCACCTTCACTTTTCCAGTGGCAGAACACCACACGTTTGATTCGAACAGTCCTCTCGGAAGTCTTTCACTTCCTGTAAGACAGCCAAACGTTCATTGATGTCAAAAGGCATATCCACCACCACTGTACCAGGATTATCAAGGTCTGGGATCCACATCTGGATGCCAAACAGGACTTCATAGGGAGTCCTGCCACCCACAAGGATCTTCTAGGCCTATTATTTGTCTCTCTGTACTCCATACAGATGATGGCTCCAACTGCAAACTGAACCTAATACTCCAGCTATTAAAGACTGCTTTAAGTCATGGTTTTTCCTCTCCACTATCGAATATCCCTCTGGATGGTACAGGGAGGAATAATGCACAACCAAGGTCCCTATAGTATCCCAGTAAGCCCTAGAGGCAAACGCTGGTCCCTGGTCAGAATGGAAAGCAGCTACTGCATATGTGCTGATTAAAGACTTGCAAATTCTTTATAACATGTCAGTAAGAGACTCCCATACTCCACACACATTAAAAATATACACTATTTAAAATAATCTGTTTAAGAATTATTTAAGGTTATTAGAGCAAGAGACTCTGCACAACAGAGCTGGCTCAATCAGGGGGCCCCTGAAAGGCTGGGGGCCTGGGCCAGGGCCACTTTGCCCAAGCCTTAAAACGGATCTGTTTCCTGCACAAATACACATCCTGCCTGTAATGCAGGCACCTTGCACCATGGCACAAGGGTACCTGCGCTGACGCTAGGCTGCACTCAGTGCTCCAGCGCAGATAGAGAGCAGGAATGTACCATCTCTTAATTGAGATGGTGCATTTCACTTCCCTCAGTTTCACACAGCGCAGAGCAGCAACTTTTCCTGCAGCATTGCGCTGAGTCAAATGTTAGTAAATCTGCCCCTTAGGTTTGAAGATTCTACAGCAGACTCAGAAGTGAATCAGTTTATAATCATCTGCGATAAGTGTTGCTTTCTGTATTAGTATCCTAGAGAGCATAAAATTGACAGACTAGATTTGAATCTGGTTTAAAATAGTTGTTGTTTTTATAGTCTTGCATTTATAACGTCAGCAATGGCACTTCCAGAGAAATGATCAGAGTCGATGAGATCGTAATATCACATCATGTGGTTCACTGGTGCACATCTGATGCAGTCCTGCCAAGTACCATGCATCAAGGGATAGACTACCGCATTTTAATGTGGTGTCTGCGTCACCGCACTAAAATGCATTAGTCACACGTTTACACTGCTTTGAATACCCTACATGTGCGAGGTCCGGTGCCAGCACCGAATGTATGTATGGCACGTGATCCGTGGGCCAGGCGTGGCCCACGGGGGATAATAAAAGGGGAGGAACTGCACGTGGTTCATCTCCCCAGCAGACATTGAGTGTGTATTGTCCATTATTTGTGCCCCGCCCAAAACCACTAGGACTTACCCTAGCGGCCTGCACTACACTGGCGACGAGGGGGTCGTGACCTGCGCCCCGTCGATCTGCTCTGGCGACACTCTGGGACGACTCCTTCCTGGCAGGATCTGCTGACACAGCAATGCCACAAAAGGTGCGTAGACCCGGCTGCGACACGTGCACTGGGAGGGTGGCATCCCGATCCCAGGCTGCGCCCCCAGCGGAATCTGAAGGCCGGAGTTTGCAGCAAGGAAACAGTGAGTGGAGCCCACCCCGCTTGGTGAGATGCTGCGGGGGCCTCTGCTCGGCCGAGTGTGCGCATCAAGGAAGTTCCCCCGCCAGCCCTGCCCGCGGGGGGGGGAAGAGAGAGAGAGAGAGAGAGAGAGAGAGAGAGAGATAGATCGTCGCCGGAGCACGCACGGCTGTGCTGCTCCCAACCGGCTGCACCCAGACAGCAGACCCGCTGGTGCTGCCTGGCCCCTGCACACTGCTAACAAGGGGTCAGGCTGAAGAAAAAAAAAGGACAACACAAAACCAAGCACTAGAATGTGCATAAAGAGAGAGAAAAGGGGAAAAATATCAAAATCTGGGAGAGAGAGAGAAAAAGAAAAAAAAATAAACAATAAGAACAAAAGGACATTAAAGGTGCAGACAGGCACAGAAAACAAAGTAGCAGTGCAGGGGCACAAGCAAAAGAAGAATACATTTTACAAAAGAGGGAGAAAAAGACACGGCCAGCCATCACCTACAGCACAGGGAGTGTGAAAAAAAATAAAACAGAACGAAACAAAGTAGAGAAGAGGCCACAGACAACACCACATGGCTGATGATGACCAAGCTCCAACAGAGAGTCCCAGTACAGCATTTCCTCACAGGGGTACTGCTGCCATTCAGTGAGCTAGAAGACCCGGCGACAGCGTCTCCACGGGGGAAGATCCGGATTGAAAGGCTAAACAACTACTTTGTTGCAACGAGAGACACTGAGGGAGCCATCAAGAGGCCATTACTCCTTCACTAAGTCAGGGATGAAATCTTCAAGCTATTCAAGAATCTACCCAACAGGGGCATTGCCACAGACTATGACGCCGCCGTGCAAGCAATTGATGCTCACTTCAACCCACACCACAACCCAGACTTCGAGAAGTTCAAACTGCGCCAGGTGCGCCAACGTGAAGGCCAGTCCACTGACGCGTTCTACGCCTGGCTGTGTGAGCTGGCCAGCACCTGTACGGCAGACCACCAGCCGAAGGAGATCAGAGCACAGATCATCCAAGGATGCCGGGATAAAAGTACTCAGAGGTCTCATCCTGCGCCACGTGGAGATAAGTCTAGAAAACATTCTGATTCTAGCGTAAACTCACGACCTGTCCTCAGCACGGGCCAGCGAGATGGAACAAACTCTCCCAAGGGTCCAAGAGAGGTCTGCAAGTGTCAAGACCAAAAGAGCTGACGCCCTCCGCATGAGATCGAGGAATTACGCATACAGGAAACCAAGGCCCCAAACGAACAAGGCGAAGTGTGGCTACTGTGGGCATGACGAACACCCAGCTGGTGAGTGTCCCACGCAAGGCCAGACCTGTGCCAACTGCGGGATTCCTAACCACTTTGCAGCACTATGCATGAAGAAAAACCGGGGAAAGGACACCAGAGCACAGAAGCACCTATCCAGAGCGATGCGTCAGCTGTCCATCACGAACATATTGCAATGCGAAGAACCGAAAGTAGCCAGTCGGATGTACCAGAGACTGGAAGACTCATCCCCCGACGAAGACGAGGAAGAAATCTTCACGAGAGAACTCAAGCACCGCAGGAGGCCTCGACCCACGTGCGTCGCCAAGATAGCCAGATCCGAAGTCAAAGCCATCATTGACACAGGAGCATTGGTCAATGTAATGGGCATCTAGCAGTACCACCGTCTCCAGCCCAGACCGCCTCTCACACCACGCCGGACCAAAGTCTTCGCGTACGGAAGCCAATCCCCGCTGTACCTAAGAGGGAGGATGTCAGTACCAGTCAAAGCAGAAGAGCAGGAAGTCATGACGACAATCCACATCATAGACCGTGAAGCAGACACCCTGATCGGCAGCCACACTGCAGAGGATCTAGGACTGGTGTCCTTTGCTTGGAGCGTCCGGACGCATCAGGTCGATGACATCCTGGACCAGTTTCCCAAGCTATTCCAGGAGCTAGTCCACCTCATGTGTGCACCCATCAAGCTGCACATCAACAAAAGGGTGGCCCCAGTGGCACTAAGACAGCGACGCGTCCCATTCCACCTCTGGTCCCTGGTCGATAAAGAGCTTAAAAAGCTACAAAAGCAAGGCGTGATCGAAAAAGTCTCAGACCCAACACCATGGGTGTCCCCAATGGCAATCGCCGAAAAGCCCAAACAACCAGGGACCATACGGCCGTGCATCGACATGAGACTACCCAACTGCGCCATCAAGAGCGAACGACACATCACACCAACCATGGACGACATAATCGCAGACGTCAATGGATCCAGATGGATCTCCAAATTGGACCTCAACACTGGGTACCACCAACTACCCCTGGCGGAGGAGAGCAGGTACATCACGATGTTCAGTACGCACCTGGGGCTGCGACGGTACAAGTGCCTAAACTTCGGAATATCAGCTGAGTCTTCCAGAACACAATTCTAGAGATGCTCTCTGGCCTACTGGGTGACCTGAATGTCAGCAACGACATATTGATCCACTCTGCCATCACAAGCAGCTAAAAGACACCCTAAGGCGCCTCAGTGAACATGGGCTGAAGCTGCACCGAGACAAGTGCTCATTCTTTCAGCCCTCACCAGAGTTCTTCGGGTACATATTCAACCAGGAAGGCATCCAAGTGGACCCCCGCAAATCACAAGCTATCTGAAGTGCACCTGCCCCAGCACACCCTCGGAAGTGCGGAGCTTCCTCTGCATGGCCACCTACTGTGGGCAGTTCATTCCAGATCTTGCAACCCTGGCTGAACCATTATGGGCCCTCACCAAAGCGGAGGCCAAGTGGACCTGGGGCCAGAGTGAGGAAGGAGCATTCCAGGGCATCATGGATGCACTCCTCAGCGATGCCACACTGGCGTATTTAGACCCTGCGAGGTGCACCGAACTACAGGTAGACGCTAGCCCCATGGGACATGGGGCAGTGCTAACCCAAGAGCAGGAGCCCTAGCGATGGGCCACCCTCGCGTTCGCCAGTAAGTCACTGACTCCAACCGAAGCCAGGTACGCCCAGATCGAGCGCGAGGCCCTCGCCATCAAGTGGGCATGCAACCACTTCCACTTATACCTGAGCGGCCAACCTTTCACGGTTGTGACCGACCACCAGCCACTTGTCCCGCTCTTCAGAGGGACAGCTCCCCACTGGCTAACGGGGATCGAAAGATGGGCCATCCAGCTGCAACACTACCACATGGAGGTGGTCTACCACCCAGAGGCCAAGAACCCAGCGGACTTCTTATCCCGACACCCCACGCCAGGGGAGGAATATGGACTTCCGGAGGGCTCAGAGCAACACATCTGGATGATCTCAAGGTCAGCATGTCCCCAGGCGATGACCCTCGACGACATCAAGAAGGCGGCCGAGCTTGACCCGTCTAAGCCAGGACCCTCCAGGCCATCCAACGTGGATAATGGAGAGAATTCCTCCAGCAGGCAAACGACTGGGCCTCGGGGGACAAAGACGAACTAACCAAAATGTGGAGAGTGCGAAACGAGCTGAGCGCTACTCATGATGGAGTCCTGCTGTGAGGATCTCGCCTTGTGATCCCACAGGCACTAAGGCAGCAAGTCACACAACTAACACACGGCGGACACCAGGGCACTACCAAGATGAAGTCCAGAATGAGGGAAAAGGTGTGGTTTCCTGAGCTGGAGGCGATGGTGGAGGACCTTGTGCGCAGGTGCCAGACCTGCCGGCTGACAAGCCAACCAGAACGCCCGGCTCCAGTGGTGATGGAAGAACCCTGCACCAATCCATGGTCAAAACTAAGTATGGACTTCGGAAGCTTCCCCGGAGAGAAGACCACGCTCGTCTTGGTGGATGCGTACTCCAAGTACCCGATAGTGGAGGTAATCCCCTCGACAGCCTTCACCCATGTGGCAACCGTCCTCGAGAAAATATTTGCGACCTTCGGAGTCCCAGCCGAGATCCAGAGTGACAAGGGGCCCCCGTTCCATGGGACTGAATTCGCCGAGTTCCTCGGCCAAAGAGGAATCCACCACCACCGAATCACCCCACAATGGCCACAGGCCAGTGGCAATGTTGAGAGGTTCATGCGCACGCTGAACAAAACGATGCACATCGCTCTAGTTGAACAGGCCGACCTGGTTGAATGCCTTAACCTGTTCCTTCGAGAATACCGGAGCACCCCCCACTGCATGACACTACAAACTCCATGGGCGTTGATGTTCAACGGGCCACGGAGGGACCTGATCTCCGTCTGTCCGGGCTGGACACCCCCGCCTCATGACGTCCAAGGAACCCAACATTGTCGAAAGCGGCAGAATGACCAAGCCAGCACGTGCCGCCATGCATCCCCAAGGTCAATCCCGCCAGGAGCGTCAGTACTCCTCAAGGACCTGCGACCTGGTGGCAAGTTCAGAACCACCCCTGAGCCAGGGACTTGGACAATCATGGCCAAAAGAGGCACCATCGTGACGGCCTGGAAAGGGACCGAAGAAATATCGCGCAACATCTCATGGTTCAAGGAAATTCCACCACCTCCCTCTGGGCAAGACCACAGAGACCTGCAGGAACCTGACGGGAGCAGGCACCACATGGCCAGCGAGCGATCAGGGGACCCAGATCCTGAAGGGCCCCAAGGACTTTCACTGGACTCCCCACCCATCACACCTCCGCAGAGTGAACCACCTATCCGCAGCCAACCCCACCGCTACAGTCTGAGGCCAAACCCTCGGCCTAGCCAATGGCTTCAGAACTCTGCATGCTAATCAATTTGGACTGTTGTTAAAGACCAACTTGGGGAGGGATGTAACAGGTCAGCAGTCCTGTCGTCCGGTGCCGGAACCGGATGTATGTATGGCACGTCATCCGTGGGCCAGGCGTGGCCCACGGGGGTTAATAAAAGGTGAGGAACCGCACGAGGTTCATCTCCCGAGCAGGCATTGAGTGTGCATTGTCCATTATTTATGCCCCCCTCCCCAAACCACTAGGCCTTAACCCTCACGGCCCGCACCACACTCAACAAGAAGCTTTGTTCAAGCGCCGAGCCTGGTGCTACTGAGTGCCCTCTATACTGTCTGCCAATCTGCTGTCTCTAATAAGATGTGGCCTTAACTCACAATCCGACTGGCCAATGCACTGTATAGTTATTTTCGCACCAGCTGCCTGTGCAGTGATCCAAGAGTTTGGTGTGACAAAACAGAGTTTTGGGACCTCACTTTCACAATTGCTGGTGCAAGCGCTCTGAAGCAGCTTCTTACCGCACATGACGCCTCACAAAAACAATAATCTAGAGAAGATTACATAAATGCTAGACATTTCTGGGTACCGGTCACCAGTTTGTTTCCTTTGTTTGGCGCGTCACTGAACTGGAAGGGACTATGTGGCCCAGCTCCCTTCCCTGAGAGCATCCTAGTACAAGTCGATTGCTGTGTCTGTGAAAAGATGTCTAGGCAGCCAAAGGGAAGACGTTCTATGGCAGCCACATATCTGACAACTCACAGGCTACTACAGAAACTGTTCCCTTTGGCTGCCTCTGCTCCCACTGGGTCACTGGCAGAATGAATGAGGTTGGCCGATTGAAGGACCATCATTTAAAATGTTCTGTGGTGAAACATCCAAAGGGGAACAGGTACAAGCGCTTCTACTTGATACACCTGCGCATCTCTAGTTTTGGATATCATTTATATCCACTGAAAAGAATAAAAAGATACATTGTACTGGGTAAACAAAAATACCAGCCATCTTAACCCAGTCACCGACATAATTTTTACATGAATGAACTGCAATTAACTCCAAAAGAGTTTGGCACATGTCAAAAAAATGTTTAAAGGACTTGGATTCAGGAGAATCCCTTATATAACAGGTGAGCTGGATTTCCACCAGGGCTGTTCCCCCTGTGCCTGTGGAGCAAGGAACTTCTGTCATTTTATGTGCGTGTAAATTGCCTACTTCTAAGTACGAATTTTAATCATATCTGGTGTGAGATTATTTTTTTTGCTGTGTGTAGGCCTGGTGGGTCTCGTGCACCAGGTTTTACTGCTGATTTTACATCAAACCAGTGCTTGCCTGCAGCAAGTTCAAATGCACGAGGTGATTGGAAAACACCTATACAATGTACGAAGTTGCAGGATGCAGTTTTCCTGTTCCTTGCCTCACCCACTGCCAATAATGTCCCTGGAGGTTAGGTGTGACAGGGCAGAGTGTGGGCTGTTTTTTTGTGCTTTTTTGGGGCTTTTTGGGTCTGGTATGTCTGGTTTTAGTTTTAGTTTTGATGATATTGCCACAAACCTTGAGTTACAGAAAGCATAAATACATGGAGTCTCCCATACCTTTCAAACACAGTGGCGGCCGCCAGTAACAAAGGGTGATGGGCGGGTGGGGGGATTGCGGGGGGGGGGGGAGGAGGGGATTAATAATAATTGAAAAAACTTACCTGATGCCGCCTCCCATTTCCTGGGTCCCAGCAGCCCCTGGGACAGACTCCCAGCCAATCCCTGTGCTGCAATTGGTCTGAGCAGGCAGAAAAGACACCCTGCTCAGACCAGGGAGTCTGTGGGGTTTCTCCAGCCCGGCTGCTCAATGCAACTGGGCTGGAGAAAACCTAAGTGCGCATGTGTGTTTTGGTTGGATTGAGATGGACGGCCAAACACACATGATCACTTAGGGACTAGGGAGTGCACAAACACTCCTCCTCCCTCTCCCATGCCCTGCTCCTCCATGCACAAGCTGGCAAACGAAAAAATAAAACGATGCTAGAGCATTGTTTTATTTTTCCTTTGCTGGCTCTGCGCCAGGCAGGGGGTCGACGCTCCTCCGCCATTGTGGAGGAGCCGCCGCTGGGAAAAACGCCTATAAAACGTGTTTTGACAAGCTCAATATTGCCCCGATTTGTAAATGGTGAGCACTCTTTTAGCTGTCTAATTTGCTAATGGGGCTACTTTTATTTTGGTGCCCAAGCTTATTTTCTGTCCCAGCCTGTGGCTGATGGGGTGATGGTGGGGGTGGGGGGCGGCCTTCCTCTTTGTTCTCTTCGGTCTGGCAGGCTGGCAGACACAGGTGAGCTTTCTGACGGCTCAGGACTGGACCGTCTGCAACTCTTATGCTTACATAAACCAGCTGCCCAGCCCAGCCGAAGACCTTGGAAGACACTCAGGTTAAGTGCTCCTTCTGGTAGACACATTCCCTAGGCACTTCTGGTGGCACAGTCTAGTCAGATGAGTCATGCACTCTCTCTGCACTGAGCTTCACTCATCACTGTAGCATGTGCATAAACCTCCTACGCTGGCCTTCCATTTTTAGGTCTCGCCTGAGCCAGCGCATGCGCTGCTCTGGCGAGAGTTTTAGTAAGCGGGTTTTGGAAGTGCAAACAGCAGTTTGCTGGCGACCAGCTTGCGTTCACGCGAGCGTGCACGCGCGATCAGGCGCCATATGGCTTCCCTCGCCATCTGGCTTCCCTCGCGATTACTTTCACTTTCGCACCGCGCGGCTGTGTCAGTTTCACGGCCGCGCGGCCAATGCTTGTTCTTCAAAGCAGTGCTCCTCGGCTGAGGAAGCTTTTGAGTGCAACTTTATGCCCCCTGCTAGAAGCAGAGGATCACAACAGACTGCTGGGACATATCGTGGGAAGCTCGCCTTGCAGGAACCTTTCAGAATTCTTTATTTCATTCGGTGTACATATTTACGATACGATACACAGCTGGATAACAAACACGTATGAAAATAATGCACGTCAAAAGTTCAGGGACATTACTCTTAGTCTTAAAAGAAGTCTGCTAGCTCTGCTAGCCAGAATAAGATTCCGCTTTTCCCCCTTACGAGCCTACCACTAAGACCACTCTGGAGATAGAAAAAACACTACATGCCGCCCAACCAAAACAAGCAGAGAATCATTACTCTATAGCATCTGCCTTTGCAAAAAACCTGTCCCGAGCTGGAAATTTGTGCAACATTCATTTTTTTAGGCTTATTCTGGTGAACTGCAAGGGGGATGGGGAAGCATGCCTGTGTGGAGAAGACCCCCAGTAGACTCGTGGCTGTTTAATTTTTTGTAATTGATTACATTAAATGAACGGCACAGAATGCCACATCCTGGTTCGAACTCCCGACAAGGTTTTTTTATTTTTTTAAATTGTAATATGTAAAATGCATGAGAATGCTAGGACTTTAAATAATTGTGCAATAAATATTTATCTTATATTTACGACATTGTTGTGTGTTGTCTCCCATAGCATGAAATCCTCAAAATCGTGTTGTGCTTCCTTGAAGATATGTTTGCCCTCTGATTTCAGATCTCAAAGACCCCCGCCATTGTCTAATGCAGTCTTTCAAGCAGTGTTGTTGTGATTCCATTTTGCTTTAGTAATAATTATTGTACCTCCATTTTGGGCCAGGGATCCTCCTGCCCAGCAATTGCAATTCCATTCAATGGTTGGCCAGGCATTGCCGCTGCTTCTCCCTGCTGCCGCTGCTTCCTCCGGTCCCTGAAACAGCAGCCATGCAGCACAAATAAGTAACCACAGCCGCAGTGTCCTGGGAGAGCCGCCTCCTTCAGCCAGGGTCACGCAGCTCTCTGGCCGCTTCCCTGCTGAAAGGTGAAGATGGCTGCGGCGCTCCTACCTGTGGAGCAAGCACTGTTGTTACCCTTGCTAAAGAAAGAAAATCGGGGCCGTGCTACTACAACATATAGCGTGGTGCCCGTGCCTAAGAAAGTTATGCGCATAGCGGCCCGTGAAGGGCGCCATGCTGATTTAAAACAAATATAAATAATGCAGGAAAAGCGTTAGCCTCGATACAGGAGGACAAAAAAACGCACAGCATAACAAAACAAGCATTGGCATAGCCAATAGGTCTCGCCTTTGGGACCTTATAAGTGTTTAGCCATGCAACACTTGATGTTGTTGGACCAATATTGTGCTGAATAACTAAACACTTATAAGGTCCCAAAGGCGAGACCTATTGGCTATGCCAATGCTTGTTAGTTATATGGTACTGAAAACCAAAGGCAAATTATTATTGTTTATTTTGCGACACACTGATCTCTACAACTTACCCCGTGCCTGTTGAAATGTGTTGATCCACAATTGATGTCTTGCCCAGGCTAAGCACATGGCTCCACAGCCCCCCACCCCCCCCCCCCCAACTTCCTCATGGTGTGTCTTAATTGCAAAGAATGATGGTGCTGCAATTGTTTTACAGTACTGTCTTCTGAGAAGGAGGCTGTAGGTAAGTGACCTTCCCTTTCAGGGGTTTTGCTTTCGTTTCAAGATATTTTTAAGCTTCTCATTGCTCCAAAGGTTGTAAGTTTTCATATTTAGCTCTTTCAATGCACTTCGTTGCTTGGGTTTATTCTCGAGTAAGTGTCCCTCCTAGTGTCACACATATGGCAGTTCAATGTCACTCATAAGTGCATTGAAACCATGGAAATGTCGCACATATTTAATCTGAATGCTTGGCAGCTATGTTGATGTATCATTCCTATGACGTCATCAGGCTTCAGAATTTCCGTGATTGCCCTTCTACTATCTATCGCCAGTAGTCTGGTAAATTTACGACAATGTGTTCTAAAAGGTTTCTCTAATCGTGGATGAATTCACGGCGGTTTAGCAACTGTATGGGATATTTATTTGCAGTGCAGATATCCGTATCTTTGTTCACGAAAAACACTTTCCTTTTCCTGTGTGCTTTGTTTCCCGTTTCTAAGACGGCGTATTTTCTATTTGTGGAGTCTTTTGTGAAAAACGACTTCCTTTTCTGACAGTGAATTGATTTTCAAAGTGATATTTGTGTGCCTCTGCTGCGATAACTTCCTGGGTCAGGGTGTGCGTTTCTGGCGCCAGACCCGCCCCCACACCTAATAATGTTGGGATTGTGCTGCGCGCATAACTGAGCACCAGGTGTGTTTGCAAAGTGAATACATGAGCTGCTTTGGAATTGAGGACAAGATAGGGCTTGTTGCCTTGGTGCTGTATGAGGTGAATGACAGCTTTGTTTTGCTGCTCTCTGGTGGCCGTTTACATACTTACAGTTTTTTTTTTTCTTTGCGTCTGTTTTTACGCTGGACTCTAAATGCCGATTTGTGTTTTTTAATATCCCCTTATAATCATGATTTCATTATAACAGCATGAATGTCCTATTTTTGAATTGGTACAGTTAGTTCAATGCCCGCTCAATGTCCGATTTTTGCGCTCAGTGTCCTATTTTTCAATTGGTACAGCCAGCTCCCCATATATTTACATATTAAGATATTTATATTTGTATAATCTGTACAGAGTGTTCTCTGCTGTTTATATTTGTAAAATAGTTTAAATAAAATTAATTTCTACCTATACATCGCCTCTCTCAAATTCGTTAAATATCGTCTGTTATAAACATTTCTGTTTTTCATGTGCTGGCATTTATTGAACAACAGCTTTTCCATTAGTGCAGTGGCGGCTCGCATAGGGCGTGCTGCGGGGCGGTGGGGGCGGGGCGGGGGAGGGGGAGGGGGTAGTAAACTCGGACATACGACGGAACGGAGGAAAGTAATTATTACGTTCCTCCGTTCCGTCATATGTCCGAGTTGACTACCCCCCACCCTGCCCCTCCCCCGCCCTACCGCCCCGCAGCATGCCCTATGCGAGCCGCCACTGCATTAGTGAAGGAAAAACGGCGTGAGCGATTTTTGCTTTTGGACTTATACAAAAATATGGGCCTTATTTACAAGAAAGTGCAGCAGCGTGGCCCGCAAGCCCTTTGGCTGTGCCACACTGCGGCACTTTCAAAGCACAGGGATGCATCATATTTACAACATTATGACACATCCCTGTGCGTTCCCCTGCACTGGCACACAATCGGCTGCCATGCGCCACGCAGGCACCCTTGCGCCATGGTACAAGCCTGCCTGCATTGCGGGGAGATTGTTTTTGTTTTTGCAGGAAGGGATACCTTCCTACAAATAAACATTTTGAAATGTTGTTTTTCAACTTCTATGTGTGTTTTGGAAGGCTTACACTTTAAACGTGAAAGTCTGTTTAGTAATGGGTAATTAATTAAATGAAAACCACCACCTAGAATAAGAGGCAGATTAAACCAATTCATTATTTATTTTGTAACCTGTTTCCAAAAAGTTGTATCATCACTAATAGGTGCATGTACATTAATTAAATTAATAATATATTATTTATTAATTATAGTTTGAACATAGAGAAATCTCCCCTCTGCATCACTATGTTGTCGAGGATTTTGGACATTTAATTTCTTTGCAAAAAGTATCACTACTCATTTTTTCATCCAATAGCATTTGAAGAAATATTATTATTGATCCATCCTTTGTTCATAGAAGATGACATCTTATCAGTCATTCAGTCATAATAACTTTATTTCGCCACAACATATGGCATAAAAAGTATTCTAAAAACAATCAACCAATTGCAATTTAAAATATAAAAAATGCCAAAGCATATACAAAAACGTTCAAAAGTGTTAAAATCGTACAAACAGTAAAATAAATCTCATTATTAAGAGGGTCATCACTTACATTACCCCTCTCTCTGTGTAAACATACAATCATCAATGTACAGTTAATTTTCTTCTTCTTATGGCAGACAGGAGGAATGAGGCTACACAATAACAGACAAAAGGGTGTGACAATAATTGGAGATAATGCAGCGCTAGACGATGATAGAGCGCAAAGATGTTCTGAAAATTGTAGGGGTACCTTATATCCATAGGTAGTCTGTACCCGCATATATTCTTAAGTGTGCGTTAACCTTAGTTAGAAGTCGTGATGTAATAATCAGTGGTAAATGAAATATTAAGATGAGTTGTGCCATTCAAGAACCGTAAAGTGGCATTTAGGAGGAACTATGTAACTTTCAATGTGCATTGTAATTGTTTAATGAAGCAGTTATGAAATGTAATGCAGTAGATTTAAACGTGCATCATATTGAAGTTGCACACGCATAGATGATTAATTGTGTTTAACCGTGATGAAATGTAGTGCTTACAGACGTAACATTTTAAATGTGTTTAAAATGATGTTAAAGGCCTAGATGGAGTATTTGCTCCTTCGCGTTAAAAAGGCATATTCGTTTCCTTATGTTAGCTGGTTTAGGTAGGCCCAAAATGTATTTTCCCCTGGTGAGGTTCTCATTTAGAGACGGTCAGCGAAATTCATTTTGTGTGCAAGGTTGTTTCGTTCTCATGCATTCGTTGCAGGTGCAAGGAGATCGTCTTCGTTAGTTAGAATAATGCTTTTGTTTTAGGAGTTAGGTATGGAGGAGAACCGTTAGAAAGTCTCCAGGAATGCTGATAGTCGGAAGATGCGCTGAAGAAGCCTGAGACCCAAGGACACTTCAACCGTTGTTGGACCGAGTTCAAGTTTTAGTGGAAATTCACCTAGAAGAGGTGTTTGGCCAGAAGAGGTGTTACCTGGGCGGGCCTATCAAAGGTCCATTTTGTATTAGGGACAGTGCCCCGAGGGAGGAGGAAGGTCAGTCAGCAGAGAGGGCAGGTTGAGCAGGAGCTGATTGAGGTGAGGTAGAAGAGCAAAGAGGGTAAAGGAAGAGATCGATTCTTAGGATGGAGACTTAGACGGGGTTTACAACGTGAATGCACTTCTGAGGAAGTCATCACGGGCTGACACCTTTTTCATGATCTTGCTTGGGTAGAAGTTAAGTAGGGATGTCCTTTAGCATAGAGTAGGGATAGACTAACAGATTTCTGTACAGATTTCAATGAAGGCTAATATAGATGTTGGTGCAATTATTGCGTGTCTTGTGTTTCTAGAATTGCTCATTCTCTTTATGCTATATCGGATTAGATTGGTGCGTAGAATGGATTTTGTATTAGTGCCTTGGCATTTTTACAACCTCGTTCTGAGGTGTCTGTATATTCAGCTATTTTTGGTTTTGTAATAAACCCCTAAACTTGAACTTCGGAGTCAGTGGTCCTTTTAGAAATTGATTGAATTTATGCATGTTAACTTGTAAAGAATACGTTGTTTCTCCCCTTTACACCTCTCAGCAGGTAACAAAGGTCCAGTCGACCGAGGGTTCCTAGTAAATTGTCAGATTGGAATCCGGCTTAATCAGTTGGTAGCAGAGGATGGTTACCTCTGTAGTAAGGGGAGAAGTAGAGGAGGGTAGTCATTGAATCCCCATAGAGCCCAAGTGATGGTTATCCAGTGGATTGTGAGCGGAGGACGACGGCGTTGATGGAAACCGACGGAGAGTGACGGTGCGGCGGAAAAAGCAGTTCGTGGTGGAGTGAGTATGAACAGGGATGTACGTCTGTTAGATTGCGGTGTTGTTTTGATTGTGTGATGTCTTGCGGAGTTGGAATGAGAGTCGAGTGTGGTTTCGGGCCGAACGTGTGCGGTCCATGAGACTTGATTTATTGATATCCCGGGATAAGAGATTGTGGTGTAGAAGACACCCAGAGTTGAAATTGTCTGACCAGAGATTGTGGGAGTCATGAGACGTTGTTGACTAACCCACCGGTGATAGGGAAACGTGTGTGCGAGTGCGTGAGTAACCGACGCAGGTCGTGGGTTACTGCATGTGGAACATTAAGTGATTGGATCCTATCAATTAAGTACATGACTGTCCGGCGGTTCGTGGGCAGATAGTCTGGGGCAATTGTCCGGTCGTTCGCGGACAGACAGTTGCCAGAGTTGAGGTCGACAATTACGAGACTGTCCGGTCGTTTTGTGGACAGACAGTCAGAGAAGTAACTGTTCGGTCGTTGGTGGACAAACAGTTATTTCAGAGCATAAGTGAGATGCGTGAGTGTGCAAGAGACGAATTGTAAAGGAGGGGAACTGCTGTATGAGAAGGAAGAGTGACGTCAGAGAGTGTCGCGCTGTGATAGGTCGGTTGGTGTGAAGCCGCGTTGGTATTGGTGGATTGTCATCAGGAAGTCGAGTGAAAACAAGTGAAGAAAACGTTGATTATCATGAAATGTTTTAAAGTTTTACGAGATATGTGTAGAGGAGAGAGACGAGTGGTTACTCGGGGGGAGAAGAAGCTCCATCCGAGGATATCCCAGCCCATTAAAAGGATACGAATGTGGGATTGCATACTATAATTTGGCTTGAAAATTGGCATAAAATGACTGAACATGAGGGAGAATTGACTTTTCCGCGCTATGGCACTTTCAGGTTGGAAGCGTTGTACCAATTGAAAATGGTGATGTCCTCATTGCGACCGTTACCCAGACCAACACAGTTTGAGGCGCTACATGCATGGATAAGAGCAGCGCATGATAGGAAAAGAGACAGAAGCCAGGAAAGAGTGAAAAAGTCAATTAGGGCGTTTCAGGATGCGCAATGGGACGCATTGGAGAAGAGATGGAGGTTGGAAACTATTGAAGGGGATAGGCTATTTCTGTTGCTGATAAACGTAGGAGAGGCCCAGAAGAAATGGGGTGAGGAAGACGATAGTGACACAGATGACAGCTTGCTAGACAGATTGCTATCAGAAAGACCACCGCCATATAATCCAGACTCCGAAGAGGGAAAGGCAGTATCAGCGGAGGGAAATGGAGATTCGCAGACTCAACCTAGAGCGAGAGTAGTCGGAAGAATATCAACTGGAACAGAAAGGATGGGAACACACACACCAACAAGCATCGAAGCTAATGGAGTTACAGTGGTTACAAGGCTACCGGATGCTCTTACAGTACCGGTTACCATTGGCTCCATAGTGTCAGTATATGACCCAGATCCAGCAGGAAATGGAAGTCTGGCACGATCAGTAGCAGGAGAAGGGACTGGCTCTGGAGGGAATGGCATAGTGAGTGGAATAGGTCACCTTCCGAGGCCCATGGAATCAAGTACTCCTTTGCCAGCCACAGCAGACTCCTCTAGAGGACAGGTAGAAGTACGAACGTTGAGACCAAGGTCTTTGGCCGATTTGATATCTGACATAAGGATGTGGGAACCACCAGTGAGAAACCCTAATGATAGGATGACAGGAGACTGGGATTGGGGGAATACAGGAAATCGACCAGTCTTAGGGAGTATAGAGGAAGGGAACCGATGTGAGGATCAGGACAATGAGAATGGAGAATCAAGTGGTACATCAAGTCGAGGGATGCTTAAAACTGCTATAAGAGCAAAGATGCTGGATGTGATGTGACTAAAAGCTGAGGTAGATGAGATAATTAGTGGGAACCTGCCATTGGAAAGAGTAGAGCTTTATGGACCAGACGAGTTGCTGTTTGTAGCAAAAGATGTAACTCGCAAAGCGAGGTTAGCACATGAGAAACTGACAGAGTTGGCGAAAAGACACGAGGTGGATCTATCCAAGACTAAGACACTGCAGGGAAGCCATAGGTTACAGTACAGTGACCAGGAACTGGAAGAGAAAAGAGTGATAGGGCTAAGGACTCACATTCGAGAACTGATTGTAGGGATACGTGCATGGAGCATGCTTGACAAGTGGGAGGAAAGATGGTCCAAAAAGAAAACCACTAAAAAGAGTATAGGCGAGACACCGCCTCCAGGAGGGGGGAGGACAGGAGTAGGGAATTATCCTTTACGAGAGGTACAGAACGGAGGGTATGTGCCTTGGAGTAGAGGTGATTTGGCAGCGTTTACAAACGAATTTCCTCGGCTGAGGGAGAAGCCTGTCGAGTGGTACAAACAGGTCGATCGTTTGGTTAAAATCTCGAAGGTATTGTGGGTTGACTTGAATACACTGTTTGATATTGTAGTACCAAGTGATTTGTGGGCACCTTGTAAAGTTGCAGTCGATTGGCCAACTTCCGAACCAGACAAAGATTTGCTTACCAATGGTCCTTCACCAATTGTTATGAAAAAGTTTGAACAAGTAATTACATGGCTGAAATCCAAAATCTCACCACAGGATATTGATTGGGTTAAGTTAGATCGAACTGTTCAGGAACCAAAAGAGTCCGTACATGAATATTATGAGAGGCTCTTACAAGCCTTTAAGCAGTACAGTGGGCTAGATACGTTAGACCCCAAAGACATGGGACAGTTTGTTTCTAAGTTCGTCTTGGGTCTGAGATCAGAAATCAGCTTCATGATTCAGCAGCATTTGATCTGCTGGCAAAACAAGTCAGTGGACGAGATACTGCGGTACGCCAGGTATTGCAGCGATGAAGTGAACTCGAAACATAGGAAGCTTAAAGATAAGCTAATGCTAGTCCAGATGCAAAATGCAGACAGGGAAGTTCAGACACAGCCAAGTGGAGGGACATTAGGGAGAAGACAGGGAAACAATCAAGGAGGGACCCAGAATGGGCAGGGTCCAGGAAGGGGGAAAGCTATAGACCCTAAGACAGGGATGGATGTGGCAACACTGAAAAAGACAACTGCGTGTCACTTTTGTCACAAGATCGAGCATTGGAAACGCGAGTGTAGATCGAATCCAGCGAACCAAGTGCAACAAGAGGGAGAGACAGTGCAGGCATCTGAGGTCGTCAATACAGGGACGAGACCCAGGTCCATGCAAGGAGGGACATTGTGCCCACAGGCGCAAGTTCTGCAACCTCTGAGAATTCCACAGGGAAATCGAACGTACCAGCAGATGCCCCTTTTCGAGGATTTTGATGATTACAGCTCAGACCCGTTGGCATGACGGTGCCTGAGGGGGGAGGAAGACTGCACTCTTGGGGCAGTCTTAGAGGTAGACCAGAGGGGACCGTTTGTCGAGGCAGATGTTGACGGTCATCCCACCACCTTTTGGTTGATACTGGTGCTACCCATTCTACTGTGAGATCTGCAGTAGTTCCCAACCTACCCCTCTTGGGACAATCGATCCAAATAGTAGGAGTGGCAAATAAGAAGATGAATAGCCCTTTGACTGAGCCGATTCCTGTGAGAATAGGAACTTTTCGAGATCAACACCAATTTGTTGTGTGCGACTCAAGTCCAGTCTGTTTGCTAGGACGTGACCTGTTGTGCAAACTGAATTGTACCATCTATTGCACCCCAAAGGGAGTGGAATTACAGACAAATGATGATGATGCCACCTTCAAGGTTGCAAATCAGCATTTCTGCATAGAGATGTATCCTGTGTTGACAGTGGAAGAGCTTCCACTGGACCTGAGAGACTCTGTTTCATTGGATGTGTGGGACTTTACAGGAGAGGAGATCGTATTGATCAGAGGTGTTGAGCCAGTTAAGATCCAGGTCAAGCAAAATGCTGAGTTCCCGAGAACACCTCAGTATAATCTGTCGCCTGAAACGATTGCAGGGATAAAGCCTGTCATCGAATCCATGATTCAGCAGGGAATTCTGAAGGAGATAATGGGCAGTCCATGTAACTCACCCATTATGGGATTGCAGAAACCAAGTGGGAAATACAGAATTGTGCAAGACCTGCGAAAGGTCAACACGATTGTGGTTCCATGCTGTCCAGTGGTACCGAATCCGTCAGTGATACTATTCCAGATTCCGTGTGAAGCCGAGTGGTTCACGGTGATTGACTTGTGCCAAGCATTCTTTTCGATACCGTTGCACGAGGAGAGCCAATTCTTATTTGCTTTCCGTCTGGGAGATCGTGTGTTAACGTGGTGTCGTATCCCTCAAGGGTATACAGAGAGTCCATCAATCTTTAATCAGATCTTGAAAAAGAATCTTGAGAGTCTTGTATTGCCACAGAATTCTGTTCTCGTGCAATACATTGACGATCTCCTTATCGCGTCCGAAACGGAGGATGCTTGCAGGATCGACACGATTGCCTTACTGAATCACTTAGGAGAAAATGGACACAAGGTGTCCCCGAACAAGTTGCAGTACTGTCTGAGTGAAGTTCAGTACTTAGGCCATCGAATTGAGAAAGGCAAGAGAAAAGTGTCGCCAGATCGAATTGAGGCGATCATGAACATGACTGTGCCTACCACTCAGAAGGAAGTCAGAATGTTCTTGGGAATGGTTGGTTACTGTCGCCAATGGATTCCCAGTTTCTCGCTGAAGGCGAAGCCTCTGCAGAGACTGACGCATAAGGATGTAAGTGATCCGGTACCATGGGACCATGACTGTCTGATTGCGTTCTTGGAGTTGAGAGAGGGCTTATGTCGTGCTCCGGCTCTGGGAATGCCTGACTATAATAAGTCTTTTTCACTGTTCTGTTATGATCGAGAAGGTTGCGCATTGTCAGTCCTGACTCACAGTCATGGAGGTGTCCGTAGACCAGTTGCCTACTTTTCAGCTACTTTAGATCCAGTAGCTTCAGCGTTGCCTGGATGTCTCAAATCCGTTGCTGCAACAGGTGTCAGCATTGAAAGGTGTGAAAGCATCGTTATCGGTCATCCTCTGACTGTCTATGTTCCGCATTCTGTTAAACTGTTGATGACAAGGACTAAAACACAGCACCTGACGAACAATAGACTCACACGTTACGAGCAAGTCATACTTGTCGCGGAGAATGTGACTCTGAAGAGGTGTTCTGTTTTAAATCCTGCTACATTGATACCATTGCCAAGTGTAGATGATGAAGATTGTGAAGACCATGACTGTCTTGATGTGACTGAACTTTGCACCAAACCGAGACCTGACATTGTTGATGAACCTCTGTCTGACCCTGACGAAAGTTTCTTTGTTGATGGTTCATGTTTAAGAGACAATGTGGGTCATTTGAGAGCAGCCTTTGCTGTATGTACCATTACGGGAGTGGTTGAAGCTGCTTGCCTAGAAGGAGTATATTCCGCACAAGTGGCTGAAATCATTGCCTTGACTCGTGCCTGTGTGGCAGCTGATCAGATCCGAATCACCTTCTATACCGACAGCCAATATGGGTTTGGTGTGGTTCACGACTTTGGACAGCTATGGTCTCAGAGGGGTTTCTTGACCTCATCTGGATCTCCCATCAGAAATGGAGAGTATGTGAGAAGATTGTTAGAAGCGTTGCAATGTCCCAGGGAAATTGCAGTGGTAAAGTGCACTGCACATGGGAGGGGGACGGACTTTGTTTCTGTTGGAAATAAGTACGCGGATGAAATTGCACGTTTTTGCGCTGAACAAGGGTGCATATTTACTGGAGATTACACTGGAGAGAGCCAAGAAAGAACCGAGCTCAACATGATGTTAGCCATAGCAAACACTTGGGAGGAACTCAAGAGCCTGCAGGAAGGAGCTCCAGGTCAGGAAAGGGATGTATGGGTCAGATCAGGATGTGAGAAGGGAGACAATGGAATTTGGGTTTCAAGTGATGGTCGAGCAGTGTTACCAGATGACCTATTGAGCCCGATGGCAAGGCAAATTCATGGTGCTGTACATCTAGGAAGAGATGCGATGGTGCGAGTGTTCAGACAAACGTGGTACAATCCACGGTTTCGTGCGTTTGCTGAAGCAGTGTGTCATAGGTGTGTTACCTGTCAGCAAATGAATGCTGGAAAGAAAACTGTGGTTGCACTGAGTCACATTGGGAGGTCAGGAGGACCTTTCAACAGAATACAGCTTGATTTTATCGAAATGCCTAGGTGCAACGGACTGAGGTACATTCTAGTGGTGGTATGTATCTTTTCACGTTGGGTGGAAGTCTATCCAACACGAAGGTGTGACACCCTTACAGTAGCGAAGCTATTGTTGGTGGAGAAGTGTGGCTCAATGGTTAGAGCGGCAGACCCTGATGCAGAGATCTGGCCCGGGACCAGGGTTCAATTCCCGTCTCGGCGGGTCTTGGGCTCAATTTCCTCGGACCTGATAATTCTCGCCTCGGTGCCTATTCTAATCATGGGTCCCACTCTGCAACTCTGGGCAATAGCTTGCTTAATCTCCACAACGGCCCCAACAGCGCTGGGATGCCTGGCTTCACCCTGGGGTGCCCAGGAGTGGACATTTCACAGGGAAAAGCCAGGAAGGGTTCCACAGCGGTATGCGTACAGCGCCTGGACACCCCTTTGGGGGTATGGGTGCGCTTTACAAGTACAAATTTCATTGTTGAGAGAGTTGATTCCTAGGTTCGGTTTTCCAACTTCGTTGGAGTCGGATAGAGGAACACACTTCCACAGTGAAATCATGAAATTGCTTTGCGTGGCTTTAAATGTTGATCAGAGACTTCATTGTAGCTATCGACCAGAGCTTCTGGGATAGTGGAGCAGATCAATGGAACTTTGAAAGCACGGATGGCGAAAGTATGTTCGTCTACATCTCTGAAGTGGCCTGATGCATTGCCTCTAGTGTTAATGAGTGTTCGCAGTGTCCCAGTTAGGAGGACCGGTCTTTCCCCGCACGAGATCATTATGGGGAGGGTGATGCGATTGCCAGCAATACCGTATTCAGCCTTGATAAACATCACTGATGACTTAATCCTTGATTACTGCAAAGGACTAGCTGATGTGGTCCGTTCTATGTCTCAGCAGGTGGATGCTGCTGCTGTTCCGGCTTCACGAGATCTCTGCCACGACTTGTGCCCAGGAGATTGGGTGCTGGTCCGGAAGCACGTGAGGAAGAGCTGTTTGGATGCTTGGTGGCGAGGCCCCTACCAGGTGAGACTGGTAACGAACACAGCGGTGAAGTGTGGAGGATTGCCAAATTGGATACATGCTTCCCATACTCGTCAAATTTCAGAACCCTTGGAAGAGACAGCTCCTCTTGTGAATGAAAATCCAGCGGTGGCGGCAGGGCCACGAGAGAGGACAAGCCAAGCTGTGAGGGTTGCTGGCGACGCTGGTTGCTCACCAGACCAGGCTGAGGAGGGTTACGCTACACCCAACCCAGGTATTGACTCTGAGGGAGAAGGTAACGTTGCGGGTCATATAGAGTCAGACTCAGCCGCAGAAAGGGGTGCGCAGAGGGTTCGAGAGAAAAGCAAAAGGGCTGATCGAGCAGAAGAATCGTGGCCTGAAAGACAAAGAAGGCTGAATCTGAGGTTGGCCCCTGAGAGAGATCTCGCCCCTGTGTCCGAGACATCTGAATCAGAAGTGAGCGAAGAAGAGCAAGACTGAGAAGGTGAAGAAGGACAAGAGTGCCTTGCCAGAGATACGCTGCCCTGGAGTGGACTTACGCAGTAACTGATGCCGAGAGTTGTGAGGTCCGGGAGGCTGAGGTCCGTCCGATTGATCAGCAGGAATCCTCTACTGAAAATTGATGTGGGACTGTTAGTTCCAGGACTCAAAGTTGAAGGAGTACTGACAATCACGGTCCCAAAACCTCCAGTTTTGAGTAAGGTGCAAATTCTGATATTGCATAAATTAGTATTCCCAACGTTTGGATTTGAAGCATCACCTCATGAACTGGTAGATGTTCGTCTTGAGATTTTACAACATGTTTTAGCTGCAATCGGATCCAAACTTATCGTAGATTGGGAATGAATTGTGCATTGTAAATAGGTGTTCTAAAGAAGATAACCTAGGCCCGAGTGGAAGAAGAAGAAAATTAGGGCTTTTTCAATAGAAGAAGAAAGAGGGCTAGGGAAATCTTTTTGAACTGTGTAAATAAATCCGGAAAAATTGAATTTTGAACGAATTTCCAGAATTCCAATGAACTTTGCTTGAACTTTTGAGCAGCAAATCGAGGTGGAAAGAAGAGACTTTTGTGTATCCTCTATATTGAACGACTAGCAAGAAAATGGAGTCTGGAAATCCGAACCGTAGATCAAAGTGTGTGATAGGTACTTCCATAGTGGGAGTGATAGTTTCAATAGTTGTAGTTATTATAGTGTCAGTTATCAGTTCACATGAGCCAGAAGTCATGCAGGTGAAAGGGACACCTACACCTAGTACTTCTAGCAAGAAAGAGGACACCATAGGAGCTGAAAAGGCTATGCTAGATCAAAATAGTCGTAGATTGCATGTAGATTTGTCTAGAAGTGATTTTAAGCTTAACGCGTATGCCAAGCTGTTATATGAATACATCGAAACAATGGATGTGAGTGATTGTTATGTGTGTATGCAACAGCCTGCATCAGTGGATGAGGGTATTAGATATCATCATCTTCCGTTGACTTATGGGATTTCATGTAGTTTGTTGCTTAGCATGTTTTATGGGAGAGGTCACTATGAATACTTCTTCTCCAATTATGACGCGGTGCTTTCAGAGGTTCCTGCATATAAGCACCTGAACAAGTATGACTATTACAAGCAAGAAGATAGAATTGGGAAGTATTTCATACCGACTGCATCACTAGATACAGCTTATGCCCATAGACATAACTTAACTTGTTCACTAACGGAGATAGAAAAGAAGTTTGTAGATCAAGTAGAAGATAGGTATAGACAACTAACACAAACACGTAACACTGGAGAAAGTCCATTAGATTGGACAAAGGAGGAGTTAGCTCACAGAGCGAAAGGGAGCTATGGCCCTATAGCATTAGATCTGGTGCAAAAAGGGAAGTTGTATGTGAAACGTGTCCAGACCTATTATGATAAGGTTTATGTGGGACAGAGTGAGTGTGATCACGTTTTCACCATGGAAGAGTCAGCAAAGAACTTTTTGCAAGGTCCGGTACAAGTGATGCCAAAGAGTATACTTTGTGTGTGGGAAGAATGCTTATGTGAGATTGCCTGCCAATTGGTATGGTACTTGTTACCTGGCAGCCGTTTTCCTAAGATTTATCATGTGGAGGAGCTAGGACTCCTCGAGGGAGGAATCCATTCGAGGGTAAGGAGAGATGCAAGTGCAGGAGGAGTGATTGGAGACATTTTTGGAGCTGTAATACCAGGTTTAGGAGTGATTTTGAATGATGTGAAGATCAGAAAGCTGGCGACTGTGGTGGACAGATTGTCGACAAATACAGCTAAATCGCTATTGCTCGTGGATGGAGAGATGTTGTCGATAAGGACAATGGTGATGCAGAATCGTCTTGCTTTAGATGTCTTATTGGCAAAAGAGGGCGGAGTCTGTAAAATGCTGAAGGTGCAAGAGTGCTGTACTTATATACCAGATAATAGTAAAGATCTGAAGAAGTATATAAGTAACATCACTGAGATTCATCATGAGATCCAGGATCTGACAGAAGAGGGTGTTTGGGAGAAAGTTGGAAAGGGATTTGGTAAAGTGGGGAGTTGGTTTGCGAGCTTGGGAAAAGGTATTCTTGGTTACATTCTGAGACCTATCCTTATAATCGTAGTTTGTGTGTTTTGCCTATGGGGTTTTGTGAGGGCTTATAAGTGGTACCAGGCGAATCAGGTCGAAAGGTCCCTTAGGGCAAGAGAAGTAAGGATGACTAGACTGCAGGACAGTCATTATGATAATTTGGAAAGATTCCGACAGGGAAGAATGGCTACGAGTTCTGTTTAGGTCGGTTCCTTCTCCAGGGAATGGTGATTTTGTTGATGACACTAGTCATCAGAGGGGGGAACTGAGAGAGCGCAAAGATGTTCTGAAAATTGTAGGGGTACCTTATATCCATAGGTAGTCTGTACCCTCATATATTCTTAAGTGTGCGTTAACCTTAGTTAGAATTCGTGATGTAATAATCAGTGGTAAATGAAATATTAAGATGAGTTGTGCCATTCAAGAACCGTAAAGTGGCATTTAGGAGGAACTATGTAACTTTCAATGTGCATTGAAATTGTTTAATGAAGCAGTTATGAAATGTAATGCAGTAGATTTAAACGTGCATCATATTGAAGTTGCACACGCATAGATGATTAATTGTGTTTAACCGTGATGAAATGTAGTGCTTACAGACGTAACATTTTAAATGTGTTTAAAATGATGTTAAAGGCCTAGATGGAGTATTTGCTCCTTCGCGTTAAAAAGGCATATTCGTTTCCTTATGTTAGCTGGTTTAGGTAGGCCCAAAATGTATTTTCCCCTGGTGAGGCTCTCATTTAGAGACGGTCAGCGAAATTCATTTTGTGTGCAAGGTTGTTTCGTTCTCATGCATTCGTTGCAGGTGCAAGGACATCGTCTTCGTTAGTTAGAATAATGCTTTTGTTTTAGGAGTTAGGTATGGAGGAGAACCATTACAAAGTCTCCAGGAATGCTGATAGTCGGAAGATGCGCTGAAGAAGCCTGAGACCCAAGGACACTTCAACCGTCGTTGGACCGAGTTCAAGTTTTAGTGGAAATTCACCTAGAAGAGGTGTTTGGCCAGAAGAGGTGTTACCTGGGCGGGCCTATCAAAGGTCCATTTTGTATTAGGGACAGTGCCCCGAGGGAGGAGGAAGGTCAGTCAGCAGAGAGGGCAGGTTGAGCAGGAGCTGCAGGAGAGGTAGAAGAGCAAAGAGGGTAGAGGAAGAGATCGATTCTTAGGATGGAGACTTAGACGGGGTTTACAACGTGAATGCACTTCTGAGGAAGTCATCACGGGCTGACACCTTTTTCATGATCTTGCTTGAGTAGAAGTTAAGTAGGGATGTCCTTTAGCATAGAGTAGGGATAGACTAACGGATTTCTGTACAGATTTCAATAAAGGCTAATATAGATGTTGGTGCAATTATTGCGTGTCTTGTGTTTCTAGAATTGCTCATTCTCTTTTTGCTATATCAGATTAGATTGGTGCGTAGAATGGATTTTGTATTAGTGCCTTGGTATTTTTACAACCTCATTCTGAGGTGTCTGTATGTTCAGCTATTTTTGGTTTTGTAATAAACCCCTAAACTTGAACTTCGGAGTCAGTGGTCCTTTTAGAAATTGATTGAATTTATGCATGTTAACTTGTAAAGAATACGTTGATTCTCCCCTTTACACTTCTCAGCAGGTAACAAAGGTCCAGTCGACCGAGGGTTCCTAGTAAATTGTCAGATTGGAATCCGGCTTAATCAACGACATAGGCTAAAATTAAGTTTACGCATGAGTGGTAAAATATACCTTTTCCTTTCGTCCACATATGAATCACAGAAGAACAGGAAATGGAAGTTGTTCTGGGGGAATTGACCATCACATGGACTAAGTGAGAGTGCGTTGATAGAATATGTATTGGCAGGATAGCCTAACATCAGGGGGATATATTGGAGCCGGAATCGCAATAATACATATCTGTGTTGATAATTAGAAACTGATGCTAAATATGTGAACCCAGGGTTATCTATACTCGGTGTTAAAAGGTATTGATTAACCATAAACTTTTTGCGATTCCTCTCCCATCTATCTCTGCTCAATCTGTCCAGTAATTTAGATTTCAGTTCTGTCCTAGGGATTGCCACGCATGATACGGGGTCTGTAAACAGCTTTCAGAGGGCGATGGGTTCTAAATTGGACTGAATGTATTTTAGCCACTGTATTTTAAATGCAGCCTCTAATTTCAGGCAATCTTTTACAATGTCCCTGGTTAAATTAAGTGTTTCTTTTTTCCAGACCGAATGCCATAGTAAAATGGGCGCAATTCGGATATGGTCCGTAATATAGGAGAGCTTAAATTCACAGTAGATGTTGTATGAGGAACAGGTTTGCGGAAGAGAGCCTAGTCTCCTCAGAAAACTGTCCTCTAAAGTTTGGAGTTTGGATATATCAGTCAGACCCCATATGGCTGCCCCATACGTTACAACTGACACTACCTTTGCCTGGTAAATCTTTTTTATGGTGTCAATTGGTTTTGATCCAAGCTTTTTCATGAAGCTAAAGAGCCCTCCAATGGTTCTTTCCATTTGCAAACCTCTAGTGATCACCATACTCATCATTAATATGAGTTTTTTTTGTAAAAAAACAATATCAGTCTCATATCTATGCAAGTATTCACTAATCTGCCTCCTTTTAACTGGATGATGCAAACCTTTACCATTTAAAGAGACAATTGTAATATTGTATTTAGAATTCATAACTGCTATCTAATAAAAGTGAAAAGTTCAATTTCTGGAAACCCGAAAAATAGTCAACATATTACCACAAAATCCCATAACAAGATAAATACAAACAAGACACACAACATAAAGATCAGTCTATGTAGAGACTACATAAAGTAGGGAAAGCTGGATACAGAAGCACACCAAGGATGGCATAGTAGTTACCTTCTTAAAATAGGAAGATGAATGGAAAACATATAGGAGAAAGCAATTATGCTATCAATTATAAGGTGCACATTTGAAGAAATGTAATAAAAATATTCAGAATCTTGTGAATCCTTTGCGATAGGTGCATGAAGATCTGAATATGAGCTAAATTCAGAGAGAGATTTGTGGACATCCCTTTTCCAAATCCTTGCAATTGTGGGTCAAATAGGCCATACTTATAGCCCTCATATTTAGACAGAAAAGTCTTTACAAGTATCCACTGTTTCTTTAGAATAGTCTTGATGAACAAAAACTTTGTGATCATCCACTAGAAGTGAAGAAAGGTGTCTAACTGCTTTGCAAATTTGAATGAGATGATGATAACGCAGTACTTTAAAGATCATTTGCGTGGGTTTGACAGCATTAGGTTTGCGCTGGGAAGGAACATGATGTGCTTAATTAATTTCAAAGTTGTCTGTGAACTTTAAGTTTAATAGGAGGATAAAAGGGTATTCAAATAGATCTTATAGCGCTGACCTTCAAATATTTTCTGGCAAATTGAAAATGCAGAGATTATATTGTCTATTTCTATTTTTGAGATCAGTTATTACTTTGCGCATGGGTGCAACCATTTTAACAATAGGTGAAATTTGACCTATTCTTATTATCATTGATTTTAATTGCATTATTTGATACTGTGAGGAAAGGTGGATTATTATATGGTGTGGTTGTGCGACCTCAGCGTGTAATAATGTCACAATTCTGCATCAAGTCCTGTCTGGTTTATTTGTAAAATCTCAGCTCAGTCCTGCATAACTGTGGCTCAAAGTAGTCAAGATTTATCAAAGGAATAAGAGTAAAGCATTAAGAAGTGGCAAAACACTAAGGGCCTGATTATGAGTTTGTCGGTCCATGGACGCAAAACTCACAGTGGTGTGGCAGTGGTGTTCCGACCACCGCCGCACCAGCAGTCCAACTGCCCTATCACAACTTTGGCAGTAGGACTACCATTGGACCGCCGCAACCAGCAGGCAACTGTGGTGCGCCAATCAGGGGCTTAAAATAATGCATATTACGAGTTTCATGACCGCCAGCGGTCTCATGGAGGTACTTACTCCATGAAACTGCTGGTGGTGATGAAACAGGGCCCACTTTGCCCCATGCATGTTGGTGCATGCAGGGGGGCACATGTTGTGCTCCTCTATGTACATGCACCAAGGGGTTCCAGTACAGCATAGACTTCATAGTCCATGCCTTGCTCAAACGCGCTGTGGCAGTCCAGCGGCAGTGCAGCATTAAGGCTCACACAGGATCTGGGTTAAATCCATCATTCTTTTGCTCACCACACCACCCCAGTTTGGACCCAGCCATAAGCAAATCAGTCTTGACACTGTTCCTTGTGGGAATAGTCCAGCCCGAACTGCCAAGCCAGGTCCTCCCTGGACCGGAAACAAGCATCCTGGGACCGGGCTGGACTGATCCCATTGGGCACAGGGTCAAGACTGAATTGCATATGGCTGGGTGCAAACTGGAATGGCATGGTGAGCAAAAAAACGATGGATTTAGGCCTAGATCTCTGTACTGGAGTGAATGTATGACATTGTTCTGCATTCTGTCCATCTATTGTTCTTTTTGCGTTTGTCACCCCGAGTGGGACGGGTATGCCCAGACGTGGGCCCCGTGCTCTCCATGCTACTGGAGTCAAGCTATCCTGGCTGATGAGGGCTGAAAGCCCGAAACCGGTCCTAGGATGCTTGTTTCCAGTCCAGGGAGGACCTGGCTTGGCAGTTCGGGCTGGACTGATCCCATTGGGCGCCGGGTCAAGACTGATTTGCATACGGCTGGGTCCAAACTGGAATGGCATGGTGAGCAAAAAAACGATGGATTTAGGCCCAGATCTCTGTACTGGGGTGAATGTATGACATTGTTCTGCATTCTGTCCATCTATTGTTCTTTTTGAATTTTACAAAGGCAGCAGACATAGCGGGTGGGCCTACAAGGAGAGTTTTGGGGTATTCCATCCCAAAAAAAACCTTTTTTTAAATCAGATGAAACAATTAATTAATTTTAGAGTTCAAATTTAAAAATATATTAGTTCCACACTCCTAGGGTCATATCTTGAGAGAAACTTCGCAAACACCCACATATTTCAGTGTCTGACACAGTACACAGAATTAGCATAGCATTATTTATCTGCAGCAGCAGTTCATGTTGGTGCTTGTGCAGAAATATTGTGCCATTCCCATGGCTGCTTGAGTGATAGATTGGATGAGGGTCTCCTAGCCCATTCAGCCCTAAAGGATCTCTCTTGCAGGCCAGTCAAATGGGGGTGTCCCTCTTTTCCGTATAGCTTGTCCAGTCCAGATCCTCATCACTCCTAGACTGGCTGTATGACACACTATCGAGGTCAATAATACTAACCCACAAAAATATTGTATCTACTACATCTAGCAACAAAAATGTCACTGTATTCTTTCCTGTCTCCTGTGAGACAGGTGTCCCCATGCTGAGAAAACCTGTTGGACTTGGGCCTAGACATCACACCTGTTGTCCTCTGTGTTGGACAATGATGGTGATTTGCCACCAGCATTGTTGACTTTCACCTGCATACTGAGGCTAGAGGAGAGACCTAGAGCACAGTATAATGCTGGGCCTTATGCTAAGGTGCAGTATAATTCACCGTGGCAAATAGAAGAGTTCACCACACGAGTAAGAACTGAAGTTTTGCCCGCCTCATTTAGAGTCAGGCAGAACTGACGTATTTCAGCAATGGAGACTCCTCTGTCCCCACCACTGAGATACACCATTGTTAGCATACAGAGTAAGGGATGTCAGAGGTTTGGCCATTTGACTGACCGCCCAATTTAGAGCAGGTGGTCCAATGGCAGGTTTTTGCTGTCTGTCACCGCCAACTAAAACCTGGCAGCTCAGGGCAGAGAAAACATGTAGATGACCCCACACCATGGGAGAAATCTCTCATTGCGAGGGGGGTCATTGCTTTATTTATTTTCAAAAAGAAAATCCTGCTTTGGAATTTAGTTTTAGTGAATAAAAAAAACGGCTCTGTCATGTTGAAGGAGCCATCTGTCAAACTTTCAATGCATTGACAAGAACCCCTGTGACAGAGGTTCCTGTCAATGCAAGAGATGTCCGCTGGCCCGGTGGACACCTCTAAATTTGGCAGGCTGGTACTCTCTCTGGACGAAATAGTACTTTACTCTATCATGCTGACGGAGCAAATCTCGTCTGCCGAGTTCAAAGTAAGCAAACACAAGGAGATGATGGACGGAGCGCTGAAACTTTTCAGACACTCACCCCCAGTCACAGATCTGGGTTGAATCCATCATCATTCTTTAGCTCACTTGGCCACCCCAGTTCAGACACAGCTATATGCAAATCAGTCTTGACCCTGTGCCTCATGGGAACAGTCCAGCCCGAACTGCCAAGCCATGTCTTCCCTGGACCGGAAACAAGCATCCTGGGACCAGTTTCAGGCTTACAGCCCTCATCAGCCAGGCTAGCTTAAATCCAGTGGCAAAGTGAGCAAGGGACCCATGTCTGGGCATACCCTGCCAACTTAGGGCGAACAAAGCAAACACAAGGAGATGATGGACGGAGCGCTGAAACTTTTCAGACACTCACCCCCAGTCACAGATCTGGGTTGAATCCATCATCATTCTTTAGCTCACTTGGCCACCCCAGTTCAGACACAGCTATATGCAAATCAGTCTTGACCCTGTGCCTCATGGGAACAGTCCAGCTCGAACTGCCAAGCTATGTCTTCCCTGGACCGGAAACAAGCATCCTGGGACCGGTTTCGGGCTAACAGCCCTCATCAGCCAGGCTAGCTTGAATCCAGTGGCAAAGTGAGCAAGGGACCCACGTCTGGGCATACCCTGCCAACTTAGGGCGAACAAAGCAAACACAAGGAGATGATGGACGGAGCGCTGAAACTTTTCAGACACTCACTCCCAGTCACAGATCTGGGTTGAATCCATCATCATTCTTTAGCTCACTTGGCCACCCCAGTTCAGACACAGCTATATGCAAATCAGTCTTGACCCTGTGCCTCATGGGAACAGTCCAGCCCGATCTGCCAAGCCATGTCTTCCCTGGACCGGAAACAAGCATCCTGGGACCGGTTTCGGGCTAACAGCCCTCATCAGCCAGGCTAGCTTGAATCCAGTGGCAAAGTGAGCAAGGGACCCACGTCTGGGCATACCCTGCCAACTTAGGGCGAACAAAGCAAACACAAGGAGATTATGGACGGAGCGCTGAAACTTTTCAGACACTCACCCCCAGTCACAGATCTGGGTTGAATCCATCATCATTCTTTAGCTCACTTGGCCACCCCAGTTCAGACACAGCTATATGCAAATCAGTCTTGACCCTGTGCCTGATGGGAACAGTCCAGCCCGAACTGCCAAGCCATGTCTTCCCTGGACCGGAAACAAGCATCCTGGGACCGGTTTCGGGCTAACAGCCCTCATCAGCCAGGCTGGCTTGAATCCAGTGGCAAAGTGAGCAAGGGACCAACGTCTGGGCATACCCTGCCAACTTAGGGCAAACAAAGCAAACACAAGGAGATGATGGACGGAGCGCTGAAACTTTTCAGACACTCACCTCCAGTCCCAGATCTGGGTTGAATCCATCATCATTCTTTAGCTCACTTGGCCACCCCAGTTCAGACACAGCTATATGCAAATCAGTCTTGACCCTGTGCCTCATGGGAACAGTCCAGCCCGAACTGCCAAGCCATGTCTTCCCTGGACCGGAAACAAGCATCCTGGGACCAGTTTCGGGCTGACAGCCCTCATCAGCCAGGCTAGCTTGAATCCAGTGGCAAAGTGAGCAAGGGACCCACGTCTGGGCATACCCTGCCAACTTAGGGCGAACAAAGCAAACACAAGGAGATGATGGACGGAGCGCTGAAACTTTTCAGACACTCACCCCCAGTCACAGATCTGGATTGAATCCATCATCATTCTTTAGCTCACTTGGCCACCCCAGTTCAGACACAGCTATATGCAAATCAGTCTTGACCCTGTGCCTCATGGGAACAGTCCAGCCCGAACTGCCAAGCCATGTCTTCCCTGGACCGGAAACAAGCATCCTGGGACCGGTTTCGGGCTAACAGCCCTCATCAGCCAGGCTAGCTTGAATCCAGTGGCGAAGTGAGCAAGGGACCCACGTCTGGGCATACCCTGCCAACTTAGGGCGAACAAAGCAAACAAAAGGAGATGATGGACGGAGCGCTGAAACTTTTCAGACACTCACCCCCAGTCACAGATCTGGGTTGAATCCATCATCATTCTTTAGCTCACTTGGCCACCCCATTTCAGACACAGCTATATGCCCAGACGTGGGTCCCGTGCTCTCCATGCCACTGGAATCAAGCTATCCTGGCTGAAGAGGGGTGAAACCCCGAAACCGGTCCTAGGATGCTTGTTTTCAGTCCAGGGAGGACCTGGCTTGGCAGTTCGGGCTGGACTGTACCCATGAGGCACAGGGTCAAGACTGATTTGCATATAGCTGGGTTCAAACTGGAATGGCATGGTGAGCAAAAAAACTATGGATTTAGGCCCAGATCTCTGTACTGGGGTGAATGTATGACATTGTTCTGCATTCTGTCCATCAACTGTTGTTTTTGAGTTCAAAGTAAGGCCCTTCATGAAACAGTAGGAGCTGCATTAACCGGCTGAGCTAATGTACCTTCTGTTTCTACATTGAGATCCTGCCCCACTGGCATGTCATGCTTATATATGCACAGGACCTCAGACTTTCTCCAGCAGCACTAAGCTTTGTTTTGTGCAGTTCCATGACACACCTTTTTGACATTTGTATTGGTGCACTCTGCATGTTTTTTCAGCTGCCTCGCTATTGATTTTAGAGGCACTCTCAATGCCTGCTGCTCCCCTGGCATAGACTCATCTGTGGGGTCATACTTTTGAATGCTGCCATCTGATTATGATTGCACTGACAATTCATGTTTAAGCTGCATGAAGACATCGAGGTCCATGCCACCCCAATACTAATACCAACCCCAATCTTCAACACTGATCCCAAACTCAAATCCTTCTACCATTTTTCATGCTTTTTTCTTCCATGTAAAAGTAACTTTCCAAAGAATATCTGGTGCTTGGTCACTGTTATAGAGGACTTTTCTTTGTGGTGAGTATCTCTGAATGTGCGATTTGGGGTTGAATGTTTGGCCCGCATAGATGAATGTGCTTTGTTTGTGCTTGGCAATGTGGGTCCTTACTGTGTTTGCTCATGTTTTGTAGTTGTGTTCAGAAATGATAGGGTCTCATTAATGAGGCCCCTAGCGGCACCAGAAGGTCACTTTTTGTGATGTTCCGTGGCGCAGGAGCCTGCTCCATATTTATGAGGCATCACTAAGCCACTTTTTTTGGTTTAATGTTGCCTCGTAAATATCGTTCCCTTTAACGCAGTTTTCTGCATTAAAGGGGCATGTAATGGGTGTTGTTAGGGGCGTTCCCAGCAACATCCATGGCTTTTTGACACTGCCCCAAATTTACGAGAAATCATGAATCTGAGGCAGCGCCAAAAACGTACGTGAGGCACAACGAGGAGAAATATCTTTATTTCTCCTATTTTTTTCCTTTTTTTATGTGTGCTGCATCATGGACAGAGGAAAAAGCCTCTTGTGGTTGTTTTTGTGCAGGAAGGTTTCCATTAGTGCACAACAATAATCAGCCCCCAACGCAGGCACCCTTGCACCATGGTGCAAAGGTGCCTGCGTTAGCGCACGACAGACCACTGTGTGCTGGCACAGGGGACAAGGACAGATCTGATAGATACAGTGCATTACTGCCCTTTTCTTTTGCCATAGGGCAGCGCAGCAGACAGGACTTCTGCACTGCCCTACCACAAAACCTCATAAATGAGGCCCATAATGTTTGGAGGATGCTCACATTTAGTAGAGGATGGTCGAGGGTGGCAGATTTACATATATAAATGGAGGTGTGGGGTGTCTTTGAACATTGATCTCTGGTACTTTGCAGACCATGTTCTGTCTTCACATGTACTTCACATGGGCGATGTTTAGCCTGAGTCCCAATTTAATCTTTTTTAAATCCTCTGTCAATGTTCAATTTGCAATTGCGGTAATGCCTGCCTTACGATTAAGCACCTTGCTATTTCAGGCCCTGAATGCTTGCCTGTTATCAGGCAAATTACACTGGATTTCAATTTCAAAACTGATATATTTTCTTTGGGTTTGGCTACAAAGAGTGACAACTCCATTGGACAGTAGAGTGGTAAGTACAACATAGGAGAGAGGGGCACAGAGAAGGGGACCATATCAGATTCCGTGAAGTCCTGAAAGGCAACATTTCACACAACACACCCTGGCCAAGGGTGTCATTTAGCGAATGAGATTACAGGCTGCATTCACAATCAGATATCTTAGTAGGTTGAGAGTCTGCTTCAGCTATCCAGAGTGAACCAAACACAGGAACTATTCCACACTAGTGGTGTCAACTAAGAGGGACCCTCAACTGAACTAGGGATCACAGGATCAGCAGCCCAATGTGCCTCTAATGGGTTTGAACCAAACACTAAATAATGTCATCCGTGTCACAGGAGACTAATGCAGGGTTCTGAAACTCGAGAATAAGAGGGCAATGAAAATACAAGTCATACAGCAGTTGGAGCAGCACAATTTAGGCTCCACCCTTACACGTCATGGAAGAGCAATATTTACGTGAACTTAATCCTATATGTATTGTGTGCCTTAACTTTATTAATGTGAAGTGTTAGACCTGGCATCGTTTGGCGTGTTTCCGCTGTCTTTTTGCTTTTTGACCTCCTGTTTTGATGGCTTGCTGGACTTCGTTTTTGCTGGTTTGTTGTCTCTGCACACTTTAGCACTGCTGATCAGTGCTAAAGTGCAAGTGTTCCCTCTGCAAATTGTGTTAGTGATTGGTGCTTCCATGATTAGCATATCAGATTTAGTAGTAAGTCTCTAGTAATGTGCACAGTTGTGCCCAGGGCCTATAAGTCAAATTCTACTAGTGGGCCTGCAGCACTGATTGTGCCACCCAGACAAGTAGCTTTTCAAATGTGTCTCAGACCTGCCACTGCAGTGTCTATGCGCGCAGTTTTAAACTGCCATGTCGACCTGGCAAGTGCACCCACTTGCCAGGCCTATCCCTTCTCTTTTATTACATATAAGTCACCCCTAAGGTAGGCCCAAGGCAGCTCCATGGGCAGGGTGCAGTGTACTTACAAGGTAGGAAATGTAGTAGTGCGTTTTTACATGTCCGGAAAGTGAAATACTGTGCATTTAATTTTTCACTATTGCAAGGCTATCGCTTCCATAGGTTAACATAGGGTCTACCTGGAAACACCTTTTCAAGTGCAGATTCCCATTGGAAGATGATAGGAAGTTGGAGTTTGGGATGTCTGAACTCACCATTTAAAAATACATCTTTTAGTGAAGATGTTTTTTGAATGGTTGTTTGAAAACGCCACTTTTAGAAAGTGGGCAATTTCTTGCTTAACCTTTTTGTGCCTGCCTGGGGAATCAATGTCTGTGTTGCCTGACAGCTGGGCTTTCCTGCATACACCCTGGACAGTCACACAAAGGGAGTTGAGGGGTGCCCTGCATATCTTGATGGCTCATCAACAGGCTGTAGGGCCTCCCTGAGCTAGAGTGGTAGGAGAAGTTGTCACTGACAGCTGAATTGGGCTCTGCCTGTCCTCACACAATGCTGTCTCCACCCCCTGTAGGGTGTCCGAGGGCAGAGCAGGGAAGTGCCAGGTTTTGTGCACAACAAAGACTTTTCTTTGAAGGTTGCCCACTTCAAAGACCAAAACTGGTATAAGTATTGGTGCTCTGACCCCACAGTTTTAGAATACTCTGGACTAAGGTCTCTGACAAGAAGATGAGCTGGAACCACTGTCAGGAGAGACTACCACTTTGCTGCATGCTTTGCTGTGTTGGCCTGCCGTGTGCTGCTTCTGTCTTCGGCAGTAAAAGGCAGTGAAAGGACGGGACTGAACTTCCTTGATCCTGCAGTTTAAGCTTCTCCAAGGACTTGAGGTAGAGCTTGCCTCCTGTTGGAAGTCTCAGGCACATCAAAGACTTTGACTTCATCTGATTACCAGCATTGGAACTGCGTGTTCATGCAGCAACAGAAGAAAAAGTAACACTGATGCCATCTCTGACGCCGTCCCCTTTGCCGTCACCTACGCCGCTGCCTGTACCATGACCTAATGGCACTGCACGAAGCATCGCCCGCTTCACAACGCAACCCTGGTATCACCCGCGGCGCTGCCTGATGCCGCTGCTTGCACCGTGACGTGTGGACACTGCATGTGGCATCGCTTCGCTTCACATCGCAGCCCTGGTATCACCGATGACAACACTCCATGCTGGCATTGACGTCGCTGCCTGCACCGTGGCCTGTGGACACTGTTCATGAGGTACAGGAAGCATCGCCCCGTCCCACAGCGAAGTCCCGGTCCACCGACGTAGGCGCCATCGACTCCAGCATTGTCAACTGACGCCGCTGCTTGCACCGCAACCTGTGGGCACTGCATGACGCATTGGCCTACTTTGCATCGTAACCTTGTCTCGACCAACGACAGCACTTCAGCAATGATGCCACGCTGCTGCCTGCACCGTGACCTGTGGACACCGCATGTTGCATCACCCCACTTAACATCGCAGTCCTGGTCTCACTGACACAGCCGGATGCTGTCACTGAGCCGCTGCATACACTGTGACATGTGGGCAGTGCACGTCGCATCGCCCCACTTTGTATCGCAGCCCTGACACCTCCGAAACCAGCACTCCTGATTTCAACCTCATGGAGTTCAATCTGTAACGCGTGTGACTTCAAGGGCCCGATGACTTCTGCACCGACCTCCAGAGCTGACGCCTGCTGACGCCAGCGACGCTGCATCTTCAGATCCCATCACAAGGTCCACAACGCCCTGCATTTCCAAGGTACTGTTTGAGGGTCTTCCTGACACTGTAGCATGGCCTATGCAATTAAGGGTGTGGCTTATAACATGTAAACTAAAATCCTATGCTCCACACTGCTTACCACCTGATCACTATTTGGGTGCCTCTTTAAGAGTTTTCTGATATTGCATCCAGAAATGTCACAAAACAACAAACACCTAAAACAAGCCAAATGTATTTGCTTTGCCAATGATTGTTAGCTGAATCAGATAAATGAATAACAACATTGATTTTGTTGCAAATAATTAGAAATGTTTGCATTCTGAAAATATGATACTGTGAATTAAACATTTATAGGTGACTCAATTCACAGTATTGACCACATGAATCATTTTGCATGAAAAACTTCCAATAAGCAGCCTCTTGAAATAAGTAAAACATGTGAAATATAAAGAGGGATTGCATCACTGATATGGAATACTTTTGGGGTTTTTACAGTCATTGTTGAGAAATCGATCACTCATTTTTCCAGTAAAGTTAAAGACATGAATTTAGAACTGAATAAGGACATGTCGGTTTTTAATTACTGCTGGGTCTGAGAACTAGCTTGACCCGGTCTATTTTCACCTCTGGCAAACACCAATCTGCCCCCAGGGGGGCAGAACAACTGTATTGCCCTGGGTGGGGGGTGAGGGGGTACTGGCCTTTGCCCTAGTGGAGCATACCCCCTACAAAAATGAGCTCTTTGAAGTCTAGTGGGGTGGACCCCTACATGGAGATCCCCCTATGAGAGTAATCCTCATGCAGGGATCCACTAGAGAGAAACAGCTCTGGAAAGTGGACATTGTCCCCTTTCTAGTTCTTAGTCTTTCAGACTTCCAGAGATTGGTGCTCAAGGGGCAGAGTTATACCCCTAGCATCACTCATAAATGAAAGTATGTTGCGTCAGTGTGCAGAAAAACAAAAAAAATAAAACTTGGGAAGCAAGGAAGACTTCTCTCTCACATCCTGACTTAGGGGCTGATTACGATGGTGGGCGGAAAACCATTCCGACCGCCGTGTTAGCGGAAATTAACCGTCCGCATGTACCGCGGGAAAACCGGCGGCCAGATTAGGATGAACCGCCAGAAAACTCCGACCGCGGGGGACGGATTCCACGTAAAACCGCCTGGAGCGTGCGAAGCAGGTGAAAATCCATCCGCGGCGGTCGGATTTGCTGCGGAAAGACCCAAAACCGCCACACGGCATGCGGATTGACCGCACGTTAAATTAGGATAGGTGACAGAGGAACGATCCGCTGTATCCGACCGCCGCGATCGCAACTATTTATGAATGGGAGAGCCGGCGGAAAGGCTGTTGTATTCTGACCGCTGCGGTCGCTCCGGAACAGTAATGGCCGTCGACAAAAAAAACACACAACAAGGCTACTAAGTGTACCCATTAACCTGGCTCAGCCTCAAAAAACACCTAACACACCCCAATGACACATCCCCATGGCAAGTAAAAAAATACAAATCCCAGGTCAACCCACACTACACACCTGACATCAATACTCCATTTTGACACACCCACATAGCTGAGTATAAAACCAGCCCCTTCCCTGACCAGAATCCTTTGGTCAACTCCACTACTGAAGGAACCAACCCCACAGCACAAAGGAGAGGCAAATCACCACACATCTCACCAGCACAACCACACACACACACACCACACACATCACCACCACCACCTTCACACCTGCACCTTTAACCCATTTGCACATCACACACCATGTCACAGAAGAAAATGCCCAAATTCACTGACAATGAGTTGTCAGTGATGGTAGATGAGGTAATCAGAGTAGAACCACATTTGTTTGGAAACCTGGTCCAACAGACACCGTTAGCCACCAGAACGCAAATGTGGGCAAGGATAGTCAGCAAGGTCAATGCAGTAGGGACCATCCCGCGCTCCAAGAAGGAGATCATGAAGCGGTGGCATGACCTTAACAGCAAGGTGAAAGAGAAGAACAACAAGAACTGTGAGCTGGCTCAGAGGACCGGCGGTGGCCCTCCCATTCCACTACGAACATTCACCGTATGGGAGGAGAAGGTGCTTGGCATACTGCATCCAGAGAGTCTCACAGGAATACCCGGGGGAGTGGAGGCTGGTAAGTACCAACAAGTGTCTACCATTACAATGCTATGTACTGTCTTGCACAACTACAAAGCGACACCTCCTAGGCCCAAATGCATTCATGTGCACCACACTCTCCCCAACAGTTGTCTCACAGATCCAACATTCACTCCCTCTGATTCACCCCAAAGGTAGCTAGCAACATTACCATGGGGGCATGTGTACAGGCAGCCAGCACTACAACTCCCACCAGGCCCCCCTGTCCCAAAGCTGAGCCGGATGGTACACTCCACCCCACACCCACAACCATGTGGCAGCCATTGTATTTCACTCATCAAACTTACAGGTAGATAGCCATCTTATGCTCTCTTGTCCCACCCCTGAGCAGGATGGAACACTCCCCCATCCAAGAGCCATGTGTAGCCATTCCCTTCCTCTGTTCCACTTCACAGGGAGGCAGCCATCTCAACAGGGAGGGGGGTTTGTGGATAGGCAGCCAGCACTACAACTCCCACCAGGCACCCTTGTCCCACAGCCCAGCAGGATGGAACACTCCCCCCAACCATGTGGCAGCCATTGCATTTCACTCATCAAACTAACAGGTAGGTAGCCATCTTCACAGGGAGGGGTGTTTGTGGATAGGCAGCCAGCACTACAACTCCCACCAGGCCCCCCTGTCCCAAAGCTGAGCCGGATGGTACACTCCACCCCACACCCACAACCATGTGGCAGCCATTGTATTTCACTCATCAAACTTACAGGTAGATAGCCATATTTGCTCTCTTGTCCCACCCCTGAGCAGGATGGAACACTCCCCCATCCAAGAGCCATGTGTAGCCATTCCCTTCCTCAGCTCCACTTCACAGGGAGGCAGCCATCTCAACAGGGAGGGGGGTTTGTGGGTGGGAAGCCTGCACCACAACTCCCCCCAGGCACCCTTGTCCCACAGCTGAGCAAGATGGAGCACCCCACATACCCACAACCATGTGCCAGACATTGTATTTCACTCATCAAACTTACAGGTAGGTAGCCATCTTATGCTCGCTTGTCCCACCCCTGAGCAGGATGGAACACTCCCCCATCCAAGAGCCATGTGTAGCCATTCCCTTCCTCTGTTCCACTTCACAGGGAGGCAGCCATCTCAACAGGGAGGGGGGTTTGTGGATAGGCAGCCAGCACTACAACTCCCACCAGGCACCCTTGTCCCACAGCCCAGCAGGATGGAACACTCCCCCCCCAACCATGTGGCAGCCATTGCATTTCACTCATCAAACTAACAGGTAGGTAGCCATCTTAACAGGGAGGGGTCTTTGTTGGTGGGAAGATTGCACTACAACTTCCACCATGCCCCCCTGTCCCACCCCTGAGCAGGATGGAATACTCCCCCATCCAAGAGCCATTTGTAGCCCATTCCTTACCTCTGCTCCACTTCACAGGGAGGCAGCCATCTAAACAGGGAGGGTGGTTTGTGCTTTGGAAGCCAGCACTACAACTCCCACCAGGCCCTCCTGTCCCATAGCAGAGAAGTATGGAACACCCCCCCAAACATGTGGCAGCAATTCCCCTCAACTGTGTCACAGAACAGGTAGGTAGACAGTGCATGCACCCTGCCATTACTCTCAAAATGCAAGAGCAAACTACCACACTAGCCCTCACATGTCAGCCAACCTGGCATAGATCCAATAGCCACTTCCAGTGTGCAGACAGAAATCGGTATGTAACTGTCACAGAAATTTCAGTTTGACTCATCAAATCACATGTTGAAGAAATTCAGGGCCCAATAATGCACAGCACTGAATGCTATGTGTAAGTGCCATGGGGGCAAAGCATCAAGGCACATATGAACACAAAATATGCATGGTCATTTGTAAAAAGAAAGTAAAGTACATGTTATGACAAAGGTATGCTTTAGATTACAATGGCTAGTTCATGCTCAGATGTAACGTCTTCCATGCAGAGCAAACCGAAAAGACGCTTCACATAAAGTTGTTGTGCTGCTAGTTGTCAGATGAGGACATGTCCTTGTAATGACACAATCTGTACTTGGAACATGGGATCTATTGACATGTCACACCATGGACAAGTAATGTATGTACATCAACATCATGTCATGATGCTCAGTATCTTGCAGCCATACCACGTGATTGCAATGTAAACTGTGTGGTGTATCACATGTAACATCCAAACGTCTAACACCCAGTGTGTGGGGTGCCCTTCTATGACCATTTCACCTCTGTTCAACAGGAGATCAACAATTGACTGCTGCAGATGACAACACCGACCTGCAGAGCCAGTCTCCCCCCCGGAACATGGACTCTAGGATGCAGACTCACCAAGTTCATCGGATGCGGATGCAGACCTGGCCCATCAGGACTGCCAGGTCACACCACGTCCCAGGCCCCCACTGTCCCCACCACCACCACCTCAGCAACAACAACCACGCTGACCCCTGCTGCAACAACCTGTGCTACCTCAACCACCACCACCAGTGCTGCCTGCAACACTCTCCCTGCCTCAGAGGATACCAACACCACCCCACAATCAGAGGAGGGCAGGGAGAGTCTGCGGGTGCGTCGAGTGGTAACGCCACAGGTCCGGGAGAGCAGGGCAGGTGGGAGGTCAACTGGGGGACAAAATCAACAGGACACTGGGACCGAAGCCATGGCCAACATCGCCAGAGTCCTTGGGGCAAATGAACAAACCCAGGGACACATGGGCCAGGCTCTGGAAGATTTGCGTGAGCTCCGCCTGCTGGTGAGGTCCTTGGACACATGTATGGGCCAAATCGTGGACCTCATGGGCCAGCTTGTGGGGGTTCTGAGGGACAGTCTTGTGGCCCAAAGGACAGCTCAACCTCCCTCCAGTAGCCCGCAGGTTGATACTCCCACCACCTCATCTGTGGCCACAGAGAGGGGTGAGCTGGAACTGGATGACTCCTCAGTCCCTGCTGAGCCCGCAGCAGAGGCCCCTCCTGTAAAAGGCAAAAGGGGCCGTCCGAGAAACACCACTGGAGGATCCCGTGGCAAACCACCAGCCAAACGCAGGTCAAAGAGACAGCCATGATGGCACCTCCCGTCACCTTGACATTGACTTTGTGGACTATCCTTACCCACACTGCCATGTTGATGGCAGGTGTCTGTTGGACTGTGTCACCTCATCAATGTGGTGACTACTCTATTGTCTCGTTTACCATCACTGACAACTCATTAATTCACCTAGCACCATTTTATCAAACATCACTTGTCTGTCACAAACACTCTTTGTAAATAAACACTCCTTACACACCTATGTCTTTGTGTCAGCTCCATCTTTATCACAGGATGTACAATGTTGACTCTGATTCCAATGTACCAGAAGCTCTGATTGTGACGAGGCATTGAGAGGGTGAAGGGACCTAGAAAGACACAAGCGAACGACATATACTTGTCAGGTGATGCCATCACAGCCAGTACACAACACTAGTCATCAAGCTACACAACCCAGCACACATTACAATGAGAAACAACACCAACATAGACGTCATGTGGCTGGTCATGACTACACTGTGCCACAAACATCAGCCATCAGCACAGAGCCAACAACAGGCAGCAGTTAAAAAGGTCCCTTAGGCCTTTTCACTACCATCAAAGACAGCAGACAATGGCACTGTTGTACAATGTCACTCACACTCAAGGGAAGTAGCGGTTGATGAGCTGTTGACGCAGGTCGACAACTTCCTCCTCTCCACTATCCTCCTCACTGGACATGTGTGGGTTTGCAGGCGGGGGCATCTGCTGCTCATCATCATCCAGGATCAGGGGGATCTCTTTGCGCAATGCCAGGTTGTGGAGCATGCAGCATGCAACTACGATCTGACACACCTTTTGGGGAGAGTACATCAGTGCCCCTCCGGTCCTGTCCAGGCACCGAAATCGAGACTTCAGAAGCCCAAAAGTATGCTCCACCACACGACATGTCCTCCCATGGGCCTTATTGTAGCGGACTTCACCCGGGGTCCTGGGATTCCTCAGTGGGCTCAGCAACCAAGGCCGGTTGGGATATGCAGAGTCACCTAGGTGTGAGATACACAGACCAACTTTGTAATATAACTGTGGCAGAGTACAGCATGTCACACATACAGCACGCTACTTGACTCTGCGTACTCACCCACCATACACGCATGCTCCGGATGCAGATTTGCCATCAGCTGTGGTACGATGCTGTTACGCAGGATGTAGGAGTCATGGGCTGATCCCGGAAATTTGGCACAGACATGGGAGATTATCATATCCGCCTGGCATACCACTTGCACATTGATGGAATGGGAATGCTTCCTGTTCCTGTAGATGTGCTCACGTGCATGTGGTGGAAAGAGGCCAACATGTGTGCAGTCAATGGCACCAACAACATTAGGGATGTGGGCAAGGTCATAAAAATCACCCTTCACAGCTGCCAATTCATGTCTCATGGGGAAATGGATGTAGCTGTCCTTGTAGGTCATCATAGCAGACAGGACATCACGTAGCACCATGCTGAACATTGGTTAAGACATCGCACCTGCGCTGGCCACTGTGTACTGGAATGAACCAGTTGCAAAAAAATGCAGGGCCGCCATCACCTTACATGTTGGTGTCAAAGCAGTTGGATAGGTTCTGCGAGGCCTCAGATGGGGCTCCAACTGAGCACATAGGTCCTGAAGGGTAGGTCGATCCAAACGGAATTTCCGTATGATGTCCTCATCCTCCATGTCCGCAAGCAATGTGAATGGACGATGCACATTTGGTCGCCTCCTAGGTAGGATGAAAGGGGACACATGTCAATTCAATTCCCCTCTGAGATGTGTCCAACATCTTACGTTTTGACTGACACAGCGCCAACAATGAATGGCCTGAAACTACAGCTTACAGCACAAGTCACATGTAGAGACACCTTGATCCAAAGTAGTTGTACACGTGTCCAGTATTTACACAATGAGTACCACCAAAACAGATTCAGACTATGTGAATGCCAAAAGGTACATTCCTACATCTTGTGTCACCAGCCCTGAGAGTAGTTGACACAGCACATGTCTGAAACAGCAACACTGCTGACTTCTACGTAGCTGCTGTACCTGCCACACCTTCTTGCGTAATTCAGACAGGGCACACATTACCAACACAATGAGCACAGTGTGTGCATAAAGATCAAGTATCAACATGAGTTCAGCAATCTACACAGTGAAATATGCACATTATGTAGTCAGTCCTTCATTACTGTGGGTTGGTTAGCCATCTCACACATTGACATGTGTACATATTTGAGAGTCCATCACACAACAGATCTGTGTACATGCACAACAACATCATAAGTGACATGTGAGGGAGTACATGCCAATGCATGTAATCCTGTGCACTGTCATGGCATGTGTAGTCATCAGTGAGTTAAATGTCATACTAGCATTGAATTACACTATCTGGTGGCATGATTCATAGTAAGTGTCTACTGTTCAATGCTGAGAACTGGCCATTGCCATTGCTACAGCATGATGTGTCCATAGGTGCCATAAGCGTGCACCGCCACTGCAATCACGGCGATAGGCACCAAGGTATAGATGCCAAATCGCGCTAGCGACCGCCTGGCCCCTGCGGTGTGGCACCGCCAATGCCCATGCCCCTACAGCCAATGGGATCCGCAATCGCGGTAGTGAATTGCACTTTTGAAACCCGTGGTAGGCGTGCACCGGCACCGCAATCACGGCCATAGGCATCAAGGTAAAGATGCCAAATTGCGGTAGCGATCGCCTGGCCCCTGCGGTGTGGCACCGCCAATGCCCATGCCCCTACAGCCAATGGGAACCGCAATCGTGGTAGTGAAATGCACTTTTGAAACCCGCGGTAGGCGTGCACCGCCACCGCAATCACGGCCATAGGCACCAAGGTAAAGATGCCAAATCGCGTTAGCGACCACCTGGCCCCTGCGGTGTGGCACCGCCAATGCCCATGCCCCAACAGCCAATGGGAACCGCAATCGCGGTAGTGAAATGCATTTTTGAAAATCGCGGTAGGCGTGCTCCGCTACCGCGGGCCGGTCATTGGATGCAATTGAAAGATGCACGATTGCGGTAGCGACCGCCTGTACCCCGCGGTGTGACACCCCCAATGCCCATGCCCATTCAGCCAATGGGAACCGCAATTACGGTAGTGAAATACATTTTTGAAAATCGCAGTAGGCATGCTCCGCTACCGCGGGGCCGGTCATTGGATGCAATTGAAAGATGCACGATTGCGGTAGCGACCGCCTGGGCCCCGCGGTGTGACACCGCCAGTGCCCATGCCCATTCAGCCAATGGGAACCGCATTCGCGGTAGTAAAATACAATTTTGAAAATCGCGGTAGGCGTGCTCCGCTACCGTGGGGCCGGTCATTGGTTACATTTGAAAAAAGCTGATCTGGAACACCAATTACAGCATCTGACTACCACTGAAACAACCCCAGGGGACTATATATGTCTGTGAGAGAGACACACATTTCCACTGCATCTAGACACTGCTGCCTGCCATTCTTCATCCCCAACTGCTGCTGTTCCTGTCTCCTGGACCCAGTGATGGCGAGAACTGAGAACATCAGGGCCCGTCCCTTCACCACAGAGGAGCTGGAGGTCCTGGTGGACGAGGTGCTTTCACAGTATGGGAGGCTATATGGTGCTCCTGATGTAATGGTAAGTGTTGCAGAGTGAAAGTTGGCGTGTGCAAAGAGTGCACACATGAAGGTGATCTGCTGTAGTATGTGCCTGTGAGTCCAAGTTTGTGTGATACACTTGCTAGCATGCTGACTTCACGTCAATGTATTTTGTAGCCTAGTTTCCACAGATCCATGGCTGCATTTCAGGATGGGAGGGACATGCAGTGTTTTTGCAGCCATACAGTAACACTGCTGGTTTGGAAAGTGGAAGTCAGAACAAACATTGCCTGTGCTAATGGATGTCAGAGTCCATGAGCTTTACACATGTTCATTTGTGACATTACAAATGTGTTTCGTCCAGAGGGTACCTAAGGATGTGTGTCCATTTTTAATATTGCCACCATGGATATGTAAGCATCATGCACAAGATTGAAATGCCTGAGGGTGACACTCTTGGTGGAAATGCACCTATGACACATCATATTAATGTACTGAAACATCCTCCTTCCCTTGTTTTCATTATGTGTACTGACTCGCATGTGTAGGCACTGTTTGCCCTCTCATATTGTACATGCATGTGAATGTTCTGATGGCCCACGTTTAACCTCAGTGTGAGTCCCCCTGGCCAGTACAGATACTGCCCAATTTCCCTGGGACACATCAGTAAATGGACAGAGTGAGACATATGTGTTGTCTGCCACCCTATTCATCAATGTTCTATCCTAGGCCTGTGGATTGCACAAGACAGACCTTATGAGAAGGGTGTGAGAATGTAAGATCATGTCCCTAAATGTGACCTCCATGACACAGTGAGCTGAACATATCTGTATAGCTCTGCTAAGTTTGTGCATGCTCCTGTACTGAGACACAGTGGTACATAACCCAGTGACACTGAAACTTCCTCTTCTTGTCTCCCATGCCTGCAGCTTAAAGTCCGCCAGCGTAAGGCCTTATGGAGGGCCATTGCACGCAAGGTGCGGGCTCTGGGTGTCTCCAACCGATGGCATACACACTGTCACAAGAGGTGGGATGACATCTACCGGCTGAGCAAAAACGTGGCAGAGATGACGCTGGGGCTGCTCCCTCGGACTGGCAGGTTGGCGCACAGGAGCATGACACCACTAATGGCCCACATCTTGGCAGTGACACAGCCAGAGCTGGATGGACGTTTGAGGGCCCATCAGCAGCAAGTTGGGGGTGAGTATTCTGCGAAGGGTGACTTTGGGTGTGAGTGACTGCATGTATCCCAACCCTGAGCCAGTGTGGAGCTCTAAGATGTTTCTAGTGTGATGCAATGGCTTGTAAGTGGCCTCTGTGAGTGCAGCTGTCATGCATTTTTGCTACGTGTACTTTCTCATGTGTTTAAGATAATGGCCCTTATCATTGCAAGATGAGATGTGGCCTTCTGACATCTGCTGCATTATGGGTGTCATAGACATCACCAGGAAGTGTACAGAAGTGTGCCTCATCTTAGTGTGCTTTCTTCGATGTGTGCAGTGCCTGACTTCGAAATTGTGAGAACTACACATCTGACACCAATGTGCAACGGTCGTTGTGCTTCAAGGCACAACATGGTGGACATCTGTAGCTCATGGCCATAGTATGAGGACATTCTTGAGTGAGCATCTGTGTTGGCCCCTTAAAGTGACTCCGTATGTGACTGTGACAACATGTTGAGATGTACATCTATCTCACCTACAGACACGTAGGTATGCTTACAGTAATCAGTATGTCAGGTTACCAGGAGGCACGGGCCAGCTATTTGGCTGTGTGAACGTCACCTGGGTCATTAATGCCAACTATGCATGTTTCCATGCATCTTCTGAGTTTTGCATTAAGGTTGCACCTGCAGACTGCACAGGGTGGTGTGCAACATGGGGGTATAATGTTCTAGTTTTGTGCTTTGCTTGCATGTGATGTTTGTGAGTATGGCACCATACTGAACCTATGTCTCTGTCTTTTGCAGCATCTACCGAGGGCACAGAAGGACAGGGGACAGACACCAGTGGTGAGGCATCTGGCATGACTGCTACACATGAGCACACTGACACTGATGTGACCAGCGCCTCAGAGGGAGACAGGAGTGCCCTTGAAGAATCACGCCCAGAAACACCTACCTCAACATCATCTGACTCCAGCGGTGGCTCCTCGATGTTGGCGGACACAGGGAGTGAGAAATATGCCTCTTCTTCCACCACACATCGTCCAGTACCCACCCTCCCGGCTACAACCACTAGTGCTGCCCGTGCCCGCAGCAGTAAGAAGGGTAGAGTGTCCTTCCCCCCAGGCACCGCTGCCCCTGCCCCTGTCTCCCCTGCTGCCCTCAGTGTTGAGGTGGTGGACCTTTTGCACCAGCTGTGTGTGGGTCAGACTACTCTCCTGAATCCATTCCAGGATCATGACAAGAAGTTGGCACAGGTAGTTGCCTTCATGGAGGGGATTAATTCTGACTTGGGTGGGCTACACAGAACTGTCCAGTCTTTGTCCTCCACAGTGACAGCAGCCATTCAGTTGTCACAGGCTCAGAGTCCAGCTCCAGTCCCTTCGGCAACCACCCTGCCAGTGCCAACATCTGACGAGAGTGACCACACACCACAGCCCTCAGGCTCCAAGTACTCAACACGCAGCACACAACAGCAGCACTCCAAGCGGACCAGAGCACAGACACCATCCCCAAAACAAAAACCAGGCACACAGGAGCGCAAAGGCAAAAGCCCTTCAGGTGACACTCCGGGCCATCAGGCCAAGAAGCAGGCCTCAGGCTCACATGCATCCAAATCAGCCCCATCCAAGGACACTCCCGTCCCCAAACCTGCTCCCAAAGACAAACACACAGTTGCCCTGCCTGCTGTGAAGCTGGTGCCTGCAAAGAGTCCGCAGAAACAGATCTCCAAGGCAGTTTCACCCACAACCTCAACTCCCACCCACACCCCTGTGAAGCTGGGACAGGAGAGCAATGTTGGGGGTTCACCTGGTCAACAGGAGATGGAGGGGAAAAGGCAAGGCCAGCCCAAGCGTAACACCAGATCCAGCAAATCCCCACAGGGAGAGCCACCTGCACCTGATGCACCTTTGGTGGAGAGTGAGTCTGTTGTGCCCGCCCCACTTCCCACTCCTACCAAGACAATTCTTACCTATCGAATCCCCAAAAAGTGGAAAGGCAGCCCTCCACATTCTCCCTCACACACTGTGTCTCACGGCAGCATGTCTCCGCCTCCCCGTGCCACCATGCCACCCAGTCCAAGCAGCCCTCCGGCTCACAAAGCCACTGATGCCTCTACCTCAGCTGCTCCTCTGTCTCCCAGGTCCAGTCCTCCAACTGGCCCCGACAATCAGCCACCTCCCAGTTCAACTGACAGCCAGGTCTGAGGCAAAGTCCCCCTCCCAAACCCATCTCTCCCACAGCGGTACCTGGACTGCCCATTTGTGTCCCCCGAACTGTGGTAAGTCCCATGGCAGTGTACGGTGTTACCCATTCCCTGTGCAGATTCTCATGCACACATGTACATACTTTGAACTATGGACTGGCCACTGGCCTTGCTGTTTGTCACTTTGGATGCCCATTCCCTGTGCAGGTTCTCATGCACACATGTACATACTTTGAACTATGGACTGGCCACTGGCCTTGCTGTTTGTCACTTTGGATGCCCATTCCCTGTGCAGGTTCTCATGCACACATGTACATACTTTGAACTATGGACTGGCCACTGGCCTTGCTGTTTTATAATTTTGATGCCTATCTGGGTAATATGTAATAAAGACAGTTACTCCTGTTGTCTGCTTTGTCAGTGTCCTTGCTAAATGAAATGTGTTCTGGATGGGTATGGTTGCATGTGACACATGCTCTGTATGCCACTTTAACATTGCCAATTGCTTGTTTTACTTTTTCAGAGTTTGCCAGAGGTGACAGGCACTTTTGTTCTTGTTGACTCTGAGGATTGAGGGTGCAATGATGGGTGTTTGTGATGATCTACTGTTATACTAATCATTCTAGGGTCATGTTTGCAAAATCGTACACATGTCATGTTATACTGCAATACCACAACAGTGGTGAATCCTATCCACAGGATTACTTGCGGGGTGGCCAGGGTCCATCATATCAGTGTGATCTTTCTTGATGTGTGTACAGCAGTGTTGATGTGTGGTCATCTTGTGTAGGCCTGTCTTCCAAGTCACAAGGCTACATTTGGATATGTGAACTTGAGTGGTCATACAGTGTGGATGGGCTGTCATTGTCAGTAGTGTTGATATGTGTGTGCCCCTGCAATATCAACTGCACACATGTATGATCCAGGTAATGAGTGTCTGTTTGTTTCAATTGTCTGCCATGTGCTTCAGATTGTGGGCACATGTAGGAGTTGTAGTTTTGGCACTGTGCAGTGTGTTGGTGTGTCCTTGCACTCCTGGGGTACACCTACTTGTTGCTGCCAGTTGTGAGTATGCAGAGTGTGTGACTGCCAAGTCTGTGTTGTGTTTTGTTGATCAGCCATGTGTCTTGTTACTGTTTGTGCTCACTGTGCAGACCTGCTCAGCCACACTGACATTATTTGTGAGTTTTCTCATGCATTGCTGTCACTTGACCCATTTTTGGCTCCATGATGGTATGTGGTATGTGGAGTCATGCCACCCCCTATATGTGCTTCTGATGCCTACACATTGTGAGTAACTCCTCTATGTGTCTGTGTTCTGTGCACTCCTCAACTGTCCACTACTGACGTACACACCACTTCAATATCATGTCTTCCACCCCTTGGCTTGCCAGTGTGTGAGCCTCCCCACCACTTCATAGTGTGACACTATGCTGTGTGAGGCTGAAATGTGTACAGGACCAATGTGACACTCAGGACAGTTTCCAAATTAGTTATGTGCCATTTTCTTCTACTGGTTTGCTGTCATGGTTGCTCATGTGCAGTGCATATGTTTGAGCAGCACAGTCCTCTAGTCATGTTGTTTGCATCTAGGTTTTCCTGAGTTGTGCATCTGTGGGTGATGGGTAAGCTGTATGTGTGTTTGCTGAGGTTCTGCTACCCTTCCTGTGTGTGATGTTATGTTTGTGCTGTGATGATTTTTGTTGTGGGAGTTCATGGTGTGGCACTCAGATATGTGTGCTACTGGTTTGCTTGTTGTGCACACACTGCTTGGTGTGCATGCAGTGCTGTCAGTGTATGTTGCCTTGTACTTGCCTGGTGTGCATCCCCCTGATGTCCAGCTGAGTTTGCAATGTGATGGATTGGTCTGTGCATCTGTTGTGTGTTTGTTGTGGATGTATGCAGTGTTTGGCCTGTGTTGGCTCTTTCTACTGGCAGATGCTATGTGTGTGTGAGGTTCTATTTGCATGAAATTGTGTGTAAGTAGTTGTTGCTGTGTGATACATTCAGATGTGTGTTGCAAGTGTAGTGTGCATTACTTGTGTGTCTGTCACATGAAGCAAGGTGGATTCTTGTTCTTGAGCTTGTTTTGAGTGCACACTAGTGGTTTGTCCTCCTATTTTGGGCCTGTCACTTGTCAGGATTGTGCATGTGCATGCTTGTGGTACACTGTGACACCATGTTCACTGGATGAGTGGTGTGGTGTCTCTGTCTGTGTTAGCTGATTGTCCCATTGATCCCAGTTGGTGTTCATGTGTGTTTTTTGATGATGCAATTCTTGTTTGTGTTGGGGTATGGTGTCTGTGCATTGGCCCTGAGTAGCAATGTTGTGTACTCCTGTTCTGTCTAGGGTCACATTGCCTTTCCACTGTTTGGCTGCACATGTCTGGGCTTGTTGGATTGCTGTAGATGTTGTTTGTGAGCTTTGTGTTTGACAGTTGTTTTTGTGTCAGCATTGGTTCAGGCATCCCTGAGTTTGAGTGTGATGTTTGTGGATGCAGCACAGGGTGTGTGATTGGTTGTCAGTGAACTCACAGGACCTTATTTGCACCATTATGTGTGTTTCTCACAGGTGTGGAGTGTTGCAGGTGTGAGGTGCTTGGGTGAGGGGCATGTGTGAAGGTCCTACTTGTGTTTGACAGTCAGGGAGTGTGACAATGAGCCATGTGTGTTGTGCTGATGACATACACATGTCAAGTAAGTTGACACAGATGTGTGGCTGGTCACTGTATGACTTCAGACACTTCCTATCATTCCTGTGCCTATGCATGGCTTGCCTTGATGTATCCCTGAGTTGTTGCACAGAGGTCACTTTGGTTTAATTTCACTCACTGTGCCACCCATGTCTGATTTGTTGGCCTAAGGGTGGTGTGATATGTTCCTTCTCTTGCATGTGATGTACAGATGCTATGTGGCTTGCTCCATGGTTTTCCAGCACTGAACACTTCCCTTTTGGCTGGGCCATTTCTGGTCCTCCATTGCTGCTGACCTATGGTATGGGTATGTGGCTGAGTGTCAGTGTTGGGTGTTTGTGTGTGACTTGACAGGCAGTGTGGACAGTTCAGTGGATGTTCATAGGCAGTGTGAGTCTTCATTTTGTAATCATGCTCAGTTTGCTACACATGAGTGGGAGGTGGGTGTGAGGAGGAGGGTTGTCCAGCCCCTGAGCTTCTGTGCAGGGTGTTCCTCTTCACCCCCACCTTCCAAGTCAGGCTCCCTTGTCCTTTGGTGTGTGGGCTGCAAGGTCTGACTACACCTGGCAGATTAATTGTGCAGGGGGGGCACAGGAGGAGCACACAGCATGTTCACAGATGGGTGTGGGAGGCCTAGTGTGGGTAGGGTGAAGGTGGAGCCCTGGAAACCTGCCCATACTGCCCATGCCTGGCGCCGGCCCTGCCTACTACATTGTGCGCAGGTTTTCCCGTGTCTTCCCCGCTGCAGTGATGTGACCGGGACATTGCAGTGATTTCGCGGTTGATGGGTGACCTGGATGCGGAGGGGTGAGTTTCTATTAGGTGGGACGTGTGTGTACACTGGGGGATATGTTCCTGTCCCCACCAGAGTGTCTGATGTGGACAGGAACCGTATGTCAGCACAGGAGTTGTGTGTTGTGGTTGTGTGCGGAGTTGTGTATTTGCGTACCTGCGGCGTTGTCCAAGACCGTGCATTATTTGCTGGTAGTGGATGAGGTACAGCGCTGGAAAGGCTTGTAGAGCTGGATACATTGTGGTCAGGACCGGGTGGAGGGGACCGGGAGTCTGGTTTCGCGTTCCGCTGTCGTGCTTCCGCCGTCTCTGGGTGGGTGGATTCTCCGCTGCGGTGTGATGGGCTGTTTGCGGCATCGTAATTTGTACGGCAGATGGGACGTCATTCCGCATGGCGGTGTGTCTCTATTGGCTGCCTCCGCCACAATGGCGGGCGCAAATTTCTGGCGGTTCGCGTCACTCCGCAGCGGACGGAAAATAAGCTATGTTTGCCCATTGTAATATGGCGGGCGCGAGGACCGCTGCTGGTGTGCGGAAAAAGACATTTTCCGCCACCGCCAGCACCACGGTTGTGCCTCCGCCCGCCATCCTAATGAGCCCCATAGATATTAGTGAAAGAAATGCTTCTGGTGATTTCACCAGAAGCATTTTCTTTTATTTTGCAGATCTCAACACATTTCCAACCTCTGCAATGTAGAGGTAGTGAGGCTGCTGGGAACATTTCAATGGCCGCACTAAAGGGCTTACAAATAGCCAATAAAAATATTGAGGAAACAAAATTAAACTTAAAAAACAAAAACACATCTCTTTCTCAAAAGTAAAATCAAAGAATGATTAACGTATAGAAGAAAGGCCAAAAATGTAAATATAAAATAATTTGTGTTATGAAAATGTCATACAACATTTTAATAAAATACAATATACATAAAAGTAGCATATATTTATCATTTATAGTCCACAGATATAATGTTGGTAACTGCAACATATATCTAATCAAGCAACGGGAAACTACTATTAAGTTATGGGGGACACACCTGTAGTAAAGAAAGCACTTTTAGTTAAAGAGTTGTCACGTGGTCGCTAGGGGCACTGTCAACATCTTTAAGTTAGCATGAGCCTGGGAGCCATGATGCTGCTTTTGCACACGTTACTAGAAGCTTTCCGTTTATGCAAGATTCTGTTTATGCCTTTCACATGAGAACAGTCTGCTGCGAGTGTTCTCTGCTTATTCCTGGAGTTTAGTCTGAACATTGTAGGCAAGGTCAATCAACAATGCCCCTTGTTATTCTGTTCTGGACAGGCCCTAGGACATAAACAAAACATACCGCTGCAGCTGCTATTGCAAAAAACTCATATTTTTGATATTACGGGAAGGCAGGCTTAGCTGATATTACGGGACGACGACCGGGATGCTGTTTTAGAGCGCAGTTCGCCGCGTTGGAGGTGCTTCTACATCCCAGCACATTGAAACTCTGATTAGCGTTTTTTCCCAGCTATGTTCACAGATTGGTGACATTGTGAATCTTTTTATCCGAGTGAGATCATCTCCACTTCATGCGTTAATATCTACATTTCTTCAGTTATATTTATCAGTGGATGTTCATTACCCACTGTTGGCCATCTCCACTGTTAACCAGTTGGTCCATTTCCCTGGACCGTTTTGATATGTACAGTATATATATCATCTATCTTGGAGCTATCTAACTGAAAGAATTTACTATTCTACATTGGGCCTTAGATCCATTCCATTAACATCCAACAATCTGTTTGCCGTGCTGAATCCTATGAGGTCTCTATTTAATACATGGCTTCCTGATGAAGGCGCACAGCCGAAACGCGCGTAGGATACGGAATTTCAAGAGCCATATTAATATTGAATGTATCATGTTTATTATGAAGTGATTATTCACCCTATCTACATGTCTTGATAAAAGAAGATAATTCAAAGATTGTGTATAATTCTATCCCTATTAACACTGATATGATGTACAATGTAATTGACAGAAAGTCTATATACAAATCGATTTGTATTTTTAATGTATAATTGAACATAGAGAGAATTATGTTCTTTCCCTCCTTTTTTTAAATGTACAGATATTCTATACAATCTATAATAATAAATACAACAATAAATATTTTTGATACCTTTCACAGAGTCTGCATGTTTTGATAAACATTATCCATGTCTACAATCAAAGTTGTCATTCCTATATTGTGATACTTACATTTGAGCTATTTTCCCTGATTTAGGAATTTGTGTCAGGGGTGCCCTTTTTCTTACAACTATTCCTGGAGTTTAGTCTGAACATTGTAGGCAAGGTCAATCAACAATGCCCCTTGTTATTCTGTTCTGGACAGGCCCTAGGACATAAATAAAACATACCGCTGCAGCTGCTATTGCAAAAAACTCATATTTTTGATATTACGGGAAGGCAGGCTGGAGACACGAACACTTGGAGAGTGACTTTTCCAGGGAGAAGAGCAACACGCACCTGTGATGTAGAGATACAGTCTAAGGCCGAAGGTATGGGGTCTGCTGACAAAGCCCAGAGATCATCTATTATATAATAATACTTATTCTGTCCATGGGGAGGGAGCTTAGGTACTGTAGTCCTGTCTCCATTGTCTTTGTATAATGACAGCTCCCTTTGTAATGTATGGACTTGCTGCGATGCTGACAATATTTGTATTATGCATTCTTTTTTTAAATCTTTTTTATTAACAAGCTCAGAGGACCATACAACTTACAGCAAATACAAAAGTACATTGCAACACAGTTTACAGGTGAAAGCGGGGACACCGGTACGGGGAACCCCCTCCATGTTCGACATTCGTCATCCTGTTCACTCAACCGCATGTGACCCACCACTTCTAAACTTTCGCCAGGGCGCCCATACTTTCTGCCCCTTTTCTCGCACCCCTGCTCTTGTACACCGTTTCCTCGGCCCTCTGACACCAGTCCAGGTCTCTCTTCCACTCCTCCAATTGCGGTGGCGCCTGCGCCCCCCAACATCTGGCTATGTTGCGTTTCGCTACCCCCGCTGCCAGGACCAGCCAGATTTCTACGTACCGGGGCCAGGTGGTGTCGCCTTTGATACCCAGGAGGAGCCATCTCGGATCCATCGGGATAGTCTCTCCCACCACCCTGGACATAATGGCCGTGACTCCCACCCAGAAGGGTACAATCTCAGGACAGTCCCACAAGATATGAAGAAAGGAGCCCTCCTCTGGCACCTCCTGGCGCAGAGTGCGGATTGCACTCTACCCCATTTGTAGAGAAGTATGCGTGGGTAGTAAGTCCGGTGAAGAATTTTGAACTGCACCAACCTGAATCTGCAGCGGATGGCCACCTCCCTGGGGCACTGGAGTGCCTATTGCCAACAGTCGTCTTCAATACTGCCTAGGTCCGCCACACATGCTGCCCGCAGATTGACCAGTGGGTCGGGGCTATTATTGATTAATTTTCTATAGATTGTGGAGGTGGGCTTACCCTCAATGGGATCCAACAGCAATCGATCTTCCAACGGAGAGTACTCCGGAAGGGAAACCCCGCGCCCCACATGGACCCCCAGGGCGTGGACCAGACGGATATAGTGGAAATGTTGTGAGTCTTGGAGGTCATATTCCCTCTGGAGATAGTCGAACGAACAAGGTGACTCCTCCCTCCACATGTCTCCCAAATATTCGATTCCGATGAGTCTCCACCCCTTGAACCCCGACAACGCGGACACCTCACGGAGCTGGTCCCCAATCCACAATGGCGTTCTCCCGGTCAGTCTGCCCTCCCACCCTAAGTGCTTGTTGGCGGCCTTCCAGCACTGCACTACTACCCTGGTGTGTTCCGGCCATCCCTGCTGCGGCCGCTTCGCGTAGAGGAGAGACTCGCAATTGCCACTGTCCATAGCCATTCTGTCCACCCGGTAGGCCGGCTCGTCCCTCTCGGAATACACCCAGTCATTGACAACCTGGAGCTGAGACGCCCAGTAATATAACCTGACATTGGGGACAGCCAGCCCTCCGTCGAACACCCCCTGTGTAGCTTATGCAGCGCAATTCTCGGGGTACCCCGTCCCAGAGCAGGGTACGAACCGCTTGATCAATGCGTTTGAAGGAATGCGGCGGGACCGGGTATGGTGTGTTCTGTAGGATATAAAGAAGGCGCGGCAGAGCAAGCATTTTAAAAAGGGCCGCCCTGCCCATGAGTGACAGCGGGAGGGAGCGCCAGTGGCTTACATCCGCACCCAATCGGGACAACTGAGGCTCGAGGTTCCGATCCAGGAACTCATTCTTATCCCGAGTAATATGGAGTCCCAGGTATTTAAACCCCGAAACGGCCACCGGGGCCGGACAACGGGACGGGATCCTCGGAGGGGGGCCGATAGTGGGAAAACCACTGATTTGGACCAGTTAATGTTGTAGCCCGAATAGCTGCCAAATAATTCAAAAAGGTGGAGCGCACGGGCCAACGATTGGTAGGGTCGGGCCAAATACAGGATGATATCGTCTGCATAAAGAGAGATTCGTTCCTCCCATCCCCCCGGCATCAGAATACCCCAAATCATCGGGTCCCTTCGGATCCAATGCGTTAAGGGTTCCAACGCCAAAGCGAACAGTAGGGGAGACAGGGGGCAGCCCTGCCTAGTGCCCTCCTCAACCGGAACGATCGAGACACTGCCCCATTCACCCGCACTCGGGCAGTGGGCGACGCATACAACAGCCGCACCCAGCTACAAAAAGAGCGGACCGCACCCCAGTCTCTGGAGGACCATGAATAAGTACGGCCACTCAATGCTATCAAAGGCCATGGACGCGTCCAAGGCCACCGCGGTCGCTCTGCGGGTTCCCGGCCCCCTCTGTCAGATGGAGCACCCCGTATAGTCGCCTCAGATTATGCCGAGTACTCCGTCGGGGTATGAACCCGGATTGGTCTACATGGACCAGTGTGGATATGACCGATAACAATCTGCCTGCAAGAACCTTAGCAAGGACCTTCGCCTCGACATTCAGCAATGAAATTGGACGATACGAGCTACACACGTCCAGTGGTTTCCCCTGCTTATATATGGTCACTATCATCGCTTCCCTTTGATCCGGAGGGAGACATCCTGCCTCCCGTGCCTCGATGAGCATCTGCAGCATCGGGGCCACCACAACCGCTGCCTGCCTCTTATAGATCTCCCCACCGGAAGCCCATTGGGCCCGGCTGCTTTCCCCGACTGCAAGGAGTTCTGAGTTAGTCCGAGCTCCTCCGTCGTAATATCTGCCTCGAGGCGACCCCTCGCCTCCTCAGAGAGCGTGGGCAACTCAAAGTCGCGCATAACTCCTCGCAGTCCGATTCCATCCTTGTACATACCGGGGAATAAATCTTCTCATAATATGAAGCGAAGGCTTCAGCAATGTCTCCACTGGTGGAGCACCAGGCCCCATTCCCATGCCGCAGTCTGGGCACCCAGGAGCGCTCCCTATCATGGCGCTCCAACCACGCCAGTAACTTCAGTCCCTTGTCCCCAACGTCATACAATCGATGTTGTGTGGCCAGGGCATAGGCCCGCGCCTCTCCCTCCGCTAGAGCCCTGAGATCTTTCTGTTTTAAGGCCAGGGTGTGCCTGAGCAGCGCCGGGTCCCTCTCAATAGTTTCCACCTCCTTTTCCAAGGAGCGCATCTGTAGGGACTCTTCCTTCCTTCTGCCCCCAATGAGAGCCTGCGCCTGCCCCCGAAGGACCGTCTTATAGGCCTCCCATAGAGTCCTCTGTGAGTCCACAGATCCCAGGTTCTCCTCAAAGAACAATTTGGAGCCCTCCCGAATCTTGTCCCCTATCTCTGGATCGTTGAGACGCCAGGGATCTATCCGTGGGTACACTGCCCTGAGGACAACACTCACCGGTGAATGATCCAAGATGCCCCTCGCCATATGGCTAGGCTCTAGGAAGTCTCCCATATGATCGCGCCGTGCAAGGAAACGATCTATCCGAGAGAACGACCCATGTCTTGCCGAATAGAATGTGTACTGCCTAAGTTCTGGGTGGTGCTCTCGCCAGACATCACACAGGCCTAGCGCCGTGACAAAGTTTGCCAACCCCCGTTCCCCCGGGGCGTTCAACCGCTCGTTGGAGCGATCAAGGGACTGGTCCATGACTGCGTTCGTATCCCCACCAATGAGGAGAACCCCCGGCGGGAGGTCTGCCAGGAAGGAACCCAGCTTTGGGAGCGTCGTGGAGTGCAGGCCGGGTGGAAGATAACAAGAGCATAATATCAAGGAGCGACCCTCCCAGCTACCCTCCAGCGCAGCAAAGCAGCCAGTGTCGTCTGTCCAAGTGTTTGATACCACCATAGGCAATGCGGTGCGCACCAAGATTCCCACCCCCTGGGCCCCCGCCGTGAACCCCGCATGGGCCACCATCTTATATCCAAAGCGATCCATAGCCCTGCACCTGTTACCGCGTAAATGGGTCTCCTGTAGGAGAATCACGTCCGGAGCATGACGTTTCAGGTGCTGCAGGACGAGAGTACGCTTGATTTTGTTCCCCAGCCCGTGCACATTCCAGGTCCAGACCCGTAGCCTAGCTGGATCACCCATTATCATGGAAGGGTACGGACAACGACCCCCCAACCCATGCCCCCACCATGCTCTCCGGGTTAGGCTGCAACACAAGCTGAATAATGTGGTCCTGAGCAACTACCCGCTCCACCCACCCACCAACACCCCAAACCCCCCCAACACCTCCCTCCCCGCAACCCTGCTAAGTGGGACCCCAACCTCCCACCCATGAAACTGGCAGAGTGCCTGTCGCCCCATGTCTCTGAACATCAACATTGAAAAGGGGGCTGCGAATCTACAGCCAGCGTAAAGATGCACAATGAGAAAACTACTGACAGTGACCATTGACCAAGACTGCAGCAGGCCACCCCACCTCGTAGGCACCTACTTTGTACAGTTTGTATACCCTCCAGTTCCCTGACTGAGGGACGCCTAAGCCATTGTTTCGCGCAGCGGTGAGGATCCCCTCAGCCCGCCCGCGTGACTCCACAACAACCACCCACCCATGTCCAGGTGGAAGCACCATCGCAGCATGTGCTGCACCCAGTCCACCAAGCTGCGGCTCGCCTGACATCGGGGTCACTTATCTGTTCGTTGGTCCGCTCTCAGGCCACCTGGAGCCCTCCAGTTCTCGGACTCATCCTCTGCGCTTTGGTGATGGGACTCTGGGCGCTGCTGCCGGCCCCTGCGACCAACTGCACGCCAGCCCTCCAACCAGTCATTGGCCTCCTCAGGCTTCTCAAAAAAATACGCCTTCCCATCATCCAGGATCTTTAGTCGGGCTGGGAACAGCATCATGTACTTAACCCCTTGATCGCGAAGGGCCCTCTTTACTCCGTCAAAGGAGCGACGTTGACGCTGAACACGCAGGGTGAAGTCGGGAAAGAGACGAATGGTGGCATTCTCAATGTGCAGGTCTCCCTTCAGGCGTGCAGCCTGGAGGATTGCGTCCCTGTCCCTGTAGTTCAGGATACTGGCAATGATCGTGCGCGGTGGCGCTCCAGGTCTCGGTTTGCCACCCAGCGCCCTGTGCGCCCTCTCCACGGAGACAAAATTGGACAGACGCTTCGGTTGTAAGTGCTTGAGCACTAGGTCCTCTATGAACAAGTCCACCGACTGCCCCTCCATTCCCTCCGGCACTCCCACGACGCAGACGTTATTGCGCCTGGCCCGTCCCTCCTGATCCTCCAGCCGGGCGTAGATTTCGGCCTGGTTTTTAGTGAGAGAGGCGACCTGCTCCTCCAGCCGTTTGGTTTTTGACTGAAGGCTCCCAATGCCCGTCTCTGCTTCAGCGACTTTGTCGGACATCTTCCTGAAATCCGGACGTAGCAGATTTACCTCCTTGGTCACCGAGTCCAGCTTAGGCTCCAGGGTACCCCTGAGATCTCTGATGGCCCTCATGATATCCTTAAGGGACGGGTCAGGGTCGCCGTCCTCCGAAACAACTTGCTGGGCCCCCCCGCCGCTCCTTCATCTCGGCCCATAGCGACAGTATATTTATCTATTTGGTTGGTCTGGCTGGGGCCCAGTGGCCTAGTGCGGCCCATTGTGGGACAAAGAGGCCCCTCCACGCGGCACGACCCCCCGGCCAGCTTCTCCCTCACTCTGGGCCCCCTCTCCCGGGAAGCTACCCCGCTGAGTGTTCAGGCCTCTGTCCTCTCAGAGCAGGCCTCGAGTTACGGCGGAGAGTAGGGCCCCTCTCTCCTCACTCCAGTGGTGTGTACGGATCCCGGGTGGAAGTCCACACTCTACCATGCCCCTCGGAGCCCTTAGATAGCCCTGGACGGTCAGAGATGGAATTGACCAGCCCCAGGGGGCCCCAGGGCCCGCCCGCCGACTGCCAGCCCTGGATCCTCACGGGTCTCCCTGGTCTCCAGCCAGCGTATGCGTCGTCCCACTCTCCCCGGCCCGGTCCTCTCGTGGGAGCTGCTGGTAGACAGGATGATTGCCACCCACCTCTAACGAGTCTGCTGGGCTTCACAGGCGAGAAAGTATGCCGGTCCCCACTGGGCCGCGGACGGCCCCCTCATCGCTGCGGCTCTCTTCGTGGACGTGCTCCCTCAGCGCCGCACCAGCTTGGCCCCGCGCCCGAGCGCGAGACTCCACACGGCGCTTTTGCAGTCCGGCGCCAGTCACGCGCCGACTTTCACCGCTGATGGAGGCCCCAAGCACCGCCTCTATTCAAACGATCCGGCAGGGGACGACTCACCCCACTGCGCCGCGGCCGCTCAGCCGTGTCTCCCTCCGTGTCCGAGGGTTGCTGCTTACCGCTCCGCCACGGCCGCCATCTTGCGGGCTCAGACCGCCAGGCACATCAGGCTCCACCGTCGCCTCCGCTCGGGGAGAGGGCTGTCTTCTCGCCTCAAACCGCAGCTGCACTCCTCCGATGCCCCTTGGTGTGGCCGGGTGCCCCGCTGCTGGTCGGATAATGGCCGATTACGGGCTAAAATCACCGGCTCTTAGCGCAGCTTAGTTAGCCTGCGGCCATCTTCCGCTGCTGCAAGCCACGCCCTCGTATTATGCATTCTTATGCTAGTAGTGGCACGTATACTGCATTTTAGAGCACGTTAGTTGAAATAAATATTTTAAACTATTTCAGTGACTCTGTCAGATCTTATTGTGGACAGGTACGAGAGTGTGCGTGAAAGGGAGTGTCTTGTTACCGCGACTCCTGAGAGATCCGGGAGTGTTATGTTCTGGGTTGTCTAATCATTTGTTTCTCCATTTGTGAGTAGGAAAGCGAGTGAGACACTATAGCTAGTCGGTCCTGGGCTCGTGGGTACTACTGAGGTAGGAAGGCTTAGCCCCTATATTCTGATGTCCCATAATCCTGCGCATAGTTCTGTGTATGTGCAGAATTCCTGCAACAGAATGCAATGGAAATGCAGAATATATTTCTCTAATATGTGGTATGGTAGAGCCACGAACAAAAAATACATTGTTGAACATGTAAGGGAACACAGTTACGCTCCAAAAGTGACTGAATTTCAAGTAAGAAACATTCTATAGGACTTACGTGAAGCAAGCACAAGCTCACAATAGCCTACAGGAACTATACTAAAAATATAATTCTCCAAGTTCCCGGAGAAGCAACTGGGAAAATCCATGCAATCCAAAATCTAAAAAGAATAATTACTAGAACAAGGAGGGTAGCTCGGGGAACACTGGTTGCACTCAGACTATACAAAGAAATAGAAATCCCTCAAAATTTAACAATAATACATTCTAAGGAAGATGTCTCGCTACAGAACAATAAAAATAATGAAAAAAGAATCATTGTCAAAGCAGCTAAAATAATTTACTAATCCTAAAACAGTGTAATAATAGACAGGACATTTAAATTGTGGCCAGCACAATTTAAACCAAAAATATTACCATAAATAGGTAATATCATAACACAAATGTTGCTTTAATATAAGCACTACTGTTAAATAAACAGAGTGCAACTTGTAACAAACTCCTAACGCTATTCAAACAAAAAGAAAATAGCTACATTCTCCGAAAAATCACTATTGATTTGAATAAGCCATGATTTCAACAATTCTAAAAGTACACCTACAAACTGCAATACAAAGGTGCTACTACCATTTTAATCAAAGTATATGGAGGAACTTATAAAAATCAACACTGAGGGTCTTATTAGGATGTTGGACGGAACGCCACCGACAGGCCATCGGTGGCGGTCCGTCCGACATCCAAGGCATCGGTCCGACTGCCGGATTATGATGCCGGTGGTCGGAGCGATGTCGTCGGAGGGACCAACCGCTGCCTCCAACAGGATCAAGGATCCCGTTGGGGCATCGGTCGGAAGCCTAATCCCTACAATGGAGGCAGTGCCTTCAGAGGCACTGCCTTAGGGATTAGGATATCCCTTTCCGACATGGAAAGGCGGTCAGAAAGTGACTTTGGGGGCACCTAACAGGCCCCTGCCCCCCTAGGCCTCCGCTGTGTGGCGTGGGGGGCACCTGTGGTGCCCCCTAAACATCTATGCACTGTGTGCCAGGCACCACATGGTGCCTGCCACATGGTGCATAGATGTTTAGAAACATACCCTTTACCATTGCAGCTTGTGCTGTGGCCCTTTTCCGGGCCGCAGCACAAGCCGCAATGGTAAAGGCTATGTTTTCGACCGCCGTGCTGGCGGTCACATGATAATATCAGGAGCGGAACCGCTGACTACTTGTCGGGTGGTTCCACTCCTGATACGATGTCGGTCAGACGCTCGTCTGACCGGCATCGTAATAAGGCCCTGAGTATAGAATATGCCACAAATGCAGAATTTGAAGTAAAAAAATGAATAGCATTAGTCTATGTCCCTGTCACAGAAGTAACCAAACACTATGACATATTAGTGGAATTCTCATACTTCCAAAGAAATTAAAACAAACTCTCATCACCACCCTACTCTACACCAATTTCTAGAAAAAGAGCAAAGCTACAAAGAGCTAAGACTAGAACAATCCATAACACAGCTAATACCAAAGATATCCCAACAAACAAATAAAAAGCATGAAATGCTAGCAAGCAAACTGTTTATTTACTAAAAAGAATGGCCATCTCCCACACTGAATCAATAGCAGACTACTACTGTAACAATATCATGAAAAAATAATTCAAACTAAAAAGCGACTTAAAAAAATAAATAACCTAAACAATTTAAAAGTACTACAAATGCACTTCATTTTTATCACTCTGGAAAAATATTAAAAATTAGAAGCTATTAATTCAGAATGCTAAAAATATATTAGAATGTGTATTACTTATGAAAAGTAATTTCTCAAAATAAAACAAGAAACATCCAATAATATATAACACAAATTTAAACATAGAATAATATACAGCACAAATAGATCAAAACATAACACAATAAAATAGCACATATTTGCAGAATAGCAAAGTATATACAAGCACAGTACAATAAATAAATCCCACCCAACAGTTAAAATGACATTAAAAATACACATACCCATGATGTTGTAGCTGAAGTTCTCCATGCCCATTATGACATTAAAAAAATACATAATCCAACCATCAAAATATTTTCAAAAATCTATTACCAGGCCAGACACACGGCTCGCAATGTCGCCTCTATTGAAACAGCCACGAAAATAGTACCTACTGGTACTTGACCCCTCCCTGGCTCCACAGGGGTAACCCCTCTCGAAGCCCACAATGTTGGAGAGCATGCGGCTCGCGGGATACTCTTACCCACCTGTTATGGGATTGCCCCTCTTTGACGGGCTATTGTCAGCAGATCCTGGACGACATAGACTCCCACTTCGACACCCAAATTCCCCGCTTCCCGGCGTATACTCTCCTGGGCCTTCCGAACCCAATCACTTTTCCACTTAAGTCTCGGAGGGGTAGGCAGATGGCGTTAGCCTTGGGGGCAGCCCTGCTAAATATACTCATCCTAAAAATGCTTGACCACAATGAATCATGCCTATTGATACTTCTTGACTTATCCTCCGCTTTTGATACGATTAAGCATGACCACCTACTGTCCTTACTGGAACGAAGGATGGGCCTAACTGGCTCAGTGCTACTATGGTTCACCTCCTTCCTAAATAACAGAACACAAAGAATTAAGACGATGAATTCACTCTCTCAACCCTCCATGGTCACCATAGGGGTTCCACAGGGCTCAGCACTCTCACCCATCCTTTTCAATTTACTCATGGAACCCCTGGCAAACGCACTGAACTCTGTGAACATTCTATATCACCTATATGCGGACGACACTCAACTGTATATGAAAATCTCCCAACCAGAAGACTTCATCTCCCTCAACGCTATTCTACAGAATTCTCAAAGTTGGCTCACTGACAACCACCTCATGCTTAACACCAAAAAAACGGAATTCCTTCTCATCTCCCCTCCCAATCACACACCCAAGATAGACTTATGGTTGAAGCATCTTACTTCCTTTGACTGTGCTCCTCACATCATTGACTCTGCAAAATCCTTGGGAGTCACCATAGACAAACACTTGAACATGCAGGCGCAAATCAATATTGCCACTAAGGGAGCTAATCATCAGATGAGCATACTAAGGAAACTCAAGCCCTTCCTCCCACATAACGACTTAAAAATGGCGGTTCAAGCCCTAGTGCTACCAAGATTGGACTATGGAAGCACCACCTTATGCGGTCTTCCCAAATACAAGCTTGCCCCTCTGAGGGCTTCGCTTAACGCTGCGGCCAGATTGGTCTCAGGAACTAAAAGAAATAATCACATTTCTCCAACCTTGAAAGCTTTGAACTGGCTACCCTACGAGACTAGAATACACCTAAAGATCACCTGCATGACCCACAAAGCCCTGCATGGCAAAACCCCCAGCTACTTAGCACGAAAGCTTGAGCGTTCAGGAGGATGCAGACTATTGCGTAGTGCGAGTTCATTACTACTGAAACCACAATCCTTCCACAAAAAGAGAACTGATTGCAGAGCATTCTCAGGGATCGCTCCAAAGATTTGGAACTCCCTACCGCCAGTGGTTCGCGGGATCACTTCCTTTACCTCCTTCAAAAAAGAAGTAAAACTGCACCTAATGAACAAATTCATATCCTAAGACTGTAATTCTATGATGTCTACCATTATCCTATGCTACCCTTATACCACGGTCTACCTCTTTTGTACAGAATAACTTATATCGAATGTATGCATACTACCTCAACCACCTAATATGTAATAACTTGTGTATTGTAAAGCGCTCTGATTCTCTCTTGGATCATTCCTTAATAACTACTAGTCTCCTATGCCACCCATATACTCCTATACCTCTTTTGTACTGTATGGCGCAACAACTGTATTCTGTAAAGCGCTCTGATACCCCCGTGGGTCATGTTCGCTCTATATAAAACTTTATAAATAAAATAATAAATAAATTGAGAAAAGTGTTGGACTTTAAGGGGTTTAGATTTAATATGACCACTCCAAACACATGTAGTCACATTGGGGTGGACTTTGAGGGGGATGGGATTCACTATTCCCACTCCAAAATTAACTACATTAGGGAAAAGTGTTGGGCTGTGAGTGGGTTACATTTACTATTCCCATTCCAAAGTTAGCCAAACTTATTAAAAAAAAAACTCTTCCAAAATATATGACAGAAATTTCAACAAATTATAAATAAATTAAATAACAAAACGGGTTTTAATATTGCAAAATGTTTCATTAAAAATAATTTTCAACAAATATTTTTCCAAAAATAAAAACATAAAAAATTGGAAAATATAAAAACACAAAAATTAAAACATTTTTCAAACATAACATTCAATTTTTTTTTTAATTACCAAAAAATGTAAACCACTTTTCACCCTATTATCCTACAGCCCCTACAACCAGCTTCTAAAAGATTGACTAAGAGAATAACATACATGTTACAAAATACAATTGAAAGTTATCCCAAAAATTATTAAAATAATAGTAACAATAGAAATAGCATAAACGATATCATACGATATTTAGAAATGCAATATAAATTGCAATGATATTTAAAAAACATTAAGGAAAGTGATATTTTTGCCTGCGTTATAATATCCCACAATATCAATCAATCAATCAATCAATCAATCAATCAATCAATCAGGGGAATTGTAAGTGCGCTACTTACCCGTGAGGGTCTCAAGGCACTGGGAGGGTGGGGGGGGTAGAGCAGCTCCGTTCAGTCGAAGAGTCAGGTCTTGAGTGTCTTCCTAAAGATGTTCAGGCAGGGGGCGCGTCTGATGTCGATCGGGAGCTCGTTCCAGGTCTTGGCCGCGATGTAGGAGAAGGCTTGTCCACCTGCTCTGGCTCTGCGGATGCGCGGGGTTTCAGCGAGGGCGAGGTCGGCGGATCGGAGGTTTCTCTTGGGTACGTGGAAGGAGATTCTCTTGTTGAGGTATTGGGGTCTGGTGTTGTGGAGGCATTTGTAAGCGTGGGTGAGTATCTTGAAAGTAACTCTCTTCTCGACGGGGAGCCAGTGGAGGTTGCGCAGGTGTTGGGTGATGTGTTCGTGTCAAGGGATGCCAAGGACGGGTCTGGCTGCAGTGTTCTGTATGGTCTGGAGTTTGTGGAGCAGAGACTTGTTGATCCCGGCATAGAGGGCGTTTCCGTAGTCCAGTCTGCTGGTTATTAGTGCGTGGGTGACGGTTTTCCTTGATTCAGGGGGGATCCATTTGAAGGTCTTTCGTAGGTTGCGGAGGGTGTTGAAACAGCTGGAGACGACGTCGTTGACCTGTCGGGTCATGTAGATGGAGGAATCGAGTATGATGCCAAGGTTTCGGGCGTGGTCCGTGGGGGTGGGGGGGTTTCCGAGGGCGGTAGGCCACCAGGCATTGTCCCACGCAGAGGGCGAGGGTCCGAGGATGATGACCTCTGTCTTCTCCAAGTTGAGTTTCAGGCAACTGGTGTATATTTGACATCATGATATTAGTGATACAATAGTAGACATGGATGGAATTTTGAAACAACAGTAAGATAAAACACCGGGACATCAGCTCCTTGCTGAATTCAGAAGGGTTGAAGCAGAATATAAGGCCAAGTGAGATGCACAACCACTGAAGCCATGTGGCTATCTTGCCTCATGGCCCCAGAGTGACCTGCAATGAAATGGTGAGCTGTGTTGGCTCTGACATCTTCAGGAACCTTTGAATACCATAGGCTGCTATTGGCCCATTGCATCAGGGTCAGGAAGCATCAAACAAGAGTGCCTCGCTAAACCAAGCTTTGCAAGTTAGGTCCACTTTTCTTGGTCACTCCATTACTTAATCCAAATTTGGCAACACAACTCAGCCCAACCAAAAAAGACAGCCATATAAATTGGATGGACCGGTGATGGGGATTTCTGGTGTAGGCAGAAATTTGTAGGTACATGTTTCTTCCATTAAGTGTTTCCATAGGTTTTGGCAACTGGATTCCTACTAAGAGTGTGCAAAATTTGTGTAATCTGCATTTGAGTAGTTATGCAAAATTTCTGGAAAAGAATGTGAAATTATGGGTAATTATGTGAAATTACACAAAATCACCAGAGTTGCAACACTGGCATTTGGCACTATATTTTAGCAGAAAATGTGTCCTTGCTTCCATTTTGGACTTGAGGGCGCAGCTCACACTAAGCAAATTGAGAAAAAAACAGAAGCTCTGCATACAGCAGCTGCTTTACTGATTGTTTGCTTTGTTCCTGAGTGTTTGCACTAAAATCTTGGTGTGTATTTACAGGACAATATTATAATTTTAGAAGTTTTGTATAACAAGCATAATAATAATTTACGGAAATTATACAAGATTATGCCAGAGTAGTAGAAATTTCTCCTGGGCCTAATGCCTATCAGGTAAGTCAGACATAGCTCATAAGTTATGGAAAGAGAGAAGCAATGGAAAGAGAAAGTGATTTATTAGCCTTTTCACCCACAACTCTATTTCAGACTGATATTTCTAGCACAAGACAAGTCCATTAGGCACTTTACCAAATCATGCAGGCAGAGCTTAATTTGTAAAATAATAATTGCTGGTGCCCTTTTCCTCAGAAGCCCGCAGCTGATGCTGCTGAAGAATGGAGTGGCTGAATACCAAGACTGTCTAGTCTTGATCCCATCTAATGTCTCTTCCATGCCTCCTCTATCCAGCACAATACACTCCTTGTCACCATCTCTCACTCTTGCAAGTTCTTTTTCTTCTCTGCTTTCTTGTTTTGTCACTCTTTTTCCATCATTCCTTTCCTCTTTCTTAACCCCTTTCTGCTTTTCTCATTGTTTTGTTCTGAATCAAAGTGTAATGATGGACAAATAAGTTCCGATCCACCTCAAAAAATGCCAGTGGGCCCCACCTGCAACTAGCAGCTCAAATTAAGCACTGCATGCCGCTGCTGAGGTCGAACTGACTGCAAAGTGAGCCTCCAATATATATTTTTCATGTTAGAGGGTTAACTCAGCTTGATGCTGTCTTTACCTCACAATATGGGCTTTTCTGTTTTGCCAATTGTAGCTTAGCGACGGTAAAATCTTATGGCAACAGTGTGCCAGTGTTTATTTAAAGCAGAGCCTATGGTATACTGTGTTTTGTCGTGCTCAAATGAGCAGAGTGCCCCCTGTGCTTAATTTGAGCAGGTGGTTTTTGGTGCTCAGCACCAGCACTTAATTGACAACACCGGGACTTATGACAGCTACCACATGGTGGCGCTGTTTGTGTAATATAGAGAGGACCACAACAACATTGTTTATTAAGGAAATAGACATTAAAACAACTAATACCTGCTTCCCAAGCCATTCTTATAGCTTTGAGAGGCCTCAAACACTCTGAATTGTCACACTTGTTGCATTGTGATGGCTAGTAGTTTTGTAAGTACTGTCATTGCAGCGAAGGCAGTGGCAATGGGTGGTGCAAGCTGGGGTGACCTCCTGACGAGGGACCTGGCACTTATTTTTTTTACAAATTAAGCACTTCTTGCCCTTTCTTTACTATGATCCACAAATGCAGCCTCTTTCCTACTGTGAAGATGCTGCAGGTTATGCTCTGCCTTTTCCTAATGGAAGATGTCATAAATCCTCGGCATGAAGGAAAACTGATTAAAGTGTAAAATCCACAACTGTCTCTCCATTTGAAGTGAATAATCTTCCTGCATCCTACGCCTTATCTAACTGTCCCAACTGAGATGCATATTTGCTCAACCTACAGGGAATGCAATGAATACAATAATATATTTTGTTTATTGTTATAGTGTTTTTTTCTCTGCACTAATACTATCACTGCTCTCTTCTTCTCTGAGTTTGCACTGTGTTCTCTTTCTCTGTCTCACTCTCTCACCCGCAAACTCTTTCTCTGTCTCTCTCTCTCCTATGCACTCCATTTCCCATGCTCTTACATTGCTCCATTTTATGTATGTATTTATATGGTATTTCCATAGGGCAAGCCTAGCCAAAACACATTAGAGTGCTGTACATGGTCAAAGACTAGCACAAAGTCAACAAGTAATAGGAGAGGAAGCTGAGTTGTGGATGATTAATGCATCGTGACGTATTTAAAGAGATGCATCTTCAACTCTTTTTTAAATTGGAGCAGCATTGGGCGGTTATGATGGATACAGGGATTTTGTTCTAGATCGTGGGTGCACAGATGCTGGTTTAGAGGTCTAGCCACCCTCTGCTCATGTAACTACTTTCTCTTGAGGACATTGTGGTCTTGTGCTCCCCCTGGATTTTATTTATCTGGGCTTTCAGGCACAAGTCTCATTTAGTGTGGCCCTTTACAGGCATATTTATGGATGTGTTGGTTAGCAAGGAGGGTGACTGCTTCCTTGTGGTGCAGGTGGCCCCGTTTTACGAGGCCTGCTTTCGACACAGTCCCTTTGTATATTTTTGCAGAGGCCTAACTAACTGCATTATAGAGATACTATTTCTAACTCCACATGTATGTACTTTGACAATATTACCAAAGTCCACCCTGAAAGCATATCACCAAAGTATATACATATGGAGCACAAACATAGCCTATGTATAAACACTATTAGTACATCTTTAGATGTGTATTCTTACCTTGATGATTAATTGATATTCTGGATTCAATGTTTTTGTAGTCAATATAAAAAACTTCTTTATTTTGGCAGCTGTCTGTGATTGGTTTCTATGATCTTTGCTCAGTGTTTCTTTCACTGTTTTGTCCCTGAACCAAATCCTCACTATTAACGCTTATAGTAATTGATGATGATGATGATGGGCTAAACTAGGTTGTCTCTTTGAACATGAGTCTTGGGATTTCTCAAAGATAGATGACAATTGCAATTGAAAGGATCTCTCCACAGTTTTAATGGCTCTCAACACATATGCCAATGCTTTGGAAGGCCAGGCTGTGGTTATTTGTATAGACAATATGGTCTCGGTCACACAGGCCTAGTTGAACAAACGACTGAAACCTGTTCCAGCTTACTAGCTGCTCAGTCTTTCTGGGCTGACATTTTGACAGAGGTGCAGCTTCTGGCTGTCGTATTTTTGAAGATAAGGGAAAAGTTGACAACCTGGTCAAATGCTGAATAGGGTATTACTCTCCTCTCACCACTGCTGTCTCCCCAAGATATTTTTAATGGTGAGCACAGAAACTTCAGGACTCCTGCAGTTGATCTGTTTGCTAACATGGGGAATGATCTCTGTCTCCCTCTTTTTCTGTGGATTCGACCTGCATGGAGCAATGGGCGTGGCCAGGAGTCAATTCATCTAGCTCATTCTCCTCTTCTGTGTCTTCCTCCATCTTTCCTACAGTATCTAGGTTCTTACCTTGAATCCAGAGAGAAGGGGCTCGCATGTTTGTGGTAGCATCTTGCTGGATGTGCGTGTCCTAATTTGCTCTCCTTTGACAGTAGTCAGCAAGTCTTGCATGGATAGCCGTTACTGTGTCCTTATTTGCCCATCTCTTGAAAGAGTCTTACAGCTATCTGCATCTTTTAGCTGAGAAGTTGAACCATTAAGTTTTATAGTTGACAACTGTCTCACGATCTGACTCTCTTCAGGGCTTTGCTTGTCCTTCAATTCAGCAACTATCATTACGCCTTTTTCAAAGGTTATAGGGCTCTATATGGTTGTGATACAACCACGCATGCCTTAACAATGCAGTATGAACGGCAACTGTGTCTTTACCATGCACGCCTTTTCAATGAATTTTGTTGTAAAGGCATGATTGCTAAAGGGATATGCATGACAAATTGCATATTCCAGCCCATCTGCCCTGCGCCCTAACTCCCGATACCCCAGCCCAACTACCCTGACCCCTCACCCTAAGCCATAACACTCGGTCCCTGCCCCCAAACTACCTCCCAACCCCCCCTGCCCTGAGCCCTAAAATCCTGCCCCCTAAAGCCCTAAAACTGACCCCGTCCTGTTCTTAAAACTACCCCTTCCCCTCCCCTGCAGCCTAAAACCCTGCCCCTGCCTAAAACAACCCCGACCTCAGCCCCCCACCACCCTGACCCCTAAAGCTGATCCCCACCCTGCACTTAAAACCACCCCTTTCCCTCCCCGCCCTGAGGCCTAAAACCCTGCTCCCTACCAAAACTACCCCGATTCCATCCCCCCCCACTTTGAGCCCTAAATCTGACCCCTCTCCCATGATAACTGCCCCTTTCCCCCACGTGGAGCCCTAAAACTTGGCCCCAGTCCTTAAAACTACCCCAACACCCCCTGCCCTGAGCCCTAAAAACCTTCCCCCTTCCACAAAAACGACCCTGACCCCCTCTCCTCCCCCTGAGCCCTAAAACCGGCCCCCACCCTTAAAAACTACCCCCCAAAACCGGCCCCAGCCCCACTTACCTGTCCACATCCGGAGCGTCCTGGCCCGACACTTCCTGTTCCTCTCCCAGCCCATCCAGACATCTAGACTGCTTTTAGACTTGGCATCCTTGGCGTGGTTTCCCTGACTTTTTGCCTCTACCTCCTGTATTTTTGACTGTGTGATGGGATTAGTTTTTGCTTGCTTAGATGCTTTGGGCACTTTGCCACTGCTGATCAGTGTCAAAGTGCAGTGCTCCCTGTGAAAATTGTAAATATGATTGGTTATCCATGATTGGCATATTTGGTTTACTGGTAAGTCCCTAGTACAGTGCACTGAGTGTGCCAAGGCCTGTAAATCAAATGCTACTAGTTGGCTTGCAGCACTGATTGTGCCACCCACAGGAGTAGCCCTGTAAATGTGTCTCAGGCCTGCCACTGTAGTGTTTGCGCATGCAGTTATAAACTGCCATGTTGACCTAGCAAGTGCATCCACTTGCCAGGCCTTAACCTTCCCTTTTCTTACATGTAAGGCATCCCTCAGGTAGGCCCAAGGTACTCCCATGGGCAGGGTGCAGTTTAGGTTAAAGGTAGGACATGTACTGGTATGTTTTTGTGTCTTGATAGTGAAATGCTGTGTATTTCATTTTTCACTATTGAAAGGCTGTCTGTCCCATATCATAGCATGGGAGCTGCACTGTAACATCTTACAAGTGTAACTCTCCATGGGGACAAGGTAGAGAAATTGAGTTTAGGCTCTCTGAACGCAGAATTAACTAACACATCTTTTAGTAAAGGTGGTTTTTAAATTGTGGTTTGAAAATGTCACTTTTAGAAAGTTGTTAGAAAAAAGGGGGGAACCTGATACCTTATCAATTTTAAAGCTAATTCTTTGAAGCAACGATCAAACGAATTCCTTTTAGTTTGATCAGGTTATTTATTTAACCTTTCCATTTATAGATATTCATATATTTTTCAAAGAAGTTCAAATGTGAAAGAGAAAAACAACACTTATTCATTCCAGAGCCATGTACAATAACCAATAAAACATTCGACAATTACAAAAAACATCATAAACAACAAACATTAAAAGTGTGACATCACTACATAACACAAATAACATGCATATTCTTACCCCATTTCATAATTTGCCAAATAGGCAACCCTTGAAGCTACCAATTCATCAAACTCAAGGGAACACAGGGAACACACTTATGCATACGACAGGGGATAATTGTCATTTCATTTCCCTCAACCAGAACGCATATTAATTCACAGTTCCTCAGTGTTATTGAATGCCAACGCGTTTCGAGTCCCAGGCAAAAAGTCCGGGGGCTCTCATCAGGGCTTCTTATTTATGGATACTGGTGTGATCTAAAAAATAAATGATGCAAAAACAAGTGTTTCATTAATTACTGAACTTTCAGTTCTCCCACCGAACTGTCAATTCTGTACTTCTAGAAAATGTATTTACACAGACAAAATTACCTGATGGAAAATGTTATCACCATCGGTAATGTTCTCAATGGGTCGTGAAGGGGATTTATATCAATCCTATTTAAAAGAAAAGCACTATCAATGACTGAAAATCTGCAACAGTTACTTAAATATGGCTCAGTGTCCTTTCTACCGCGTACCTGCAAGGATACACTGTTAATCCCGCTTGTGTCCTTTACGGGTTGATTTTAGCAAATGTCCGACGGCTTCAGATATTATCTAGAAGTTTGAGAAACCATAATTAAAGTATAACTATCTTTAGCAAGCCAAAACGCTGTAAATATTTTCAACCACACAAGGTTAAAGCGATTAAATGCGTACCTGCGACGGAGAGAATCTCACCAAGCAGATTCGCTTCAGAAGCGTTGTTCAATTCTAACGTTTCCCGCGTTCCTGCAAGGATAACTCGTGTCAGTTTGACGTAAACATCGGGTCCTAACAGTGATGTATTATACTCGGGGGCAACTAGACACTTACTTCTATTAAATTAATCCAACTGTTGCTTCCTCTCTTCACGGCCAACACGACTGAATGTAAGGCAGAGGAAGGGCATTTCCTGATAGAACTTATCGCGCACGTGAGTGTGCAAAGATTCATGGACAATGTAGTTTAAACGAGGCATCCAATTACAATGTCACTCATTTCAGGTTCACACTGACAGCCACTCAAGTGTATCCTGGTTATTGTGGTTTTCGCCAAAGACATTATGTTTTTGATAGTTCTGTCATGCCATTCAGTCCAGTCACAGCGCTGTTATATTTTAGAATGAGATAGGCCTCCTTTTGCAACAGAGCAGTGTCAATGTCAATTAATCGTTTTGTGGTGTTTAGGACTGATAAGACTGTCCACTTGAAATCTTTTTCACTATGTGATTTCTCCATAAAATGCTCAACCATAGGAGCGGCTACAACCTTCTTTTTAATTCTTAATCGATATTTGGTGATTCGTTGATTTATCTGCTGATTTGTATTGCCTATGTATACCTTAAGGCATGGACACACAATAGCGTATACAACGTTTTTGGTTTTACAATTCGTAAACTCTGTATGTCTCCATTTAATGGCATTGTGGATAAATTCTGTACCTTCAATCGCGGAATCGCAAGCAGCACAATTACCACACTTGTGGTGGCCTTCAACATGTTTTAGTTGCCACTGTGTTCGTAAATTGCTTTTTGGTTGTGTGGGAAAAATGTCAGCCCTTACAATTTGTTGTCCAATACTTTGATTTTTCTTCATGGCAAATAATGGCTTCTGGAAAGGACATTCCAAGTCTTGCAACAAGTGCCAATTTTTTTAAATAATTTGCCGGAATTTATTAGTATCAGGACCAAATGTAGAAACACAAACCAATCTCTCTAATGTTGGTTTCACTTTAGTTTGGAGAAGTTCTCCACGAGGCGTGTACCATGCTCTTTTTGTAGCGTGTTTTAACAGTTTCTTAGGGTATCCTCTCTTGGCTAATGTTATATCCTCAGTATTACATTTATATGTAATCAGCCTAGGTCCTCCTAGCTGCTCAGCCAGAGTGAGAGATGGTAACGGAATGTTGGTGTGACTGTGATGAATGGAATGCCTGGGTGCCTGTGTGGATGAGTGGTGACAGTTGGAGATGGGCTGAGCAGCTAGGCAGGCTGCTCCTGGTGGGGCTGGTACATGGCTAGAACCTGACTAGAGCTGGCTGGACTATGATTTATACTACCCTGACGTGGAACCAATAAAGAAGACTTGAAATAATACTACAAGGCTACCAGTGTCTCTATGTACAGGGTACAACATTATTTTGGCGACGAGCGGACCTGGACCCAAGCGTACTTAAGGATAGTACAGAAACAAAGAAACTAGAAAGGAACTTCACCAACCAAGAAAAGTAAGAGAAACTAAAGCATCTACAAGAAGGAGAATGGAGTAAAAGGCAAGCCAGCCCCACCAGTGTCCATGTCATCGGACGGCCCCTACCACCGTGTGTGTCCAGCCTGAACTTGCTCCATGGATTTGACCACAGGTATGGTCTGTTATGTTAGGGTATGACTGGACTAAGTTTTACCCTACCACATCCTTTTGTATTTGCCGCATGGATGTTTCTATAGCGTAAAGGAATTGTGGCTGCACAGATGTGAGTTATGGACTAACTCAGTGAAGGTAATTCACAGGTGCCACACAGGAGCGGTGTGGTTCTGCAAAGAATGGTGTTTTGTTGGCACATAGAAAGTACAAGTATGCTCATTGAACACTGTGGAAGTAATGTGCCTGGGGATCAATTTACATCTAAGAAACAGACCCTGTACAATTCCACAACCAAATGGATTTACACGTCTGGTGTTTGTGCTGTGCTAGTCTTACATCTATGTGCTTGGAGCGTGAGGAATGCTTTGGTCTGCATTTCTTGACTAGCGATGGTGGTTCCTGTCAACTGTGCACCTGTTGCGCATGTCTGCTCAATTTTATAGTGAGACACTGCACTCCTAGATGCACAATTAAGTACTCTATTTACACGATGCCGGTGGGAGTCCTTAAACATATGACGTGTCTCTTCTACGTGCTGTGCTGCTGGATACCGAAGTAAATGCCCACATGTTTATTGTGAACTTGTGAGGTGAGACATTTTTTTTTTTACTGGCTGCGCTTTATTTGCCAGTTCAACCGCCTTTGAATAGTTTGAAAGTGAAGGCGCACGCCATTTCCAGCTCGCGCGCAGCTCTACCTGCTCCCTCGGTCTCCATGGATCCTCGTGACGCTGCGTCCAGTTGCCGCAAGCCAGACGTGCCGGGAACCATCCCGCGGAACGTCTGCAATGTGCCGCCATCTTGCGGCTGGCAGAATCTTCCTTATTCTATTTACCTTCGTTTTGCCAACCACGTGAGGTTTATACGCGTACTAAGCGTCTTTCTTTTCACAATGTGGCCAACGTTGCAGCCTACGTCTACAGCTATCAGTGCATCATGGTAGTGTGGGAGCAAGCAGCAATTACATATTGGTGTACTGGAGTCACCGAGTTATTTTTACAAAAGGTACCTTCATTTTTTTTAATTCTTTCGGCGCTCTTATTGGTTGTGCCTGCGCCCAGCTTTGGTTGTGTCCTGCCTTGTCACGCTGCATGAAGAGCTGAGGAATGTGCTCCTGTTATGTCCATTTCGTTTCTCACTGGAGCAAATCAACTGTTTTGTATATTATGGAGAACACGCACCTCGCAAGGATTAAGGGTATCGTTTGTTACACTCTATGATTTCTTTTTTGTGAAGATCCACTTTGGTGCACACAAGACTTTGGTTTATCTTTCTAAGCTACGGGTACTGCGGTGCCCTGTGGCTCTTACCTGCCACGTATTGAACATATTAATTTGTCATTGCTCAGGGGCTTATGTATAATGCTACTTGGGAGAGTATTGAATGGTGTTTATGTATGCTTTTACCATTACTCTACGTTTTCATTTTGCATCGTTAACATGTTTCGCCTGATGTGCACTATAAATGTGGTTATTATTGTCTATTTTGAAAAAGCCTTTTGTCTGCAGATATTTCGTTTTTGACATCTATTACAGGTGTGTTGTTGACTCCGGTTTAGCATTCCGGGTGGTGTTGTTGTGTTTTCTTGCGCAGGGATAGTACTGACCTAGTACAATTCGGGTGAGAGATCACTCACCGGTGTGGGGCACAGTATGTGTATTTCGTGATGCCACAGTTTTACGCTCTTTATGTCATGGGTTGTCCATGTGTTCTAGTGGGTAGTCATCACAGTTATCCCTTAAAGGAGGGATGGGTTTGGGGCTATGGCAAAAGTCCCCTCACAGTTTCATCTGTTTTCGTCAGGAATGGGTTGGGTTTGAGTCCCAGTTAGTGACCTCTAGATGAGGTTTGGGTCATGGGTTAGTTCCCATACATTATCGTTATATTGTATAACCCTTACACAGGGTTAGGATATGGGTTTAGACCCCATTTACATGTTGCGCAGTATTAAGGCACAACCCTACATAGGGTGTGTGTTATGGGTGCTAGCCCCTCACACAGTTTCATGGGTCGTTGTCCCATATCTGGTTAGTTCCCTTGCAGTTGGGATTGGTGTCGCTGGGGGTTTTACCCTTTGCGTCACTCCACATATCTTCTTTGGGGATTGGTTGTGGGGTGTGTTATTCTATGTTACAAAGTATTACAAATTGTACTTGTATTTCTACAAGTTTACGCTTCTTAATGTTTTGATAATTTTTTATGGGGGAGGATGGGGGATATTGATGCTCATATATTTTGATGTCGTATTTTGCCCATCTTTTCTTGATTTGTACTGTTCACTCTCTTGTGATGTTTTGCTTTAAGTTGCATCCCTGAGTTCCGAACATTACCGCTTTCTTGTGTATAGTTCTCTCCTTTACAATTGTTATGTTTGTTTTTATTTAAAGGAAAGGGATAATGTTATATCCTCAGTATTACATTTATATGTAATCAGCCTAGGTCCTCCTAGCTGCTCAGCCAGAGTGAGAGATGGTAACGGAATGTTGGTGTGACTGTGATGAATGGAATGCCTGGTGCCTGTGTGGATGAGTGGTGACAGTTGGAGATGGGCTGAGCAGCTAGGCAGGCTGCTCCTGGTGGGGCTGGTACATGGCTAGTACCTGACTAGAGCTGGCTGGACTATGATTGATACTACCCTGACGTGGAACCAATAAAGAAGACTTGAAATAATACTACAAGGCTACCAGTGTCTCTATGTACAGGGTACAACACATTTGTTCACAGAAAATAGCTGCATGCTGTTCAAAGTCAGTTTTTCTGGAACAATTTCTTCGTATCCGCAGTAGTTGACCATACGGAAGGTTTTCTTTTAGACTTCTTGGATGAGCACTCTTGTGGTGCAAGATTGTATTTTCATCAGTAGATTTTCGATGTAGCGAGGTTGTCAACTGGTTCTCATGGGGGGACACTTCCACATCTAGAAAAGTTAGGCTTGTTTTGCTTTGATTAAGACAGAATTTTATGTCCTCATGTCGCGTGTTTAACCAGCCATGAAAGGTCGCCAATTCTTCTTGAGAGCCTTGCCAGAGGCACCAAATGTCGTCTATATAACGTAGCCACTGTAAAATTTTCTCTTGGAAGGGGTTGTTATTAAAAATTAATTTTTCTTCATACTTGGCCATGTAGAGGACCGCCATATCTGGGGCAAAGGGACAACCCATGGCGGTCCCCTTAATCTGGATGTAGAACCGATCTTCGAACTTAAAATAATTTTTCTTGAGTGCAACCTCAGCAAGTTGTACAATAAATGTTGTGGGCACCCTGTGTGGACGCGATCTACTCCCCAAATAAAGTTCAATCACTTGTAGTGCCTCATCTTGGGGTATCTGCGTATATAGGGAGGTTACATCAAAGGACACAATCAGTTGGGTTTGGTCATCAAACTCATGGCCTTCCACTCTGGTGATAAAATCAGTGGTGTCTCTCAAATACGATGGCACATCAGCCAAAAAGGGCTTCAGAAAAAAATCAACATATTTCGAGATTGGCTCTAACAGGGAATCACTCCCCGACACGATTGGTCTCCCTGGCGGATCACTGAGTCATTTATGGATCTTGGGCAAAAAATAAATTACCGGGATCCTTGGGAACCTTTTTGTTAGAAAATCAAATTCTTTCGGTCCCAAGAAACCTTCTTCAAGTCCAGAATTTAATATCCCCGCTATCAATTCTTGTGTTGATCTTGTGGGATCTTCTCTGACATGGCGATACCACTCTTGGTTGTTGACTTGATTCCTGCCTTCTGTCAAATACATGTCTCTAGGCCAGATCACGAGGGCTCTGCCCTTGTCTGCCTGCTTGATGACCACCGAAGTGTCCTTCTTGAGGTCATTTATAGCCATTTGCTGTTTGGAAGATATGTTTAGCTTTAGAAACGATTTCTTCTTCTCCAATTGATTGATTGAAGACAAAATGGTCTGCTCATAGGCCCAAATCTCTTTAGGAATGTTGTAAGTTGGTGGGATAAATTTAGATTTATTAGTGAGACCTGACACCTCTTTGCTGCTTTTAGGCTCTTTACCAGCAAAAACGCTTTCAGACGAATCTTTCGACAAAATTCAATCGCTTCTAGTTTGAGTCTTGTAAAATCAGTTGGTCTTAGGAACAAACTTAAGGCCCAATTCCAAAACCGCTTCCTCGTCTTTAGTCAGTTGTTTCTGGGACAAGTTCACGATAGATGTAGGTTTTATGATTTGTAAAATTGGCGTCTGGTCCTCATTTCCCACGGTTGCTGTTTGAATCTTCCTCTTCGTTTCTGTTCGCCTTTGTCTAAAAAAGCCACCTGTTTTTTTGAGGATCCTTCTCTGGGGTCAGAATCACCTGATGAATCCGACGATGTAGTTTCAGAAAAAGTGAGGAATCGATTCCTGGAGCGCCCCTGATAATTTGAGAGTGCTCGACGGGATTCAATGGAGGTGTAAAAATCGTCCTTGAGGAACGGATATACCTGTTCAATATTAAATGATTTTGTATCTTTCTCAAATTTTGAAGTTTTGAAATTAATAGTATTATCCTTAAATGTTTGGATCTCTTTCTCAATCTTTTCAAGAAGTGTCTTTGCTTCTGAAACTGAATGGTTGTCCTTTATTGCCTGGACAAGTTGTTCTAATTCGTCTGCTTCTTTTTTGCACAGTCTTTGCGCTGTTTCTATCGTGTGAACCATTAAGTCACGGCTGCACTTAGTATTTATAAAGCTAAATCCCTTCTTAAAATCGGGATCATCGGTAAAAATGACCGGTATGTTCTTTACCTGGAGACCCCAGGGAATAGTGCTTGCTTTCAAATGTTCTAACAGGAAATGCCCATGCAGTTCTGTTCGAATGTGTTTTTTATGTAAACGAGTTAATTTATCAGCCTCGTTCTGTTGTTTAGCGGAAGTACTCAATGACACTGTAGAGAACGGAGAGGGAGCAGATATCAGATTCTGAATATGAGTTTCCGTGAATGATAGTGTGTCTTTTTCAGCCATTATATACAGGAGGGTCGCAGGTACACATTTAATCGCTTTAACCTTGTGTGGTTGAAAATATTTACAGCGTTTTGGCTTGCTAAAGATAGTTATACTTTAATTATGGTTTCTCAAACTTCTAGATAATATCTGAAGCCGTCGGACATTTGCTAAAATCGACCCGTAAAGGACACAAGCGGGATTAACAGTGTATCCTTGCAGGTACGCGGTAGAAAGGACACTGAGCCATATTTAAGTAACTGTTGCAGATTTTCAGTCATTGATAGTGCTTTTCTTTTAAATAGGATTGATATAAATCCCCTTCACGACCCATTGAGAACATTACCGATGGTGATAACATTTTCCATCAGGTAATTTTGTCTGTGTAAATACATTTTCTAGAAGTACAGAATTGACAGTTCGGTGGGAGAACTGAAAGTTCAGTAATTAATTAAACACTTGTTTTTGCATCATTTATTTTTTAGATCACACCAGTATCCATAAATAAGAAGCCCTGATGAGAGCCCCCGGACTTTTTGCCTGGGACTCGAAACGCGTTGGCATTCAATAACACTGAGGAACTGTGAATTAATATGCGTTCTGGTTGAGGGAAATGAAATGACAATTATCCCCTGTCGTATGCATAAGTGTGTTCTCTGTGTTTAGCATTCCCTTGAGTTTGATGAATTGGTAGCTTCAAGGGTTGCCTATTTGGCAAATTATGAAATGGTGTAAGAATATGCATGTTATTTGTGTTATGTAGTGATGTCACACTTTTAATGTTTGTTGTTTATGATGTTTTTTGTAATTGTCGAATGTTTTATTGGTTATTGTACATGGCTCTGGAATGAATAAGTGTTGTTTTTCTTTTTCACATTTGAACTTCTTTGAAAAATATATGAATATCTATAAATGGAAGGTTAAATAAATAACCTGATCAAACTAAAAGGAATTCGTTTGATCGTTGCTTCAAAGAATTAGCTTTAAAATTGATAAGGTATCAGGTTCCCCCCTTTTTTCTAACAATTTACATGGCCCTACCTGATCCTTGTCCTTTGGGCCTAACCCCTTTTGTTGATTGACTTTTAGAAAGTTGGCATTTTCTTGCTGAACCATTCTGTGTGCCTCTGCCTGTTTGTGTATTCACTGTCTGGATTTGGTGTGACAGGGGCCGGGGAGGTGCATTCACTCTAGACAGTCCCAAAGGGGGTTTGAGGTGTGCCCTGCCTTTCATGGGTGACTCGTAGTTGGGCTGAATAGACATGGGCTGCATTTAGAGTAGTGGGAGGAGTTTCACTAGCATCTGAATATGCTGTGTCTCCTTTGCACAATGCTGTCTCCACCTCCTGTAGTGAAACTGGGCAAGTGAGGGCAGAACTGGTTTGGACTGGGCTCAGAGACCCTTGCCACAAAGAGAACAGAGAGAAAATGGGGTATAAGTATTGGACCTTAAATCCCAGTGAATTAGATCACTTCTGGAAACAAGAGGAACCTCTGCCAAGGAGAAGAGCTGGAGAGCCGTCATGAAGAGTACTGTCTCTTTGCTGTGTGTGCTTTGCTGGGTTGGTCTGCAGTTGCTGCTTCTGCCAAGGAGAGGACAAAGACTCGAACTTTGCTGTGAGCCTGCTTGAAGAAGAATCTCCAAGGGCTTGTGTGTGCTTGCCTCCTTTTCTGAAGTCTCAGCGTCACAAAGATGTCACCTGCACCCACTGACCAACACCTGGACACCTCTATGGACTCCTATGTTCAAAAGGGCACCAATTCCAGTTCCTGGGCATTGAGATTTATTTGGTTGGTGCTACAAAGCAAGAAGAACAACTCCGATGCCATCAGCGATGCTGAAAGCGACGCCACGACCTGCACCGAGGCTGGGAGCACCGCTCATGAAGTGCACGATGCACTGCCCCGACTGCACGGCAGCTCCAATGCCCTTTGACACCTGCAGTTATCGGCCTTCCCGACACCAAAGCTCACACTGACACCGTCACTTCCAGCGCCTGCATCACGTTATAGTGGAGCTGATAAGCGATGAGGGTGACTTCACAAACTCTCTGTCGTCACAACGCCTCACTGGAACCGGCTTCACCTCAGCACCGACGCCTCACCTCCACGACGCCATGCATCGCCTGTTGACTTCGTTTCCAAGGTACTGTTGTTTGGAGGTCCATGTGACTCCATGCCTGGCCTGCACACCTAGCGGTCAGTGCCGTACTTTGGATTTGTGCCTGTCACGACGTTGTAATAGCCCCAGGTGGAGATATTTTGTTTGTACAGTTCTAGTTTTGAAGCAACCATTTCTAAAGTGATATCTTGAAACATGTATGTTGGATTTTGGTCTTGTTTGGTTTAGATAAAGATACTTTATTTTTCTAAACTGGTGTGGTGTCCATTTGTGATGTTTTCACTGTGTTACTGTGTGTTGGGGTACAAATACTTTACACATTGCCTTTGGGATAAGCCTGTCTGCTTGTGCCAAGTTACCAAGGGGGTGAGCAGGGGTTATCTGAAGTGAGTAATCCCCTTACCGTAACTAGAAGCAAGGGTCCCTACTTGGACGAAGGTGCTACCTCTGCCAACTAGAGACCCAATTTCTAACAACCACTATCTGCCTTAACCACATATATGCATGGTTAAGGCAGATGTGTAGTTCAGGCAAGCTTTGTTCCGCTCGTGGGGGCATGACACGTGTGCCTCAGCCCGCGTTGTAAAGGCCATTTCCCGCTCTATAGAATCCAAGCTAATGGACTATGAAGTCCATGTATCTGTAGACAGAGATCAGCTGATCCCAATAGCTTTAATTGCTCAGTCTTTAGTGTCTGCTTCAATTTGACACAAGAGGACAATTTACCCATTGCACAATTTGCACGCTAACGCCGAAGACCACAAAGGTAAGTGTATCGCTGGTTGTGAGATCAAGGGTGAATACTTTGATATTATAGTGACTGGGATCAGGTGATCAGTGCCTAGTGTGAATTAAACTGTAACTGAAAGTGGGGTGCTGAATCCAGAACATCCTCTGTGCACTAATAGGGCACTGCATTTGGAAGTTGTGGTACGAGCCACTAGATTTAGAATCGCTGTACAAAAGAAAGTGATAAAATGTGTGTAAGGACCTGCGAAACACCACACATCTTAACACATTTTTCTCACACCACTACCACTAAGCTTTAGTTAAGGGTAAATTCAATGACTGAATTACCGAAGCACATAATCAAATACACAGCAATTGTTAAAAGTGAGGCACACTCATAAAAGTATAATAAAATCAGACCTAATTGCATACCATGTTCAAGATATATGAAACACATAAAATTAAGACGTGAACATGACATGAAATAGAGATATTACCAGCTTATGAAGATAATTTGTCCCTTAAAAAATATTTGTGATACTTAATATAAAAATGTCAATGCATGTCACTCTTTATCGAACTGAAATAAAGTTGATTGATTGATTGACTGAATTACTGTAAACCTACAGGCATGATAGACATGTTTGGTAAATGGTAATACAATTAAAGTGCATTCGTACAATTCCCTCAGAACTCTGCATAGTAGCATGCATCATGCAAATATTTTCACTAGTGTTTATACGTTCCCTTGAATTGTATCCTGTCTGGAAGATAGTTTCTTTTAATTATATAAAGGTGCTGTAAATAACGTTTAGCCTGAGAATAGAAAAGTTTATACTCATCTTCTGTTTTCCAAAATAGTTTCACCTTTTCTCTCCACCTCCAAACAGATGAGAAAAGAATTTAAATCTCTCTCCTTGCCACCCCTGTTAATCTGTGAGAAGAAGATTTTCCTTCTCAAAGGCTCAGTGCCTGGGGGTAGTTTCACTGCCCTTCCGATGTTTAGGAATTCCATAATACACCCATATGCCTGCAAAGGGCCCAGCGCATGCACTTGCTATCTTGGTAGGGAGGGCAGAGACTCTACGGGCCACATGTATCAACCATTTTTGTGTTCGCAAACAGGCCGATTCGCAGAATCGGCCCATTTGCGAATGCAAAAAATTATTTTTACATAAATCAAACCCTATTTTGCAATTTGGTAACCTGCTACCGAATCGCAAAATGGGTTAGCTACTTGCTATTTGGAAGGGGCGTGTTTAGGGCGTTCCTTCCAAATGCAGAATCGCTGTGGTATGTATGAAGGTTTTGTGACCGTAAATGCGGTTGCAAAACATTCGCAATTTACCACCAATTTCAAGTGGCTGGTAACCCATTCGCAAATGGAAAGGGGTCCCCAAGGGACCCCTTCCCCTTTGGGAATGGTGGCTAAAATGTTTTTAAGAGCAGGCAGTGGTCCCAGGGACCACTACCTGCTCTTAAAAAATGAAAAGAAAACTTTTCTTTCTTTTTTTTTAAACGCAACCCGTTTTCTTTTATGAAAAACGGGCTGCATTTTTTTTAAAAGATTGCTTTATTTAAAAGGAATCACGGACATGGTGGTCTTCTGACCCCAGCAGGCCACCATCCCCGTGATTTTAGCGATTCCTAGGGGGTCGCAAATTACGACCTACCTCATTAATATTAATGAGGTAGGTCGATTTGCGACCTCCTACAAATCGCTAAATGAAACACTTGGAGTTTCATACATTTGTAATAGCGATTACCTAATTGCGATTCGCTGAACATCGCAATTAGGTAATCGCTATTACAAATGTTGATACATGTGGCCCTGCATCCTGAAAAACATCTTTGCTAACTTCCCTCTAACCGTGTGTGTCATTCTATTGGCTGGGGGTGAGCCAGAAAAAGAAACAAATAAGCACTGTCAAAGCCTATAGATCCGGCTTTAATGTGCCAACTCCTGTAAACGTAGGCATTGACACATGCTGTTTACTTGTGCTGCACGTACAAATGCAATCTTCCACAGTAAAGCCAGCCCTATTGACTTTGTCAATGCTGAGAAAAATGTAGCAAGGAAAGATCGCTTTCTCTGCTGATATATAGGAGATGAAGAATTGAGTATGACAAACACGTTTATGATTAATTTTGCTTTTTGGAATTAAAATAGTACCTCATGCATTCCAATGGGAAACTCCCTAGAATGTAGAATGATACACCAAATAGCCAATAGCATTAAGAGCGAAGGTAAAACTCCTCTATCTAGGGCTAAAGTCAAATGTATTGTATATTTTAAAGAACTGGTTACAAATTTACAAGTATTTCAGAGAGCTGCATGCGCTGCGAAGCCAGACCTAAGGTGCAAGGGAAGTTATTCGAGGTCAAAGGATAAACGAGAAACACATCATCACAGACTAAAGGCACGCTTGCAGGAACGACTTAAAACAAAATACTTCTCTGACTGTCAAGTTAGGAAAAACAAAAGTATTTATTTTGCTGTTTCGGAGTGAAAAAAAACCAAACAAAGCTGAGACCAGAAGTCAGCATGGTGTTTTTCTATCCTATTTCTGACAATGGCATGGCCTGCGGCCTAAACCGAACTCTGCTGCCGTAGGCCGTGTGAACCTCGTCGTGCGTCGTTTCCGGTATCTATACTTAAATACCTGCTTCCTCTTGGTGCCCCAGTGCCGGTGTTTAGGTTCACAGAGAGGAGCTCGGGTTCACGAGGAGGGAGCCACGCTGGTCCCACCGCCCTGGGAAACCCCATATGCATGGCGCCAAACTGCTGCAGGGTGCAGGCCTGGTGGCTTCTTAATTCTTGTGGTATCTGTACTTTGGAGTTTGTGGCCTTGAGTAGCATTATACTTTTAACGAGGTGAACAGCGAGCAGTTTACGTGTGTTAGGGAAGAACTACAAACAAAACGTCACTTGTCAGTTTTGGAGGGAACACCATGTTGGGCAAAAGTGTTTTTATCTGTCAAAACCAAGTGCTCCCCAGATTGAACATTTCATCAACCATCTTCGTTCGACAGAGCTGACAATCTTGGCTTACTGTTCTCAGATTTAATTACCAAAGCAGGAGAGACACACCTGATAGAGTTACTGAGGGCTCCTATAGAAGATGCTTTAGGTATTAGGTCAAAGATGTCACCAAGAAAAAAGTGAGGCCTACATGTTCTTAATAGATCTTTACCAGAAGTAAAATCGGAGGTAGCAATACAAGAGTGCTCCCCTCTTCGTGTCCTCAGGCCCATTTTTACAAGGTGGCAAGACAACAGAAGAATGTTCTACAAGTGACACCGCTAGCTTATATGTGAAATGCCAACCACTCCTGCAGCAACCACTCGCTTTCAAAGACAAACTCCTGTTTATCCATCACTCCTAGACAAAAATGTACCAAACTTTCTCTCTCATTAGCTTTACACATCATCTGAGATCAAATGAGAATAACTGGCAAAGAAACAATTACTTGGGGCCTTCTGCTTTCTTTAGTGGCGGCTCCTCCGCTAAGGCGGAGGAGCCTTGCCCCACTGCTTTGAGAGAAGTGCAGAGGAAAAATAAAATGATAATAACTGAATGTTATTATAACTTTATTTTTCCGTTCTTAGGGTGCGGGGAGGGGCGGGGCTGGCCAGAGCAGGGGCAGGGGGAGGATAGGTTTTCACTCCCTAAGTGCGGATGACTGTTTGGCCAGCCCTCTTGGGCCGGCCAAACAGTCATGCGCACTTTGCATCTTCCCCACCAGGCTGTAATGCATTGACTGGTGAGGGACATGCACAGGTTGCCTGTCCCCATCTGAGCGCCGAACCACGGCACTCAGACCAATCACAACGTTATTGGCTTAGGGGAACCATTCACGATGCTGTATTGCAGCATTGTGATTGGCTTAGGGGAGAACGGTGTGCTTCCTGCGACGGAGGCAAGGCGGTGGCTGTGACGCAACCGCAAGTAAGTTTCCTCTCATTTAAAAAAAAATGTTATACCCCCCAAAGACCTCCCCCCGCCCCCGTTCCCTATCATCCGCCACTGACTTTCTTGTCATATTACATGACTGCACCACAGTTGTGCTTTATGGTTTGCAAGCACCCCACAACAGTCCTGCAGTCCGGTACACCTTTACAGTAAGTTTAACCAATCTGAGGCCATTGTGCCTTCAGGACTGATGGCCTGTATCCAACCGGCACTCTACCCAAATTAACAGATTCCAGAAGTGTCAGCCTTCCCATGCTTGGGTGCCACTTACCAGCAATCAATAAAATGTTTCACTGAGAAAAACAAAAATGTGATGGGTGGAATGCTTGAATTATTGTCATCCACCGGTGAGCACACTAGGCCGTATTCCAGTATATATTTTTTGCTTTTCATGGTTTTAATGCTGTAATAGTGATGGGTACAACCAGACATGGTCCCGTGCTCACTATGCCTTATGACTCAAACTTTATTGCACTGATGGAGACCCAACATGGCTGAAACTGGCCTAGGGTTGCTTGTGTTCCTCTTCGGGGGAAATGGTCTGCAGTTTGTGCTGACTGTTCCTGCGGGTTCAGGACTTATTTGCATAGGGTTGATCAATTTTGTAGTGGCATAGACAGGAGCTAAAAACAACTGACTGGAATTCAGCCTAGTGTAATTGAATGTGGCTAAGATTAAGCAAGCATTGCACAGATAACTTTTTTTCTTTTCGTTTTTCACAATACGGGGTAGGGGAAGCAAATAAAGGGCTGCAAAGGTGTCACATGCAACAGTTTCATAGTAATTTAAAAGATGGAACAATGCTCCAGCAGCACAAAAGACCTTTAAATTTCGGCCAATCAATCCGAGGCGAGCCGCCATCTTGGAGGAAAAAAGCAAATAGCAAATCTAAATCTGCGTGAAAAATTACCCGAATTTAAAATTTGGCAAATGAGATGATATTTAGATTTTTCAGCTTGTTAAACAATTTACAAAAATCTTTGCTGAGGTGCAAAACTACGAATTAGCCCCTGCTATTTATTTTTTGTAAGCATTTATCCATCTGTTTTAGCAACATTTTGTACAGGCAACAACATTTCACAGAGGCCGAAAATGCGAAATGTTTTTCTAACCTTTGTAAATGAAAACTGAAATTTTTCTCATTTAGCTCATGTCTACAACCAAAATCGTTGAACTATTTCCTCGAGTCTCCCGTCAATCTGTGTACATGCTTCCTTTAGGAGCAGGTGTAAGATTTGTTGCCGTTTTAGACATAGGGACAATTTATCTTCCCCTGCCATGGGGGCACATTTCGTTCTTTATAGGGGTAACCTGTCAGTGCTTAATTTGTAAAAAAAAATAGGTGCCAGGGCCCAAAGTTATGCTCAGAAGCCTGCGGCTAGCGCCACAGAATGCCAATTACTACCTGCAGTTCACAGACTTTTCTACACTGTGGTTTCCACGTTAAAATGGAGATTCTTGTGGCCCTTTTTTGTTGCATGGGAAAAAAAATCGCCGACACCCATGCAGTTTCAAAGTCGTAATAACAGCAGTTTCAAGATTAACTTGCAAGAAAACGACACATCCGTATTTAACACCAATCTGCACATGTGGGGAAATACTTCCATTTTCCCGGGAAAACAAGAGGAGGGTTGTTAGACCTGACACCATTGGCGTGGGTCTCCCTTCCATTTATTGCCTTTACCTCCTGTATTTTGCTGTATGTTGGACTCCGTTTATGCTGGTCTAGATGCTTTGGGCACTTTGCCACTGCTGTTCAGTGCCAAAGTGCAAGTGCTTCCATTGTAAAGTATTGTATGGATTAGTGATTCCATGATTGGCTTATTTGATTTACTTGTCAGACCCTAGTACAGTGCATTATGTGTGCCTAGGGCCTGTACATCAAATGGTGCTGGTGGGCTTGCAGCACTGATTGTGCCACCCACAGAAGCAGCTTGTAAAATGTGACTCAGGCCTGCCATTGCAGAGCCTGTGTGCAGTCCGGGAATGCCATGTCAACTTGGCAAGTGCACACACTTGCCAGTCCCTAAACCTTCCCTTTGCTACATATTAGTCACCCCTAAGATAGGTCCAAGGTACCCCTGTGGGCAGGGTGCATTGTACGTGAAAGGTAGGACATGCCCTGATGTGCGTGGCATGTCCTGATAGTGAACTACTGCCAATTTAGTTTTTCACTATTGCAAGGCTATCTGTTCCCGTAGGCCAGAATGGGGAGTTTGTTTATAACATCTTATAAACATAACTGACCCTGGGAACAAGATCGGAAAATAAAGTTTAGAATGCCTAAACTCAGAATGTTAAGATGCATCTTTTAGTGAGGGTGATTTTTACATTCTGTGTTTGAAAATACCACTTTTAGAAAGTAGGTATTTTCTTGCCTAACCATCCAGTGCGCCTCTGCTAGGGTTGTGTATTGCATGTCTGGCTTTTGGATGACAGGGGCCGGAGAAGGGCAGTGGCTCCAGAAGTCTGATGAGTCAGGGCTGGGCTGAATAGACCTGGGCTGCATTTGGAGTAGGGGGAGGAGATTTCCTTTTCACCTGAATGGGCCTGGTCTGCCTTCAACAATGCCGTCTCCACCTCCTGCCAGGAAGATGCACCGGTGAGGACCGAACTGGTTTTGGCTAGGTACAGACACTCTTTGCCTTCAGAGAACAAAGGATTTTGGTGTATAAAAAGAGAGGCCCAGACCCCAGACTTTTAGATCACTTCTGGGAAATCAAGAGGAAACCTTTGCCAAGGAGAAGAGCCGGATAAGCTGAGGAGGAATACTGCCCCTGTGCTGGTTGCTGTCTGGGGTTGGCCTGCAGTGGCTGCTTGCCGCCAAGGAAAGGAGAAAAAGGACTTTGCTGTTTGCTTTGTCGCCTGCTTGAAGAAAAGATCTCCAAGGGCTTGAAACTGAGCTTGCCTCCTGTTCCGAAGTCTCAGGGACACAAAGACTTCATCCCTTCTGTCTCTCTGCACCTGGAACTGCTGTTTCAGCTGCTACAGAAGGAAATTGCAACATCGAAGCCGTGGGCACCGCTCGTGAAGAGCACGACGCACCGTCCCAGCTCACACCGCAGCCCCGACTTCATCGAAGCCGGTGCTTCATCTACGCGGAGCCGATCCTCGACGTGGGTGACTCCCGAATCCATCGACATCGCACCGTCGTAAGGAACTGACGCCTCGCCACCATTCATGACGTCACCTCCCCGACACAGTAAGGAACCGACGTCTGACCTCCACTGCGCTGCAGTAAGGAACTGAGGCATCACCTCCCCTGGGGTCTTGGGAACTGAAACCGCAGGCGCCAACGAAGCATCACCTCCCCGACGCCGTGCACCGTCTTTGCTTTCATCAAATCCAAGGTACTGTTCTTTGGGGGTCTGCTTGACTCCGGGCCCGACACCGCACACCTCGCGATCGGCGCCGTTTTTTGGGATTTTTATCAGTCACAACGTCGTAATAACTCCAGGTGGAGTTGTTTGTTGCTAGTGATTTTATTCGAGTGAATAACCTATTTTTAAGGATAATTTTAATACCGTATTGTGGATTTTTGTTGTTTGGTCTTGTTTTGTTTTAGATAAAGATTACTTATTTTTCTAAACTGGTGTGGTGTCCATTTGTAGAGTTTTCACTGTATTACTGTATGTGCTCACAAATGCTTTACACACTGCCTCTGAGATAAGCCTGTCTGCTAGTGCCAAGCTACCAAGGTGGTGAGCAGGGGTTATTTTAGGAGTGTATCCCCCTTACCCTGACTAGAAGCAAGGGCCCCTACTTGGACAAAGGTACCTACCTCTGCCAACTAGAGACCCCCATTTCTAACAAGGGTGTAAAGGCAGGAAACGTGAGGAGCGCCTCAAACTCAAATGACCGGTAGGACAATGATCAATATTAACGCAAGACTTCGCTTGTCTAATAAAGATTCTGTGCTGGCATGGCAAGTGTGCCAAGGGCCCTGGAGTAAGCAAGGAAAATGGACCCTCACTGACAGCTGGTTGAGTAGTAAAATACATCAGTCAGCGGGGCTCATTGGGCCTCTTAGTCTTCTGGGCCCTGGTGCCACTGCACCTGCTGCACCACTGATAGCTACGCCCTTGTCTTTACACCATTAGTTTTACTGCATATTGATGGTGTCCTTGCTTTCTTTTGGTCCTATGAGCACAAACAGCGTGTTTACATGGCGCTCTCCTTTTATATCCTTTCTGCATCATCTTCCTGCGTCCATGTTTGAATTCTGTCATAAAGTGCTCTCGAGGCCAACTGAACTTTTCATTGCAAAAAAAAGCCACCTTTCTTAGTAAAGGGAGACAGTGTTAGACCAGGTGATACATTTAGGACCCCTTTGTGAGGTCGCAGGATTCTGCCCATTACTCCCTCCCTTTGAGCTATCTCACAAACTGTGTAATCTTGGGCATCACATTTTTGCATTGACAAGTATCCCACCCCTCCTGTTCATGGAGTGATGGCATTTTGTGCTAATCAAAGAGCACTCAAACCTGAATGTACCTGTATAACACTGCCCTTTCCCCAGTTACTGGCACTGGAGGGAGTACATGTAACTAACTCTGTGTTTGGGGTAGTGAGTTAACAGAGCTTTCGGGTGGCACCCAGAGAAATTAGGAATTACCTGGGAAATTTGTAATTTCGTGTCCGAATCCCCTTTTAATATCTCTTTCTCCTACAGAGCTTCAATCGGAGATTTCGGCTGCTTTAGCAATTCGAAAAACTGGGTGAGGTGCCGGTTTAACTGGCATTATTGAAATTAAAACCAACCTCATAGTTAGTGGTTATGTTTGCATTTCCTACCCGCCTTACAGTGCCGAAGAAGCTTTAGGCTCGTTCATATAGAAAGTGGGTTTAGCTTTCACATCTTTAAGAAGGTACTCACTCAGCCAATAGCATAACTGATATCTGTGCGTCACAACCGCACTTGTAACGCAGAACACATAATACTAGATTCACATAAATACGTGAATTTTAAACATATAGATTTCATTTTTAGAAACAATACGGTGTTTTTAGACCCAACAATCACCGGAAAGAAAGCTCTGCATATTTTCCTGTTTTAATTGGCTGTGTAATGCACAAGCCTGACCCTTCCCCTGTGTTCAGCGGGGTCCGGGTGAAGCTGGGAGCGTGGGGCTTGAAATAACTTTTCAATGTTTATTTGAAAAATGAAAAAGAATGCCAAGAATTGGGCTACGAAAAGCATCATCACTGACCCAAAAACACTTATATCCTGAAATATGAAAAGCGTCCAACTGCGCGTACCCAGCTCTGCACTCGAGGGCGCTTTCAGTCACGCGGGCGTCGTCACTAAATCGATTGAGATTGCCGCCCTTCAAGCTAAGAACAGCCTTGACGATTCCAGTAGTATGGAACTATAAGGCCCCATTAATTACTTTCTTTTTCGGTATAGTGGCTTACTATTTATTTATGCGTTTTTATATAGCGCGGACTTTACCCGAGGGTGTCAGAGCGCTTCACAACAGGAACAGCAACATTACATAAGGAGGAGGATACAAATGAGCATAATACAAAGGCAAGCGTTACATTGCATGAGGAAAAGTGACAATTGTGCAAAAAACAAACAAACCAAATACAAAAAGAGGAATAAGTTCCAAGAGGACAAAGTGACAGGTGTGCATGAAACATGGGGTACAAAATACAAATAGAGGTATAATACTGCAATAAGTGGCAGTCACTCATAACACACTGGGAAGGCACTTCTATAGGCTTGGAGTACAGAATTTCCTATAGTGGAAGAACTTCCTTGAGGTAGTAGAGAGGGCGTGAATACAGCAGGGGGTACATGGGGTACAAAATATATGATACATGGGGTACAAAAATACAACTAAAGGCATAATACTGTAATAAGTGGCAGTAACTCAAAACACACTGGGAAGTCACTTCTATAGGCTTGGAATACAGAATTTCCTATAGTGGAAAAGCTTCCTTGAGGTAGTAGAGAGGGCGTGACTTCACAGGGGACTTGTACGATATGTACAAGAATGTACGATTTGTACTTATGGGGATGCGTTGTTTTAAGTTCTATGGGAGAAAGTAGAACTATGAAGATAACTCTTCTTCGAGTTGATTGGTCCTTGGACTCCATTTTGGGAGCCGTCTGACCACGCCGCTGGAAGAGCCAGGAAGCTTTTTTTGTGCAACTGCCTAATAGCTGTGTCAGAATATTCTTTTCACACCATTGCTATAACAAGCATTGGCAAAGTCAATATTTCTCAGCAGTGATTCATAGTAGATTTGCCAACACTTTTTTTGTTAGATAGTCATTTTTTTCTTTTTTTCGTAGTTTTATATAGCGCGAACTTGACCCTCAGGTATCAGAGCGCTTTACATGGACACCAGCTCAGTTACACAAGGACACATTCATTTTTGTTAGACACAGAGAGATTAAGTGATTTGCCCAGAATCACAGGATGTTGAGGGTCAATGTGGGCGCTCGAACCTGGTTCCCCAGATTTGAGATCCACCACCCTATCTGTTAGGCTACATCCTCTCCCCAGTCATTATGTGGTGGCTATCAATAAATGGGTTTGTTCAAACATTACAAATGCTTTCAAAGATTGCTGCCATGGGTTTGGGTGCATCTACAGTGTTAGTGTGTGAATGATTTTGTAATATTTGAACAAGCCCATTTAAAGATAACCATGGAAGTTTGCACACATCCATGCTGGCCGTATTTGAATGACTAAAGTCAAATAATCCAGATCCATTTCTTGCTGCCCACAGTGACCAGATTCGCTTATAAGCTTGCAGGTAGCCATCTTGAAGTGGGTAAAAATCCATGTTAAGTTTGATGCGTACTGACAGTGCAGCAGGCGAACGTTGAAGAAAATGGAGCACGAAGGGGCGAGTGAGCCATAGATAAGTGGGGAAAGGAAAAGTAACATGGATAGTGAGTGGGGCAGGGGCAAAGCGAAAGGCGGAAGCAGGACACTGGGAAGAGATTATAAAAACACACAAACACCCTTGGAGTGCTTAAAGGACAAGAAAAAAGTAGTTCTCTGAATTCAAATAATGTCAGAAGTGGAAGGATACAGGTCAACTGATCAGAACACTATTTGACAAATATGCTCCTGGGCAACCAAACATTTAAATAGAGAGGAAAGCAATGGCCGCTAGTAGGGAACGGGGGCGGGAGGGCGGGGGCATGCAGGGGAAAAAGGGGAGAGGGGTTAAAATCTGTTTTAAAAAACTTACCTTTTCCAACGGCCGCGTCTCTCCTCCGTCTGCTTCTCTGCTCTTCCTGACTCCAGTCCGGAAGAAGCAGCAGGAGGCACCCTGGCACACAGGCTCCCCTGAGCCAACCACAACGCTGTTGTCATTGGTCTGAGCGCCGTGGATCGGTGCTCAGATCGGGACAGGGAGCCTGTGCATATTCCCCACCAGGCTGTGTAATGCATCCTGGTGGGGAATATGCAAAGTGCACATGACTGCTTGGCCGGCCAAAACGTCTGTCCAAGCAGTCATGTGCACTAACTGTGCACAGTCCACTCCTCCTCCCTGAGCCACCAGCCTGCCCCGCCCGAACCCAGCCCTGCAGCAACAAAAAATAAAACGATAATAACTTTGTTATTATCGTTTTATTTTTCCCCTTTTCACTGCTCTAGGAACAGTGGGGAGACGCTTCTCCGCCTTAGCGGAGGGGTCGCTACTGGAGGAAAGCCACTAGGAAAGCCTGAGATGGGCAACAAATCCATCGAATCATGGACAAGTGCTGACCCAAAGGCCACTCTATGTATTTTGCAAACAATAAGTTGGGCCAGAAGACAGATAAAACTGCCTGCAGTCAAGACCTAAAAAGGAGTACAACATACATGACAATGGAGGAGTTGGGAGAGACTGACCCCTGGATAAAGACATTCTCTTTCAACTGTCATTGAGGCACAACCTGTGTGCAGTACAACTCTTGTTTCATTAAAGTAGTTCATCTGCTGTGTCTACACAGCAGAAGGGCTGTATCCCCTTCACGCTGGTGTGAGCCACACTACTTCACAGTTAGCTCAGGTCAGCTTTGATGCTCTCAGCAAGAGCTGGAGCTCATCATAACGCAGTGGCGGCTCCTCCGCTAAGGCGGAGGAGCGTCACCCCACTGCTGCAAAGCAGTAAAAGAAAGAACAAATACAATGATAATAACTTAGGGTTATTATCATTGTATTTGTTCCTGCTGTGCAGCTTTGTGGGGCAGGCGGGGCTGCTCTGCTCAGAGAGCAGGGCAGGGGAGGAGTGGTTTGCCCACTCCAAGTGTGCATGACTCTTTGACCGGCCCTCTAGGGGCCAGTCAAAGAGTCATGCACACTTTGCATGTCCTCCCTGCAGGCTTCATTACAGCCTGCGTGGAGAACATGCCCAGGCCCCCAATCCCTGGCTGAGCGCCGAACCATGGCGCTCAGACCAATCATAACGCTGCAGTGCAGCATTGTGATTGGCTTAGGGGAGGGAGCCTGGCTGCTTCCTGTTCCGGCCCCGGAGAGGATTGACTGCGATGACGTGGGAGAGAGAGCGGGAGAGCGGCGAGGAGGTACGTTTTTTTTTTTTACATTCCAGCGAGGGACCACCCCACCAGTCCCGATCCGTGCTGGCCGCTACTGTCATAGGGGCTGCAAGGCGAGTTCAGCTCAATTTCTTGTATGAGTTCATAATGGTCTACTGTGGGCCTGTCAGGTCCCAAGTTGATTTTAGATTACCACTTCAGTTGGGTCGCACATCAAATCTCAGTCACTGACTATGATCTTGTTCTCTGCTCGTTTGGCATCCAGCCCTCTATCAGCATCCGACCGATTTGTGCCTTGTGGTGCTGCATTCTGGAGCACTGCTAAAACTCCCTTTGATCTACCTCACCAACTGTGTAATCTTGGCGCCACATTTTTCCAATGCTAAGTGCACACCCTCCCCTTCCTGTTCAGGAAGTGATGGTATATTGTGCTTTCAAACCTGAACTAATTACTTGTGAAGACAAGATGGTTTAGTGAAGTGTGAAAGAAGTTACAGTCAGATTTCCAAAGTCTGGAAGAGATGAAATACTGTACAAAATTACAATACCCTTTTTTACTCACTCTCCATCAATCCATTTATTAGCCCTGCATGACTGCAGTGGCATTTGGTTCCCCTCAAGATTAACCTGTTTTCATATCAACTTCCTTGCCTCCTTACCAAGTAAAGGACATGCCACACCATTGTCTCACCTGCCTCATAATTCAGCAGCATGCAACGGATCCTTACTTGTAACCCTTCATAGATAACAAGGGGCTATACTCAGGGGCTCATTTACGAGCCTCTTGCGCCTCCAGTGCATCATGTTTTTTAACGCACCGGCGGTGCAGTGTGCTGGCACATATTTGCAAGGCCACACAAAGCCACCCTACGTTGCCCTTTCATGGCCTTATAAATACGGCCCCCTTTCATGCATCACTTTGCGTGAAAGGCCATGGGTGTTGCTGTGGGCCTTCTCACGCAATACACATGGATTCTACCGCATTCACAGATTTACATCATTTTGTAAGCCCAGGAATGCGTCAGAATCCCACGCCTCCCCAGGGTAGGCGTAAGGAGGCGCAACGAGGAGATATACTTTCATTTCTCCTTGTTTTTTCCTCTTTCTATGCGTACTGCATTCTGCAGCACACATAGAAAGACGAAAACACCATCAATAATTGTTTTTGCGCAGGAAGGTGTCCATACCTGCACGAAAACAATCATCCTCGCAACGCAGGTAGCCTTGCACCATGGTGCAACGGTGCCCGTGTTGGCGCATGGTAGCAAATTGTGCACCAGCACTGGGGAAAGCACAGGGATGCTTCATATTGTTGTAAATATGATGCATCCCAGTGCTTTTAAAATGACGCACCTCGGCGCAGCAAAATGGCTTGGGGCACCCTGCTGCGTCATTTTGTTGTAAATGAGGCCCTTAGTGCTTTACATAGAATGGAAGTGAATCAGGATCCTTCCCTTTTTAGGTCGAGCCTAGCGCAGCGCGCATGCGCTGCTCTAGGAGCGGGCCTCTGGGAATCACTCTGGACTTTTCACAAGCTTGTGCGTGTGGCTTTTTTTACAGCATTATTTCTATTGGGCTTTGCGTGCGTTTAAAAAAAAAAGACAGCACGCAATTGGGTAAAGGCGGGTGCATGTCCCACCTTTCCCAGTAAATGTATCCGCCCACGGCCTACAGCTTGCGGGAGCGAGCAGCGGCGCCATCTGTTTGTGATTATGTTTCCAATTAGCGCGTTCGCGGTCGCCGCGCTGGCCCGCTTCTTTAAGGTAGGCTTTTCTGTTGGTTGCTGACAGAAATGGCAGCGATGTTGTCCTTCGGCTGAAAATGCAAGTTTACTGATAGTTGCCAATTTATTGCAAATGTTTTGTCTGATTTTCTGTTCACCGCGAATATGCCTTTGAGATGGAATCTTACAATGAAAGACTGGTTGGCAGATACTCTTGTGCATAAACGTGAATCGTCAGTAATCCATAGATTTGTAATAGTGCTTGATTTGTGAAGTGTGTAGGCTTTTGTATGATTTCATTGTACAACTAACTCGGGGGTATTGTTGACTTGTTTAAAATATTCTCGATTGTTTCGGTTTTATGATTAACGATGAATGCAGACTTTATTATTGCCAAATTAAAATTCAGTTTGCTCGATGATTTGAAATGAATACATTTGCGAAGAAACGTGTTTTACTGCTGCACGAAGATGAATTATAGTGCAAGTTACAATTATATTTCAGTTGAATTTTCACCAAAAGATAGTCGTGTGGTAGTGAAATATGAAGTCATTATTACGAATCGTGTGATACAGACTCTAGTAGACCGTCTGTTGCTCTTATTGTTTCTCTCTACAGGTCAATAGCGATTGTATGTGATAGATTGTTAACTTGGAGGAAAAGATGCTTAAAACAGATGTTAGGGCTGCTGAACAAGGGGTTTAGATCCCTGCACTAACAATATGTAGTGATATTTTCCAATTGTATGGTGTAAATGTTTGTGCCAACTATTGCACGCTTTGTTGATCACAAGTAATTCATGGGAAGAAAGCTGTAGACTGCACCGGAGTTGGTGCTGTGGTTTACGTCCAGGGGGTCAGTTCCTTGCTACATTTGCAGGATATACACGAGGTACATTTGCATACAGTGAATCTAAATAGGACATTTTGCATACTCAGTGGTTACCATGGCAATGGGAAGATACTGCAACCTTTGTGGATCAATGTTGGATAACATTGCCATAAAACGATATAGACTATAGCACTCTGACGTGCATTTATTAAGGGAATGGTGGCAGGCAGTGTGTAGTAAACTTAAAGTGTGCTACAACGTATTTGGGTCTCATGAGGTTCTTTATAAATTCCATATACTAGGAACTAATTTTGCAGTGGAAACTTCCAAAATGAGACTTTTTACTGTTAGTAAACTGTGCTGCATTTGTGTCTGTGTTCTCTTTCAGTTTTCTAGATACTAAATAAACTCATAATTAGCTCTTCAGTTTGTGTTGCCATAGAAATGGAATCTTTGCAAAATGGCAGATGCCAGCAAGGGCCCGCCTGCCAAAACTGTCTGTGAGTTAATATGTAATGAACTGCTATTTGTATGTTTTTAGCAGAGCACTGGGTTTAATGCATAGTATTGATGTTCCAGTTTGACATTTCCTGTGTGCTGATCTGTCATGCAGCCCAAGCAGAGCTTTAGTGCTGGAGTCCTGCTGAAGTAAGGGGAACAAGGAGACCCTGGAAGTCAGCGGGGACCAAGGGTAGATTTATGCTTCGTAGAACAGGGGTCCCACACGAGGAGAATGTTTAAAAGAGATATCACAATTTTATAATAAAAATCGGATTTAACAAATGTCTTGATACACAAATAAGCTATTTAATGAGTAGGTCAATAAAACGTAGAAATAGTAAACATGAAAAAATAAAGTGAGCCAAACGTGACAAGGCAGAGGGAAATCAGCCGATTTCCTTACCACAGGCAAGTGACTTTAAAAAGTGACTTTCCAGTATATGAGAATATAGATAAACAAAAAGTCACAGTTGGGGTTACATCTCATACTCCACAGTAGAATATAGATGATGGTATAGAGTTAAAGATGTATGTGTCGACGACGTTTCAATCCCGGAGAGGGTATCGGGATCTCATCAGGACTAACAATAGATCAAGTGCCTGAAAAGTTGCCTGGATAAGTGTAGGGAAAGGGAAGGGGAAAAGGGAGAGGGGGAAGAAAAATGATTAAAACCTGTAAAATTAGGTTAGGAGGGGTAATAGGAGGAGGGGATGGTGTGTTGAAAGGAGAGTGGAAATGGATATAGGTATAAGGGAGATCAGGTAGAATGGAGGGAAGAGGGAAGGTCGGTATCAGAAGGGTGAGCTAAGGCGATAAGAGAGTGAGAGATGATAGTAAGGCGATGTAGGAATAGAAAGACGGTGAGGAAATATAGAGAAGGAAAGGTAACGAGTGATAAGACAGTCCAAGGGATAAACCAGAGGGAAGGGGGACTAACCAAAATTACAGCAGGAAAAGAACAGTGTAAAAGGGGGGAAGAGGGAAGGTCGGTGTCAGAAGGGTCAGCTGAACCGCTAAGAGAATGAGAGGTGATGGTAAGGCTGTGAGGAAATATAGAGAAGGGAGGGTAACAAGTGATAAGACAGTCCAAGGGGAGATTAGAGGGAAGGGGGACTAACCAGAATTACAGCAAGGAAGGAACGCAGGAAATTGGCCAGAGGGTACGGCTGAGAGTGGGTATAAGCATACAGAGCCACGGTATCCGGGTGAGTAGCGACAGTTCTGAAATAAAGAGAGATAACCAGAGTGAGTAGAAATGGCGCCGAGGGTAGAAAGAAAGGAGTGGACAGAAGGTGGACAGAATCTTACCAAAAGGGGCAGCAAGAAAACCACAGGTGCGGTCAACGTGCTCTCAGAGGCTGCGGCTCCCGGCCGGGAGCCTGCGATAATAACGATGTAAAGTGAGCGCTTGCCATGCGCCAGCGCTGGAACAGTGGGAAGGTACTGTCTGCTGTGAGCCGGAGTGGTCACCGACGGTCAGCGGTCGACCGGAAAGGGGAGCAATTGGAGCGTGCCATTCACCAGCTCAGTGTCTGTGGGAAAAGCCAGGAAAGCAATAAATAAGGGGTGCAACCAGGGGGTCTGCGTTCGCCTGTTAAAAGGCTAGAGGGGCCAGTGCCGGAATTAGCCAGTGCCGGCAACCAATTAATTACTCGGCCGAGCTTACCTAATGCGGGGTGGGTGGCGAAGGGCCGGAGGGTCCGGTAGGCGAGCCGCACTGCGGAGGTCCGATCAATGTCGGTAGGCAGGGGAAGACAGATGCAGAGCATCAATCAGTCGCGCTGGGCTCTAAGTGTGAACACTCAGATATAGGTGACCCTCAATATGCAGCAGGCCAGTGTTGCTTAAAAACGTTAATACAGTCTCTGATTCGAGACAAATCTGTTTCTTTCAGAGGAGAGCTTCACTAATCAAGGTTTGCTCTTCCTAACTTTGTCAGGGGGTTAGGCATGAAAGTTGTATTTTAGTGAAGATTTGATTTAGAGAGGCATTGCATGGCCATTTGGCCTAAAGTTTTGTGTCGATAAGGCTAGACAGAGAAAACTCCTGTGTGTGGGGAGTATATGTAGGCACACACAATATATTTTAGAACATTGGTTCATATAACAGCTGGTCATCATAACACAGTTAAATTATTACATTTTCATTAAAGCAATAGACATTCTTTTTAGGTCGACATTATTTCCACCCTTCCCACACATTACAAAACATAGGTCAAGCTGGAAAACATCCAGCAGTGCTTTCTTTTGAGCTTGCCTTGCGGTGCTTAAATGATGCATTGTGTAATTTATACAATCTCTTAAAAAATATACCCTACGGCGCAACATCTCCTCCTGAATCAAACAAGCATCTCCTCAAAACAACACCAGTTAAATAGAACTCAGCACCACCTTAACGCCACCGCAACACCACCACCTCACCATGCCTCACTACCACCACAGCATCACTAAGCACCACTATAGCATCACTCAACACCACCTCAACATCACTAAGTACCACCTCAACTTTAGAACAGCCAGGAAGAAGTCGCTAACATTGCAACGACAAAAAACTACAAGACATTTTTTATGGTAATTCTTTTTTTAATTGGGTCCTTCAGTTGTGCATAATATCTTCTTGGTTATATGCAAGGTAACACAAATACTTATAATACTTTTTTATTATAACTTTTCAACATGCTGCACAGCAGCCATAATGCTCTATAACATAGGTCAAAAACATTGGCAAAGCCGAGAGCACTGCCTGAACACTTATAAGGACCCAAAGGCGAGACCTATTGGCTATGCCAATGCTTGTTCCTATTTGACATTGTAATGTGGTTAACTGGAGAGGGAATCTTACTCTTTCAGCCATTTGGATAAGACTAAGTCCACCAGAACTCTTTGGAAAGTCCAAGAGATATGTGTTCAACCATAATATAATTTCAAAAATACCGATTGACACAATTACCTTGTCAAAAATGTCATGAAGTCAAGAATATCGAAGAAGAGAATACTGCAGGTAATAGTTATTTTTTAAAGATATTCTTATTCATTTTTTCACTACATGATACAAAAAGGAACAGCTAGAATCATATAGCAGTTTATAACAGCATTGCAGTGTCACACAGAGTTACATGTGATCATATCAAACACATATTTCTTGTCATCTGTGTGCGCATCATAAATGCACCTTCTATAATTATATCAGGTAAGCACATCCTTCACTTAATATTGAAGAAACACAACATTAGTCAATACAAATAAATAATAGTACAGCAGTTATTAGATACACTATACAAATAGTAGCCATTCATTCCTTATTTCTTTCACAAAAATATCTATGAAGGGTAATTTCTGCCCTAAGAATCAGTCAGTACAATATTTTCCTCCCCCCAAGTCACTTTAACCTGTCTGCTCTACTCGACGATGAGCTTTCAGAAGGTATGGGGTCATAGAGACCCAGATTCACACTAGACCTTGGTTAGACGTCCTGGACCCAATCCAATTCTACCTTGTTCTTTTAGGTATGTCCAAAAGGGGGGCCATATTTTGTCACATTTTGGCACTTTATCCTGCACTAATGCTGTGAATTGTTTTATTGTATATATTGACCATAACTTGGACCGCCAAATCTTTGTTGGGACTGAGGACGAGGATCTCCACTGTTGAGAAACTCTTAATCTGGTGGCTAGGAGTAAACGGGTAATGAGCTTTCCGCTCATTGTAGACAATGGATATTCAGGTTCCTCCTCAGTGTCACCCGAAACTATGGTTAGGGTATTCATTTGCAAATTTAAGCCCACAGCCTCCTTCATCTTAGTTACTACACTCTATCAAAATGATTGGCTTACCTCATAACCCCACCACATATGAAGCATTGTGTCCCTTTCCTTGCAGCATCACCAGCACTCCGGTGGCATGCCAAACATTACGTGGAGGTGGACAGAAGTTTAATACCATCTTAGTATAATGTTATACCCATTTTCTTTATATTGTGTACATATGAAAGCTGATGCGGCTCAATCCCGTATAGGGATCCAGGAGGTCTTGTCAATTTCTTTTCCCTGGTTCTTCGTCCCATTTAGCTGCATAGGGAGGTTTACATTCAGTTAATGAATCTGCTATGTATTCATATTTGTATGTAAGTCCTTTTTTGTCTTATGATCTTTCAAAAGTGCTTCTATTGGTGTGAGATCTCTAATAGAAACCGTCTTTCGAGGCCCTGTGTTATCCCAACGTAGTAACTGTGTGCATTGAAAGGTACTGCACTCGTCGAGATTCCACTGCCAATACATCTCATTTTGGATGGGAGGTTTACCTTTCAAGAATAAGTCACTCAGAAAAGTTTTTATCAGATTGAAATCATCTTCATAATCCCTTCTCCATCAGACCCAGTAAGAAGTCAGGATTGTTCATTAAAGGTGACATCGGGATTGGTTTTAGGATGATCTACTTTTATGAACACTTGAGTTCCAATGTGTATGGATAATTTGAGTGGAGTCTAGCAAGTTGTGACGACTCATACTAGTCGGGAGCCAAGGTGGTGTATATACTGGTTTGGTTGAGAGTTCCTTTTCTACATTGAACCATAGTTTTGTACTTTCTGTGGTAGTGAGATATGTCAGTTGCCAAAGATGGGCTGCTGGGATATATTGATCAATCGGTGTAAATCCTAGACCCCCTTCATATTTTTTCCCCTCTATAGAATTTTCCTTCATACTCTATGAGTTTTACCCTGCCATGCAATTTCTAGTAGCCTGGTTTGTATATTTTAAAGAGTTCCTGTTGGAAAATAAATCACATTTAAAGTCTGGGCCACAAAAAGAAATGTGGGTAGAAAACCCATCTTAATGCATGCCATCCGACCAAATTAGGATATCTTCAATCTTCCCCACCGATGCAAGTCATTTGAACAAATCTTATTTGTTAACTTTTATTAACATGGACTTTTGTTGAAAATAATGACATACTGCAAAATTAGAAGAGAAGGCAACAGCAATGTCTGAGAGTACATTTTCCCATACAGGAAATTCCCCACTAATCCTGTTTGGGTTCTGGAGTAGCATGCTACCCACCAAAAAGCACTTCGACACCTCATCAGGGGTAGCAAGTGCTATGTAAATGCAAACCCTTCTCTCTTCTATGCCTCCACTATCCTTTTTCAATCCAAATAACAAACTCACTTGTCCACTGCTCAAACTGAATTTAATATCTCCCTATACTAATTCACCACTAATCCTTTTTGGGTTCTGGAGTAGCGTGCTACTCGCTGAAAAAGTGATTCTACGTCTCATCAGGGGTAGTAAGCACTATATAAATTAAATTACAATGACATAAATTAGCTTTCAAATATGACTTTGTATGCTAGATTGTTTTTGTCTGAGCTTCTCCCAAGTGATCATGAAGGTTTTTAAATGTCCTTTGTGTAAATGTTGCTTCATGTTTTTTAAAAGTTGTTTTTTGTGTTGCTTTACGGTGCACTTGGTCTTTAAAATTTGCATTGGTCAATGTATTGTATGCAGCTTAAGTTTTGTTCTGTATGTTTTTTAACAGCCCTAAAGCAGTCCCACTGTTATGGGACGAAACACGTTGGCTGAGTCCATGTCCTTGTTATTATATTCAAGCAAGAAATAAAGAATGAGCATTTCAATTATATTTGTCCATGACATCTTGATGGGTAGAGCGAAAAATTGTGTAACTCTGAATATTGATTTATTGAGGGATACTAGCACACTTGTCTTTTTCATATTTTGATTTTGACTGCTATTGTAAAAGTGCTTCCCTCTCATTTTGCTGTACATGCAAGCCTTAGGGCATTCTCTAGGACAGTAAGCCCTGGGAGTGGAGCCCTTTCATTAGGAAACTACACAGAGTGCAGCGAATTGTACCTTAACCGTTCTCGCGCTATCTTTTCGAATTGTAAACAGTGGTTTTGCCAGCACCTGTTTTCCTTTCTTTAATGTAACTTTGTTAAAGATGACACTGTTTGATGATGATAGAGAAGAAAAGGCGAAGGATCTTTTTGGCAGTACTCAAGAGGTATCAAAGAAAGTACAGCTACACAAAGGCAACCCTAAAGAGGTTTTAAAAAGTAAATTCATCTGATTGGAAAAGTTAAAGAAACAAGAACTCTCAAAGTGGTGTTATATACCCGGGTTAGGCGCATGTAGAGAAGCTGCCTATTTCTTACATTGTCCTCACAAATAACATTTTAGCTGTGAAGTTTTGCACACATTTGCATGTACGAAAATGTTGGATTAGTTTCTCTGAAACTACTTTGTTTACACATTTAGCTTCACACAGCATTATCACGATGCCTCGAACATCATGTACTAGGCCTCTGTGTGCACTATGTACAAATGCCATCCTATCTTCATCCACGGGGCGACAGGGCTATCTACATATTCATAACATCGCTAATCTATGCGTATATCGCAAGACTGCTTTCTGTTATAAATAATGAGCATCCCAATAGATTAGCAGAGGAGGCACTTCAGCTGACACCGAGGGCCCTTGCATGCTGAGGATTCACCACGCTGCCTGACATCTCATAAGGGGTGTCCAGTTCGTGACCAAGACGGGGTCCTTCATTCTCTCCCATCAGGTAACGGGTTGGATCGTCCCTTGGGGGAATTCTTCGCTTTACACCTACACACACTCTATGTACACTTAGAGTAGAGTTCGCATAGTAGGAGTACGCTCAATTACTGCCTTGTTTTATATGCCTGCATATATACACTGCTTTAGCACCATGGTAGAACTATATCTACTATTTACGCTTTCAGTGCTCAAATCAGTTTTATCTGCTTCTGTCTATTGATCATTGAAGTACATGTATTCTATACAAGAATAACGTTGTTTCAATAAACTTATTGAAAATGTCCCATTGTGTATTCTTTGTATACTTCTCTGAGAATAAGTAAGCACAAGTGACTGAGCGAAAGGTTCTGTACTGTTCCCACAATTCCTGAGTGGTACAGACTGCTGTAATGAGAGAGAGAGAGCACTGGCTCAGGGTAAGCACATAATTGTTGTTACCCCGGTACCGACCTTAGAGGACGTTACTAAAGCTAGCATTCAAAATGCTAAAGTTTTACATCCAAGATGGATTCAATGGGCTAACTCCTTCACTGCAATCACAAGGAGACGATGGATGGAGTGCTGAAACTTTTCAGACACTCACTCCCAGTCACAGAATTGCGTTGAATCCATCATCGTTGTTTAGCTCACTTCGCCACCCCAGTTCAAACCCAGCCATATGCAAATCAGTCTTGACCCTGTTCCTCTTGGGAACAGTCCAGCCCGAACTGCCAAGCCAGGTCTTCCCTGGACCAGAAACAAGCATCCTGGGACCGGTTTCAAGGTAACACCCCTCATCAGCCAGGCTAGCTTGAATCCAGTGGCAAAGTACGAACACAAGCATTCTTGCAGTACGAACAAGAATATCTTCTGCCAAATTAAATTATGCCTTTAGATCGATATGTATGTATCATTTATACCGATGGATCTGCCCAGCCGGCCGTAGGAACGAAATAGCAATATTCTGCGGCATGCTCTATTGTAAAAGGGCTCATGCATGACGGAAAGTTCCGTCCAGGGAAAACACATACTCAGTACCAGAGGACTGTACAGTGCAGCTGGCAGAACTAAAAGCCCTGATACTGGCACTACAAAATACGGATCGCAAATTCCCCACACTTATTGTGTGTGATTCGTTTTACTGCGTCCAGACTTATGACGAATATCTTCACTATTGGGGCCAAAATGGATTTCGAGATTCCAAGGGTTGCACAATAACGCACAAAATGCTTTGGGAACAGGTGTCAAATCTGAAAGAATGCTTGCCACGGACCCATGTTATCCACACATTGAGTCATCAGCATGTTGGCGTTCACATTGAAGGGAATTCAATGGCTGATGAAGCCGCAAAGGCAACAGTGTGAACTGCTGCCATTGCTGCAATAACTCGTTCAAGTACGAGGATAGATGGAACAACTATGGTGGCAGTTAACGGTTTAGCCCTGCCAGAAGGCTTTCCACTCTAGTACTCCTACAAGTTAGATGCTCAGATTCCCGGAGTGGGGGATAGAGTAATACGAAACCTTGATCTCAGATTAGGACTGATACTAGCTGCACATGAGGGTCTGGGCTCTGCTCACGCAGGGATTATTGCCACAGTTTAATTACCGATGCACCGCTATTGGTGGCCAGGTCTATCAAAACAGACCAAGGACTTTGTCCTTAAAAGCGACATCTGCCAGCAGATGAAAGGCTCCCCCATAGCACGTCCAGCACAGACACCTCTATTGATCTAAGACAAGCATATGGCTTGTGTTTTTTTGGACCACTGCGGCCCCCTACAATCGGATAGGGCTAACAAATATATCTCGGTGGCAGTGGATTCATTTTCCAGATTCCTGTAGGTTTGGTCTCAGCGTTCGGCTGACGCTCAAACTGTTATAAAGGATTTGCAAGTCTTTATTGGTACATACACAATTGGCACCCTACATTATGACCAGGGACTGGCGATTAGCTCCCCGTCTCACAAAGAAGCCATGGGAAGTTTGGGAGTGGCCTTGCGGTACTCCTCCCACATCATTTTGAGGGAAATTCGGTAGTTGAGAGGAAAACCGTGACTTAAAGCAATCTTTAACAGCAAGGGTGTTAGGTTCTGGTGGCAGTTGGGTCAATCACCTATACGGGGTCCAGAGAGCACTTACCAACATGCCAAGAAAATCCCTAGGGGGTCATACACCTTATGAACTCCTGTTCGGTGTGAGAATGTGGGTACCCTGCCTCGATAGTGTCAGCGCAGTGGCGGCTGAAACACCATTTGACATCAATGAACCTTTGGCTGTTTTACAGGAACTTAATAAATTCTGGGCTTTACAAAGCAACTCCCAAGTAAAACGCCACTGGGGAAGTGAAGGTACGTACGGCAAGACCTGTCTAGGTCCTGAAGATTGGGGACCTGGTCAGAGAAAAAATAGTGGACAAGAATGAATTTGGGCCAATTTACAGAGTGCCTGTACCTGTCCTGGCTGTTGCAGGTACTCAAACTGTACTTCTTCCACCTCTTGCTGGCCGCCAAGACAAAAGGTTTGTCTCCATTGATCTGATCAAACCACACTATGTGGCCGGTTTTCAAAAATAGGCCACTTGGGCTCCTAGGTAGCCGCCGCACTCCTCTCGCTACCGTACAGGAAGTTCAGATGGAAGCTTTAATAACGAATGAAGGCTCCACTCGCCAAAGAGAAGCAGTAAGCAACAATGATCTGATAGAATGTTCAGAGTTTCTCCGGGACATACAACTGCCAACACTGTCAACGGAGCAATGTGAGATGCTGGAGGAGGACCTCCTGACAGAGGAAATCCAAAGTGCAACCTGGCTGATGCAGTCAGGAAAGGTGGTGGGGCCCAACGGTCTACCATTGGAGCTATTTAAATGTGCACTAGATCACATGGCGGAGCACCCCCACAGCATGTTTGTTGAGGCGCGGGAGGAGGGGGCACTTCCGCAGGATCAAAGAACGGCCCTAATCGTGGTAATACCTAAGGAGGGCAAGCCCCCGACATTGTGCGAGTCATACCGCCCGATATCGCTCCTGAACTACGAGCCCAAAGTATTAGCTAAGGCTCTTTCACTCCGACTCATCAAGGTGGTGACTTCCCTCATCCACCCAGATCAAACAGGGTTTATGCCCCACAGAAGCACCAGGCTTAATCTGAGATGGCTGTTTGGGGTCCTCCACATGACGTCAGAGCGAACCTCGAATCCGGCGGCCTTGTTGTCGCTGGATGCCCGAATGACTTTCGATAGTGTGAAATGGGAGTACTTATAAGCAGTCTTGGGCGGTCTCGGCTTTGGACCTGAGATTGTGAGCTGGGTGAAACTCCTTTACCATAAGCCACTGGCGAGGGTGTGGGTTAACTCCTCGACATCTCGGATTTTTGAGCTACAAAAGGGGACCAGGCAGGGCTGCCCTCTGTCCCCCCTCCTGTTTGCCCTGGCTCTCGATCCACTGGCTGCATGGATACCCCAGGATCCACTGATATGGGGTATCCCAGTTGGGGATGAATGGGAGGAACGTATATCCCTCTATGCCGATGATGCACTCCTATATGTGGAGAGGCCCAGGCAGTCAATTGATAGAATCCTTCAGATCTTTCGGATCTTCGGTGACCATTCTGGTTATTGCATTAACTGGGACAAGTCGTTGTTGTTTCCGCTGGCGGGAGGAGTGCCTGCTCTCACCTCCAGATGTAAACTTCTGGTGGAAATGTCCTGTTTTAAATATCTGGGGATATATATAACTAGAGACCCAAGTGAGTTTTACCAGAAAAATGCAGAGTCCCAGTTAGCAAGATTCGTCATGGATGCCAAACGTTGGAGTTCGCTACCTCTTACGTTAATGGGCCGAGAGGCACTATTTAAAATGATGACACTCCCAAGGCTGTTATACTCAATCCAGAATACGCCATATGAGATCCCTAAGGTATTTTTTCAGAAAATAGACACAGAACTGAGGACGCTCATATGGAACGGAAGCGCGCCACAAATTGCCCTACGCAAATTGAACAGAGGAGTCTATGAGGGAGGACTGGCTGTACCAGATATCAAGGCTTATTACTGGGCCTCTCAAATGGTGTGCATCAACGACTGGGTATTCACGGATAGATCGGACCCAGCATTCCGAGTAGATAGAGTGGCGATGGGAACTAGGGGCTATCCCTTCCTCCTGTATAACTAACCAAAATTGAGAGATTTACCTCCTCACACACTAACAGTGTTAAAAGCATGGCGGGCTTCAGCTAGGTTCTTGGGTTGGGATGACCCCTCTTTGGGACAGTGTCCAATTGACAGAGGTGGGCCAACTTAGGGACTTTGAAAAGTGGAAACTTCTGGATCTTGACAGTCTAGGGGACATCTGGGGAGGCTAGGCGTATATATCTCATTCCAATCGCTAGGGGAGGTACTGGCGGAAGCTTCGCCGCTGGAGTATCGACTGCTCACTGACCCCCCTTGATACTAAGGCCATCTCATTAATTTATAAAAAGAAATCCTCAATAATTCCCCCGATCCCTACCCAACACTAAAGACCACCTGGGAGGGAGACTTAGGGCAGCTTGATGACGAAGAATGGACAGAAGCCCTTCAAAGTCCACGGGAAGTAGCAATACGCTCCAGATTCCGTTTAATCCAACTGAAGGTCCTACACCGAGTTTATTATCCTAGATCATTTCTACACAAGATAGGCCGTGTGGACAATGGTCTCTGTCAGAGAGGCTGTGGCCAGGAGGGGTCTTTTATACATATAATATGGGAATGCCCGAAGATACAAAACTACTGGGTAAAGTTACGAGATATTATGGCGGGGGTGACAGGAGTAGAGGTTCCATTGGAGCCTAAATGGTTCTTACTGACGATTTCTGGAGATGGGGAATGGCCCAGATATATGAGAATATGGTTGACCTTAGCGGCTATGATCACCAAACGTAACATAACAAAACACTGGGGGGCAATACAACCTTCCAAAATAGCGGAGTGGAAAGCTGACTTAGATTGGTGCCAGCAAGCAGAACGGACTATATATAAAGCTAGAGGCAGTCAGCGACAATTGGAAAAAATATGGGGTCCTTCGAGGATTTGCAGGGGACTGTAATGTGGGAAAGGGAAGGGGGGTTTCCATTAAGGTATTACATTTACCTACTCAATTAATTATCCATTGTGTTTATCTGCCTATCTCTAATCAAAGAATGACTCCAATTTCCGACTGTGTATAATGTATTCTACAGAGTTTATGGCTGAGCATAAAATAATAAAAAAATGTTTAAAAAAAAACCAATGATCTGATACTTCTCCGTGTTAAAACACCTACAACTGTACAATCAACAAATACAGAAATTTCAATTCGACAACTTGATGGCGTCTATGTGAATATGCCACAGATTGTGGCATCTCCTGGTTCTACAAAACCTGCGGAGCTGCCAAAAAATAGACCGGATGGTATCTGGCTACTTCATGCATTATGATGACTTCTCATCGGTTCCAAGTGAACCTGAACTGCCAACCCCGCCTCTCCGTTTCAAGTTGCGAGTTTATACTCTGTATCTTTGGCTGAAAAATACATACTTTTTGTTCCATGAATACATCTCTGGATTACAATTGGATTACTTTTTCTGGTCCTCTGGATCGGTTTGGTAGCTGTCTTTTTCCTGCTTCTGAATGGACACTATGTCCCAGAACGCTCTGAAGTGCAGCTTGTGAACTTGGTTCTGAAACCACATGCATCATCACACCGTGAACTTAGAGACCTGTCCCTGGTGAACATTACAGCAGTTCCTGAAGGAATAGTGTGGGACAGGGTATCGTATGATGTGTATGGTCCTACTGAACTTTTACAAATTCCGTATTTGTTTAAGATTTCTTTAAACTATATCATCACCTCTAGTACTTTCTCTGATGATTGGCACATTGAAACTGTGCACAATGTGCTTGCAGATCTAATGATGAATTGTATGATGGTACATCTAATTTTGGCAACATGTTCTGTTATCAGCATTGTGGTCACCATTTTCTACACAAAACTAGTATCCAACATGCTGTTTATAATTACACACAATGGGAACATTGCCCAACACCACCGAAGGGTAGTTCAAAGACATTTTCACAAAAGATTGCTTATTTTTCTGCTTTTGACATTTTGATTCAGCCTCATATTATTATAGGCTTGTACCTACACCTGCGAAGAAAAATAATGCTAACAAACACCAAGCTGATATACTCTGCTTTCTTTATTTCCCAACTGTCTATACAGGGTTTCAACTTTTGGAAAGACACAATTGACAAAAAATCTGTTTGGGGGACAAAAGATTGGCAGGTTCAGGGAACAGAGGCCTTATTTAGAGCATGCCTCATATCATATCAAATACTTTTCCTGAACACAACGGTACAGCAAACATCTTTTCTTGTTACAGCAAAATTAAAGGACTTGAACACACCGCATATTCCCGTATTCTCACACTTTGAGAATTGGCAGCACTTAACACAGTACAGTGAGGATACACTAGATAACATAATACGTAATGGTTCTTTCAATTCATCAGACCCCAATTGGAAGGGATGGTTGGTTTGGCCGTCAGACACAAATAGGTGTCAATCTAGATGCCTGGATAACATCAAAGGGTTTAAGATTAATAGGCCTGATCAGCGGTATGTACCGACAGAACACTCTGGGGTGGTGACATCTTATAGCGTTGGGAAGTTGTGCCTTGATTGGCTGAAAACCTCAACACTTTTCCAGGTGAAGCAACACTTGTCCCTTCTTTCTGATGACATGGATCTCAGGGACTTTTTATTAGGTCCCTGGAACCCACGTCAAAAGTCCTTTTTTGTGTGGAGTATACAACGAGCTGTGGAAGATTTCTCAACAGGAAGCTTCTGAGAGATTGCGTGAGATCGACAGGATTAATTTAGAAAAGGCTTTGGATGTGGTTAACAATTGTATGACTACATTGTCCTCCATGATTCACTGGGCAACACAGTGTCTTCTGTAATTGACATCATACAGCAAGACATGTCTATTTTACAACATGGCCAGTCACAATTGCGGTCCATCATGATATTGAGCTGGACGTTACAAACGTTACGTTCTGGCCACGTGCCATGGCGTTACATAAATAGTACTAGTCTGTTTTCTGAATATGATTTAATGGATAGGGAAGATAGTTATGGCATGCAGAAATGCAAAGTATACCATGTTGCACATTGAAAAATTGGACAAATTACCTTTCACCATGGCTGAGACACCTTCCACTGATTGGATAATCCATGGTTACATCACCCTACCCGTCACGACTTTCAAATTCCAATATTGTCTCCAATACCAACAGGTAGGCAGACATGAAGCTCTAGGGGAAGGTTATGTGCATGAGTATTGGGAATTACCATGTCAGATACAAAAGGAATAGTGCACTTTTTTAAATGCATCGGCTATGGTCTAGTAAGCACCTTTCAGACGATTTTCGGAGTTATACCATCTTTCATACACTCCGTGTTGGGAAGCATTTTTTGAAGGCTCCCACTTGTCCTGCTACTTGTGGCGGGAATCCTGATTTTAATTTTTCTGCTCCGCAATGGACGTCCCAGTTCAACCCGGAATGGAGACAGCACTGCTTGTGCTGTGATGCAGTGAGCGCGTGGTACACTGCTTCGGCACACCTCGGCTTCAAGAACTGAATGAGCAGTAGTTCTTATCCTTCAGGCCAGTCTGGCTTGACTGCATGCAACCTGTTTTCCGCTGTCTGCTTTGCAGCTACAAATGTGTCCTGGATATATGTCTCGGGTCACAATTGGTTGCGCCATCGGACGTTGGAGTACTGATGGACCCCTTAAAGGCCCATGTGTATTGTCTCCAGCGTATTCCATTGATGATGAATGCATTCTTAGAGCCACCCTGGGATGCTTTGTCTCCTAGTGATGTGAACAGCTGCTCTGCAGCACACTTATGGGTAACAATGCCTCCCTCAGCGGCTGCTGTGGAAACTGGATGGAATCACCTTTGCTACATAAACCTGCTACAAGGCGCGCCTCTGGGAACGTCATCTGCAGTTGTGGGCAACAGCAATGTTGCGTCTGCCACTCGGAATACATAAACATTTGTCCCTTTTTTCCATGTGAGAACGATTTGGCTTGTTTTTTTAAACATAAGGATTCAAAGCAGTTATGTTTTATTTCTCCAGGCACCATGGCTTTCTGCATGCTTGGGATTTCAAATAGTATAATGACGTTAGGCTTTTAAATAAATATTTTAAAGGGAAGCTTGCTTTTAGATGATTTTACGAGTAGTTTTTAAATTTGTAAGCTTATTTCCTTATGATATGCTGGCTTTTTAGATAGCTTTTATATATATCAACCCTTAGTATGAGGAGTGGGTGTTATATTCCCGGGTTAGGCCCATGTAGTGAAGCAGCTTATTTCTTACATTGTCCTCACAAAAGATATTTCAGCTGTGAACTTTTGCTGCACACATTTGCATGCATGACAATGTTGAATTAGTTTCTCTGAAACTACTTTGTTTACACATTTAGCTTTGCAGAACATTATCACGATGCCTCGAACATCATGTACTAGGCCTCTGTGTGCACTTTGTACAAATGTCATCCTATCTTCATCCACGGGCGTGGCAGGGCTATCTACTTATCCATAACATCACTAATCTACGTGTACATCACAAGGCTGCTTTCTATTATAAATAATGAGCATCCCAATCGATTAGCAGAGTAGGCACTTCAACTGACACCGAGGGTCCTTGTATGGTGAGGATTCACCACGCGGCCTGACATCTCATGAGGAGTGTCCAGTTCGTGATCAAAACTGGGTCCTTTATTCTCTCCCATCAGGTAATTGGGTTGGATCGTCCCTTGGGGGGATTCTTGGCTTTACACCTACACACACTCTAGGTACACTTAGAGTAGGGTTCACATAGTAGGAGTACGCTCGATTGCTGCCTTGTTTTATATACCGTAAAAGAAACAATTGATGGACGGAATGCTGGACAATGCAAACATTCACCCCCAGTCACAAGGATCTGGGTTTAATCCATCATTCTTTTGCTCACCACACCACCCCAGTTTGGACCCAGCCATATGCAAATCAGTCTTGGCATGGTGAGCAAAAAACGATGGATTTAGGCCCAGATCTCTGTACTGGGGTGAATGTATGACATTGTTCTGCATTCTGTCCATCAATTGTTGTTTTTGCATTTGTTTTATATACCTGCATATATACACTGCTTTAGCACCATGGTAGAACTTTATCTACTATTTACGCTTTCAGTGCTCATAATCACTTTTATCTGCTTCTGTCTATTAATCATTGCAGCACATGTATTCTTTACAAGAATAACGTTGGTTCAATAAACTTATTTAAAATGTCCCATTGTGTATTCTTTGTATACTTCTCTGAGAATAAGTAAGCACAAGTGACTGAGCGAAAGGTTCTGTACCGTTTCCACGATTCCTGAGGGGTCAGGGTTGTCATGTTCAGTGGTTGCCAGAATCTAGTGGCACAGTAAGCCCGGGACCCACGTCTGGGCATACCCGGCGCATTTAGGGCGAGAAAGCAAAAGACACACAGAAGATAGACGGAATGCAGAGCAAATCAAACATTCACCCCCACTGGGGTGGCATGGCGAGCAAAAGAACGATGGATTTAACCCAGAACTCTTGACTAGTGGTGAATGTTTGATTTGCTCTGCATTCCGTCCATCATCTGTGTGTCTTTTGCTTTCTCGCCCTAAGTGCGCCGGGTAGGTCCAGACGTGGGTCCCGGGCTCACTGTACCACTGGATTTAAGCTAGCCTGGCTGATATGGGGTGATGCCCCAAAACCAGTCCCAGGATGCTTGTTTCTGGTCCAGGGAGCAACTGGCTTGGCAGTTCAGGCTGGACTGTTCCCATGAGGCACAGGGTCAACACTGATTTGCATATGGCTGGGTCTAAACTGGGGTGGCATGGTGAGCAAAAGAACAATGGATTTAACCCAGATCTCTTGACTGGGGGTGAATGTTTGATTTGCTCTGCATTCCATCCATCATCTGTGTGTCTTTTGCTTTCTCACCATATGCCAATATGGCATGAACAAAACAATTACTTTCAAGTATAAGACAAGTTACAGCTTCAAAATTAATGCATTTATCAATTGACGGATGACATTTGTCATTTATGCCATTGTTTGTACCTGTGGTAAGGTTGATATAGGTAGTACCACTAGAGAACTGAGATTCAGAATAACAGAGTTGGCCTAACGGCTAGGGCGGTCGACCTCAAATCTGGGGAACCGAGTTCGAGTCTCGGCAAGGACGTGCAACATCCTGTGATTTTGGGCAAATCACTTAATCTCCCTGTGCCTAACAAAAAATGAAAGTGTCCTCATGTAAAGCAACTGCTGCTCATGTAAAGCGCTCTGATACCCGATACCTTCTGGTCAAGTTCGCGCTATATAAAACTCCATAAAAAAAAAAGAACATGCCAAGGCCAGCCGCAATAGAGACACATCATACCCACTGTACTCTCATGAATATAATCGAAATGCAAAATGCCCATTTAGATTTCATGGAATTGATATGGTGAAAGCAGATGAACATGGTGGTGGTAGGGAATGCTTACTTAGACAAAGTGAAGCCAATTGGATCTCTTGTCTATGAACAGTTGAATTTGGCCTCAATAAGAAACATGAATTTCACTATTATTTGTAACAAATTTTGAAGTCTAGATGGTCTGCTTATAGAGTAAAAGAAGGGGGCATCAATGTCTCTTGCTGTGATCTTAAGTTGAGAATAGGGTTAACCCCTTCATTTTTACTCGATTTTTATGATTTGTCATTACTGCGATATCACCACTTCTTTTGAATATATTCAAGGGTAGTAGCCTTTGTTTCCCTGTATTTGATATAGTAATTATGTAATCTGTTAATGTCTCATCCCACTATACTGTGTCTTTTTATAATTTGCAACTTGGTGGATCTTTCAGGAGTGGATTTGTAATTTATTATTATTACTGGTTTCGTAGCGTGCTTGGTTACTCCATTCGGAGTGTCTCTGCACTAGCCTTCAAAGACCACCAGGTTTCCGCATAAAATCAAGACATTTATTGTTGTCTAAAAAACACTTTATACGTTTTTTCCGGAAGGTGGTTTTCAAGCATTCTAATCTCAGTTCAGAAGGGAGGGAATTCCACAGTTTTGCTGTCAAGTAGCTGAAGGAGCAACCACCTAGCCATGATCGTTTTATTATGGGGATCACCATCAGTGCTGCCCCTGAGGACCTCAAACATCCATTTGGCTGGTACCATTTAATTAGGGAAAAAAGGTAGTGAGGACCTCTCTGGTGCAGAATTTTATGCCCGAAACAAAGAGTTTTAAAAGAGACACTTTCCCTTATAGGAAGCCAATGGAGTTTAGAAAGGGCATCACCCATGGGGGAGTATTTAGGAATATTTTTTGCAACAGCCGAGCAGCCGCGTTCTGGACCCGCTGAAGTTTCTTCAGTCATTCCTGCATTCCCTCAAGTTAAAGGGCATTGCAATAATCCAGTCTGGAGACTAACAGGGCTTGAACTACTGGCTTCCTTGCAGATCTAGAAAGGAGCCTTAGGATTTTGCGTAGTGTTTTTGGAATGCCAAATCATGTTCCAAGGCAAGGTATGGTCAAATACAAAGCCAGATTTTTTTACTTTAGGCTTAGGCATAGGTGTAAGACCAAGATTGTCTGGCCACCACACTGGGACCAAATGGAGGGTTGTTTCCCCACAACCAGGACTTCAGTCTCATCCAAGTTTAGTTTCAGGCAGCTGGTGTCCATCCATTTGGCTAGGTCCACCAGACATGCTCTGAAACTATCCGCATTGGTGCCTTCGTCCTGCGCCAGAGTAATAATTAGCTGAGTGTCATCCGTATACAACACTATCTGCACGCCTTGATGCTCGATCACATCAACTAGTGGAGCATATAAAGATTAAAAAGGGTTAGGCTCAGGGCAGAGCCTTGCGCGGTACTCCTTACTGTAGTGGGAGAGTCTAGGAGGTATAGGCTGCAGTGATACCTGGAAAGTTCGATTCTGGAGATAGTCTGTCAGCCATTTGAGTGTCTGACCCCCAACACCGAGCTGCCATAGTCGTTCCATTAGAAAACCCTGGGACATGTTGTCGAAAACCACACTCAGGTTGAGCATGACCAGGGCAGCCTTCTTACCCTCATCCACGACAAGTATTAGTGATTCCGAGGCTAGTAGTAGGGCTGATTCTGTACTAAATTTAGGTCTGAAACCCGACTGGGTTTCGTGTAGCAAGCCATTTGTCTCGATATACCTCATCAGCTGTTGGTTGACCTGTTTTTCTGCTATTTTAGCAAAAAAAGGAAGTAGAGAGATAGGTCTGAACTTCTCTGGCTTAGATGAATCCAGAGTGGGCTTCTTTAAAAGTGGGACCACAGTTGCATGTTTCCATTGCGAGGGAACTTGACCGGTGGTAAAAGACAGGTTCAGCAGTTGGCACAGCAGCGGAAGAATCACTCCCATTCCTTGCTCTAGAATGGAAGGTGAAGCAGGGTCAAAAGGGGAGCCTGATTCTACTTTGATAGCCAGAGCATGGGTCTCTTCGGTAGATAAATTAGATATATTCAGGAAGGCCTCATAGCATGTAGGGGGCAGTGGCCATGAGGTTGGCTTTGGGTGGTCCTTTTCTGAAAAAAACTGGGCAATTTGATTGAAGACTATATATTGGATTTAAGAACAGCAAACCTATGCCTGCTTGCCATGAACTTTGGGGATGTACGGCGTATTTGATTTGTGCTGATTGGAGTGTATACCATCTTTTAGAATGGATCAGCAATATGTAGGAATAGTAGATATTTACTTGTTTGCTTTAACCTTTACAGATGTAAGGCTTCCTAGAATTATATGTATTCAAGTATTTACTTTTTCAAAATGGCTGACATGTTTTGGATACATGTCCCCTAATCAGTCTTCATGTGACCATAGCTTCCCGTGAATGTTTTTGATGTTTAAAGATCAAGAACATTGCTGATGTTCTCGTTATGTGATTTGGTAGGTTATTTGGAATGAATCAATAACATTTAGGAATAGTAAGCTATGGCTCATGCATCCCTAACTTTGTGGATGAAAGGTTTATCTGGGCTGCATGCATTTGAGTATTATTTCAAAATGGGCGACACATTGTGGTTATGTGTCTTGAAAGGTAACCATAACAAGGTCTCGATTACTTGTGAAGTCGTGGATGTTTTATAAAAATGCTAATCCATTTTTTGTTTTTGTTCCCAATTAAATATTGTGGTTGTAAAGCAACAATCCAAATATTAGAGAGGTCTTGATACATGCTTTACTTTATTTTATGTTAATGCACAAGTGGACACAAATCGTGAAAAATCTGTGCTGAAATCTTCATTTTAAACAGTCTAACATCAGAGAACTCATGAAGCTTAGATCTAATATTGGTAGACATAGATGCTTATGTGTAGGATTATTTGTAGTTGTGACATTAGTATTGATTGTTTTGCTTCTAATATTGAGTCTGTTCCATTCTTCTTCTGTGGAGGAGCCTAGATCTACAAGTGCCCCTTAAACACTATTTACTAGTGACAATAGTTTACCTGCACTAGATGAGAATGACTTACACATAGATGCATCTAGCAGAGAATATTCATTGAACACTAACTCTAAATTGCTTTATGAATATGTTGACACTATGGATGCTAGAGATTGCAACGTTTGCATGCAGTTACCTGCATCAGTTGCTGAGGGAATTATATACCATCACCTCCCCTTGACATATGGAGTTACATATAGTTTATTACTGAGCTTATTTTATGGAAAGGGTCATTTTCAGTATTATTACTCGAATCATGACTTAGTATTTTCAGAAATTCCTGTGTTGAAGCATCTAACTCATCACCCTGATGTTAAACCCTCAGAAGTATTGGGACATTTCTTTAGACCTTCCATGACATTGGACACAGCTTATGTGCTTAGACATAATTTAACTTGTTCCTTAACAAGTATAGAAAAGAAATTCATAGATTCATTAGAAGACAGACAAAGAGATATACTGGCGAAAGCAGCAAATCATTCAAAGGTACCTCATTAGGCTAAAGGGGAAAGTGAGCATAGGTTAGTGGGAAAGTTAGCAGCTTTAGCTCTAGATTGGCAACATAAAGGGAAATATGTATATTCATTAGAAAGTCCACAATAGTCACACATTATGTGGGAAACAGTGAATGTGATCATACATTTGAGGTTAGTGGAAATTGGGGATTATATTTAGATGGAGCAGATCCTGTTTTTCCTGGATTTTATTACATTTGTGGTAAAAATGCATTTTACAAGTTGTCCAAAAGATGATATTGAACATGTTACCTAGGGATAGATTTTCCAAAAATGTATCACGTGGAACACTTGATGACCCAATAGGGGGGGGGGGGAACATTCAAGGACAAAGAGAGGTGCCAGTGCTAGTGAAATTGTAGGAGACATCGTTGGTGCTTTAACACCATCTGCAGGAGTGATACTTACCTTTATAAGATCAGAAAGCTTTCTACTGTAGTTGATAAGTTGTCTACTAGTACAGCTGGAGGATTTTTAGTTATAGATACGGAAATGGCTGCCACCAGATCTATGGTTTTGCAGAATCGACTTGCATTAGATGCCCTTCTTGCGAAGGAGGGTGGAGTCTGTTGGATGTTAAAAGTTTAGCAATGTTGTACGTACATTCCAGACAACAGTAAGGACTTAAAGAAATACATTAAGAACATTACTGACTTAAAGAAAGATTTGAAAGGCAACAGGTTCTTGGGAAGTATTAGGGAATGGATTTTCTGCTATAGGCAGATGGTTTGGAAACTTAGGGAGTGGAATTGTTGGAAACATCTTCAACCTTTGGTGATAATAGCTCCTCTTCCCACTTTACCAGGACACATGGCGGTGGATGGGGCAGCTTGTGGGCATTTCATCAGGTAGTGGCCACTTCAGATGTGGTGGGGGGCTGGATCTCCTTCAGTGGCGGTGCAGCACACCTGACGTGTTACGGGCACCATATGTCAGCTCCTGTACTCCACCCCTTTTCACAATCAACCTTCGGCCTAGCTTCACTCCATTCAACATGCGGGCTCTCCTCATGCCCAGAGGGTGCACTGACCCTTTTCCTTGTTGCCTCTGCTTCACTGGGGTAGCATAGTGCTGGCATTAGGTGTTGGGGCACCTCAGACTCAGGCCTTTACTCCCCCCAAGATCAAGCACGAAACGGCTGACTATGCACACACACGGCTCGACCCCCTCCTTGTCATTGTAATGTTGTGGGTGCTAGGCCCACATGCTGATGAATGACACACATGGACACAGTAGTAGGGTGCTGGATAAGTGGCCCAGGGCACGTGCGTCCGGACCCTTTTTTTATTATTAGGGTCACCTGACCGGTGACACCTGTGATGGGTGGGTGTTAAGTATATTTCATCACACTCCTGAGCACTAGAATGTGTCCAGCAGGACACTAGAGGGTAGCCCCCAACCGTAGGGGATTTCTTTCTCTCTCATGTATTTTGTAACAGATTTGAACATTTTTCGCTTGGCTAGGGTATATGCTGATATGTCTTGAATGATAAGCATTTCATCTCCTTCAAACTGATTTTCTTTTTTTTTTTGTCAGTGAGGCCTGGATAAGTTCTTCTTTCTCTTGATAAAAATGAATTCTTGTGAGAACATTAGGTATAAGATTTCTTCTTCTTTGCAAGTCTGAGTACACTCTATGTGTTTGATCGAGAATAATGTCTGTATCATCCGAAATCCCCAAGAGTTTCGAAATAGTTTCTGCAAATGGGGGTAAATTCAGAGTCCAATATGGTTGGATTTAATCCCTTTATTCAGAGATTATTTGGATGGCTATGATTTTCTACATCATCAATCTTCATCATGGGATGTTGTAATCTTTTGAGGGCGGCCAGCCTCTGGAATAGCATATCATGTTCATGGTCATGGTAGATCACTGTGCTTTCAAGTTGTTCTGCGCACTTTCAGTTTCTGTAAATGGTGGTCACTGATCGATTTGTTAATATCTTGTCGCAAAGACTACATTTCTTTTCAAAATTCCTCCATCAAATAATGGAAATTGCTTTTTGTAACAGGAAAAAACAGACATCTCTGGTTTAGCGACCAGAGTATTGATGTCTGTTGTTTGGAGACAGATTTGCCTTATTATTGGGCCAAAAAAGCTCCCTTTATGGTTGCCACTTTTGTTATTTGGTTTTAGTGTTATTACCTTTAAAGAGACAATGCCAGTTTTCTAGTAGTCGCTATTAAAGCCCGTTTGTCGTCATCAATTGTGTGTTGTTGGTATGCCAAATTTCTTTTGGCATTTGAGTTCTGAGTGCCCAGTATCCGTAATCAGGCCAATTGAACAGTTTGCTGCTGCTGATTGTGCCTTTCGCCTTATTTACTGCATTGTATTAATTTCCCTTTATATGGAGTTAAGGAATTAAGTCTCCTTTTTTGGTCCTGAATGTTACATAGCATTTGTTATTGCATCCACCTTGAGTATTCGCGATACCAAAGCATTTCAAGCCAGAGATGTAGCAACCAACCTCCTCTTCCTCTCAGTGCCTAGTGTACATCAGGCAGAGTCTTCAAGGCTAACACCACTGTCCTCAGCTCAGCAGCTGTCGTAGGACCTGTGTCATGTCACTGCGGCACCTGGCACTCACCACACTTCATGGGATGGTGTTCCTTGACACTTTAGTGGGATTCTTCATTTGGTATCACAAGGCTGCTTCTGCTCCTAATCCTTCTTGTATATAAACACAGGACAAGGGAACCCTATAAGTCAGAAGGGACCAAGGGTAGTAGTATGATATTAGAGACAACGGTCCCTTTCAAGAAAAATACATAACCATTACCACAGAACTACAATCAGGGTTGGGTATATTAGTATCCAAATGGAAGGTATTTGTATTTATTCACATATTAGATAAACACGAAAAAACATACAGTATCATGAAGTGAGCAAGAAGTGATGGGGTTCTTGGAAATCAACAGATTTCCTGACCTCAGGCATATAACTACAAGGTGACTTTGTGGTGATGCAAAAATAACAGTAGTCACAGTTAAAGGAACATCTTGTACTCCGCATAAATCATAAATAAGGGTTGGAGTTAAGATGTGGTTGTCGACGACGTTTCGATCCCCAACAACGGTTATGGGATCATCATCAGGACTAGTGAATCAGAATGCCTGAGAGGTTGCCTAAATATGGCAGGGAGGAGGGGTAGGAGAGTGGAAGGAGGGAGGAGGAAAAACGGGAGGGGTTGAGGGAAGAAGAAGAAAAAGAGAGAGGTTAGGGGTGTGAAGATGGGACTTCTCAAATCTCATGGTTGAAAGCATAATGTGGGCGATGTGGGAATGGAGGGTGGTCCATCACATGCTGGGGACCCAATGTGGTCAGTTTCACTGAGCTGAGACTGAACTAGTATGCAAAGGTGAGTCCATGCAGGTAGTGAAATTAATATTTGAAAATTTAAACGTGCATACAGACCCAGGAGGTGACGACTATATTGTGCTGACTAGACAAGCAATAAGGTGGGGGAAGCCGGGCTTACTTTGGGTCCGGGATGTGGACCACAGGGTGGTATCCGGGAAAGGAACGATGTCCTACCAGTGGCAGCTGGCAGTCGAGAGCGCGCAGGCTCGGAAAGAATACTATAAAACATATAAGCAATGCGTGAGGGTCAACAGAATTCGGAAGTAGGGAACTGTAGCGGAGACCGTGGTCTCGTTGTGACGCTTACCGAGGGTTGATTAAGGGGGAGATCAAAGTCTCATCCCCGGCGTGCTTCTGGAGTGGCTCCTGTTCGAGCGAAGAAGGACCTAATCCTTCTTGTATCACCCCTGGTAGATGAATTGGACTGGCTAGTATGAAGGTAATGTCCTACTCCATGGCATACCAGACTCCAAACTGGCATCACTGAGGAGCGTTCTACACGATGCAGCACATCTCATCCAGGGCCTGTAAAAATATGATCACATCAGCCCGATCTTGATGAAACTCCATTGCTTCCCCTTGCTGGCCCTTACCAACTTCAAAAACAGCTACATTATTTACAAAGCTAATACACCTACCACTCCTGCTTATCTTGCAGACAAGCTCGCCATCTCTGGTGGATATTAGCATACCCGCAGTTAGGACATTGCTAAAGTGAATTTAGTTATTTCAAGTCAACCTTTATTGTTAGATCAATTAAAATCATTACAATATGCAAAGTGCTAGTGCAAAAAAGAGCTATCATTTGTAGAAAATCGTGCAGTAAGGAAAGTGCAAATGCAAAATGGGAACAATAAATTAGTTATAAAATGTTTACATTAAGCAAAAGATGCAGTTTGTAAAAACATTAGATGGCAATTAAAAACATTGGGGTTCAGCTAAAATGTTGCAATCTACAATTTGCAGGAAGGAGAGTGGATTGATTACTGTCAAAGCGACGGTTAGGTTGCTATTGCCTTCTTCAAGGCCCCTTCGGCGCCTTGAAGATATTTTACAGTCCGGAAGATTGTTTTCTGTTCTGCTGATTTGAGGCAGGCCAATATGGCTCATCTGAAGGAGCACACCCTTTACTGATTCCATAGAGGGGCAGCCATAAGACGGAGGCTTAGAGTGGAATTGCAGAGGCAGATGATGTGCACCAAATCTTCAGTCGCTAGGTGATGTAGTCGACAGGTCATTTTTTCTTCTGCCCTTAGCCAGTGCATGTTGTGCGTGTAGGAGGGCAAGATCCCAAAGCGATATATCAAGTATTTGATATTGTCACACAGTTTAAAACTTCTCCCAGGTATTGCTGTAGTTCCAGGATCTTGTAGCTGTTTAATATTGACCAGACATGGGAGCGTTTTTCTAGAGTTGCCCTGTCTTCTAATGAAGATATTATTTTAGTTGTTTTATTGACGGCTCTTTTGAAAATGTCATGGCTCACTGCTGCCTGCCATAGTTCTCCTAGCCCGAACAGGTTGATCATTTCATCAAGATGGTCTTGTGCTGGTGAGCATGATCTTTTAGAAGTTTCCTGCCATATGTGATAGTTAATTGAATTTTCCTCAGGAGATTTAAGCTTGTGGCAAAAGATGGCAAAGGCTGCATGCCTGGCATAAGACTGTTTTGTTAGCCGAAACTGTTGCGTGGTCTGGACTGGTGATGAATGGCGGGGGAGCTGGAATATTTGCCTGTATATTCTTACAATTGTGGTGTCCAGAGTTATTGTGTCTCTACTCCGGAGAGCCTCACAACCATAGGCCAGAGTTGGGACCATTTTTGCCCTTGCAATTTCTAATATGTGGCTGAATGAGTGCCCGTTTAGATTCCTAAACTTGACCATGAGCCCTGCCGCCAAGGTAATCCCTTTCCTTTTAATTTCCTCCTTGTGCGGTTTAAATAAGCCGTTGTTATGGAATAAGAGGCCAAGGTATTTACATTTTTGTTTCCTCAACCTTGTTCTTGTCAAGATACCAGTTAGCCTTTTCTTGGGACATGCTCCTGGCGAGAATCATGATTTTTGTCTTTTTGCTGTTTATTTTCAACTCATTTGCCAAGGAGTATGCTAGGGTGGCTCCCAGGAAACGCTGCATGATAACCCTGGTTCAGCTTAGTTCAACCCTGGTTCAGCTTAGTAACACCAGGTTGTTGGCATAGAGAAGAATTACTCCTATCTGCACGTGCACTTTCATTACCGATCCCCGGTCCGCCACGGCCTCACAGCCGATTGTTGCGGAGGGACGTGGCTCCACCCCTTAGCCTCCTCACTTCCGGATCAGAAACCTATTTAGTTGCACACCAGAACGGACGCGCAGCGGTAAGCTGAAGCGCGCCGCGCCGATTAAGACAGCCAGCATCTTTTTTTTAAATTGTAAGTGTGTGATTTTGTTAACTTTTAAACTAATTTTAAACTGGGTTAGGGCAACTGAATTGCTCCTATCTGCACGCGCACTTTCATTACCGGGCCCCGGTCCGCCACGGCCTCACAGCCGATTGTTGCGGAGGGACGTGGTCCACCCCTTAGCCTCCTCACTTCCGGGTCAGAAACCTATTTAGTTACATGCCAGAATGGACGCGCAGCGGACGCACGCAGCGGGCGCGCCGCTGGCGCGCCGAAGGCACGCCAAACGCAAGCCCGTCTGTGCCCGTCCGCGTCCGTTTGGGGCCAGGGGCCAGGACTCCTGCACCTTCCAATCCAAAGAGATTGCACTATGAGGCAGAGGAGCTGCTTCGATTAGATAGACCTACCACGGGGAACTGTCAACACTTTATTCACCCAGATGGTAGTCCAACCAACTGTCCATACTGCTCTTTCAAATTAACAACGGACCTAGAGTCAAATCCACTCCCACCTATTTCATATAAAATGTTCCTGCTAAACTGCAGGTCACTACCTAAGCACGTAATGGAAATCTCCATCCTTCTGGATGAAGAAAGGCCAGAGGTCCTGTTCCTGACCGAAACCTGGCTAAACCCTGGGTCGGAGCCGGACCTTGTCCAGGCCCTCCCTCTGGGCTATAGCATCCAGAGGCTTGATCGCACCTCAGGGAGAGGTGGCGGGATTGCCATAATATATAAAAATTACCTAACCTGCCGCATTTTTGGTAACCCAATACCGGACTGCGAGAATTTTGCCTTTTCAATAGGATTTACTCCCTCACTCACTCTGTCTGGCATACTAATATACCGACCCCCAGGGCCATTGGGACAATTTGGTCATTCCCTGCCTGACTTAGCAGCCAACTCGGCCAATACTTTGGCCAACTTTACTCTATTAGGAGACTTCAACCTGCACTTCGATGATCCCTCACAGATGGCCGCAGTAGAGATTACGAGAGATCTAGCTGCATATCAGCTTCACCAAAAAGTTGTCAATCCCACTCACAAGAAAGGGCACTTATTAGACCCTATCTTCTCCAACGTGAAGGAATTAGTAGGGGAGAATCCAATACCAGTACCATGGTCTGATCCTTTTCTCATTCCATTTCTCTGGACCCCTAATTATACCATACCCCACGCCAAACCAACCAGCATAAGGTCATGACCCTGGTCCAAGTTATCAATGGAACAATGGACTGCAGAGTTAGAAAAAACAAAACCAGCACCAAATTCTGATGTTATCATCGCTAACGATAATTTTAACAGATGGATAAAGGATTCCTTAGATCTACTTCTTCCTATAAAATCAATCCAGGTGAAAAAAGGTAGCAATAGAATGGCATGGTACTCTGCCAAACTTCGGGAACTAAAACAAACTTGTAAAAAGTTAGAAAGAACCTGGAGGAAGGATTTTTCTCCACACAACAAACTGAAATATAGGGAGGCTATAAAAGCATATAAAGCCGAAATCAAATCAGCCCAGGCAGCTTTTTACGAAGAAAAAATTTCATCGGCAGGCAACTCTGCGTCCGAGATCTTTTGCATTGCGAAGCCTCTCCTCAGAGTTCCCCCTCCCTCAGTGACCCTTGACACTTCAGGTTCACGCTGTGACAAGCTTGCAGAATTTTTCCACAATAAAATACAAACTATATACACTTTATTCCCCCAGCTGGAGAGCCAAATTTGGGATTCTAGTCTTTGCAGCACAGACTCCCACCTAGATATAATCCCTTTGATGGACAATGAGACTCTAGATCGCATCATGTCTCAAGTAAAGAGCGGGTCACCTAAAGACCCTGCACCTCCAAAAATTCTGAAACAGGTGGCTGGAACAGTCTCCCCTGCTATCCTGGAGTTGACCAACGCCTCTTTTGTATCTGGAGTGGTCCCCCCACCCTGGAAGGAGGCAATGGTGAAGGCCCTCCTCAAAAAACCCAGTCTAGACTCTGACTCCCTGGGAAACTACCGTCCTATTTCACTTCTCCCAGGGATCAGCAAAATAGCTGAAAAACATGTAAATTCAGTGCTGTCCACCTTCTTGGAGACAAATACACTTATCCACCCGTCACAAACAGGTTTCCGCCCACTGCAAGGCACAGAAACAGCCCTACTCTCAGTTGTAGAAGAGTCAAAATAAATTGTGGATGCCGGAGGCATCGCCGTGGTCATACTTTTAGACCTCAGCGCAGCCTTCGACACGGTAAACCAACTCCTGGTCCACAGACTTAGGAGATCAGGAGTGAACGGGGTTGCGCTGGCCTGGCTGCGATCCTTTCTGAGTGACAGATTCTTTCAGGTCTTTGACGCTGACGTGGCCTCAAAACAGTTGCCTCTTCGCTGTGGGGTTCCCCAGGGGTCATCCCTGAGCCCCACATTATTCAACGTGTATATGAGCCCTTTAGCTAAGCTGGTGGTGCCTTTTGGGGTACAGATAGTGACCTATGCAGATGACACCCAACTGGTGGTAGGACTCAACCATGCCGACATCGCATCCCCCAATATTCGACAGTGCTTGGAAGAAACTGCTAAATGGATTGATGAGTCCTTTTGAAATTAAATGGGGAAAAACCGAGCTGATGATCCTGGGGAACCGGTCCCCCATTGATGTTAACACTATATGGCCAAACACATTGGGTCCTGTCCCCACTCCTAAGCCCCAGATAAAGAGCCTAGGTATCTGGCTAGACCAGGACCTGACTTTCAAGGCTCAGGCACGCAAGGTGGCGGCCTCATGCTATGGCATCCTGAGGATGCTTCGGAAGGTCCTCCCTCTCCTTCCTTTTCAGGCCAGGAAACTTATGGTTCAGGCTCTCATTCTGTCGTGTCTTGACTATGGTAATGCCCTTTATTTATGTGCTCCCTGTGCAACACTGTCCAAACTGCAAATGGTACAGAATTGGGCAGCCAGAATTCTTCTGAACATTCCAAAATTCCAATCAGCAAAACCAGCCTTAAAATCTCTGCATTGGCTTCCGATCAAGGAGATAGTTGAATTCAAGGCAATGTGCATAATAGTACACAAGTCACTGGCCGGGAAAAGTCCTGCTATCAATCATTCCATTATTCGCCCCTATCGTGCCAACAGACGCCTTCGATCTGACCACTTACATCTAGCCACTGTTCCAAAAATTAGGAAAGCCAGAAGCGGAGGCCGTTTGTTCTCCTATAACGCATCGAAGCTGTGGAACTCTCTTCCCCTTGACCTACGGAAAGAACCCAACCAACTTGTCTTCCGTAAATTGTTAAAGACCTGGCTATTTCCTTAATCCGGTTGCTACACTGTTCCTTCCGCTGTGAGCGCTGGGATGCCTCCGGGTAGCCATGCGCTATATAAAAGTATCTTCATTCATTCACTTGATAATTGCATCGACCCTAATTTTGGAGCGTCCAAGTTTACGGAGGTCAGGGCTGGCAGTAGATCTGCCAGGAATAGATTGAATTAAATGTGTGCCAAGACGCATCTCTGTTTGAGACCACTTGTTGTTGGGATAGCCCTCAATAGACTCCCCAGCTTGATTCTAACCCATGTGTTAGAGTTTAGGTTTTAGATTACTTTGAGAAGTAATGGGGGGAGGCACCTGTTTTTTAGTTTTTTTCAGAGCCTTTTGCAATTTACACAATCAAAGCTGGCTTGATAATCGATGTAACAGAGGTAGAGAGGGTGTTTTGCAGTTTTAGAGAAATCAAAAATGAGTGATAGAGGCATTGTGTTTGTTGAGGTTCCGGTTTTCCTTGTGAAGCCTGTTTGGTTAGGGGGAAAGATTGAGTTTGAGATGGCCCAATAGCAGAGATGTTCCAGTAGGATTCCGGTATAGTATTTCGCCTCATTATCGATGAGGGCTATTTCCCTATCTCGAGTTTGTTGCCTCCTTTAAAAAGGGGGAGATAATTTAGCCTATCCATGAGGCTGGGATGATTGCTCTTTTTAGAGAGTGATTGAAAAGTGGTGCCATTGCTTCTGTCCATTTTGTCGGGTCTGTCTTATAGATTGGCTGTGAGATACTGTTTGGGCCTGGTGCTCCTGTGGTACACCCCTTTGCTATCTGCCGGAGTACATCGTTGGAAGCTATGGTGAGAGTTCTACCTGAGACCGATGCCGGCTCTGCTGCCAAGTCAATTCCCTCAGGCAGGTCGGCCCCTGAGTCTTGCAAGGTTACGCTTGTGCCGATTTGCCAACTGAAATGGGCATGTAAGTAGGCGGCCCAAACGTCTTCTGTAATACTGGATTCCAGCCTGGGATGGACAGGACTTTTTAGAGCATTTACCATTTTCCAGAATATGTTAGAATTTGGTACTTGTGGTTTCAGATAAGTGTGGCCCAGAAAGTCTCTGTATTTTGCCTCTTGATGGCCCATATTGCTCTTTAATTTAGGTATTTGCAAAATGCTTATTAAAATTATAATGTGTAGGATTTACGTCTAAAAATGAAGTGTTTTAAACACAAACATTTTAGTAGGCAAACATACTTATAAACCATAGGCCTAATACATAGAAATGAAGCATGGATTTTAAATTTAGATCCTGGTAATTTGATAATTTGTTGTTTTAGACGATTGATAGTGAGGTTCTCAATGCAGAAGATGCAGACGACAGGTAAAGTGATTCATGGGAAGGAATTTTGGAAAACAAGGAGGATGTGCCTGTAACATTCAAGGATACATGTCTGAAAGATGATTGTTACTGTGGTGAGAAGATGGGGAGAAAGCCATTCACATGAGTGCACTGAAATCCTATTGGTTAACTTGAAGAAGAAAGAACATCAATATTAGTACATAGAAAAAGTGTTTTTATATTAGTGCGTGTTCTTAAACTGGAGAGGGGCTTTTCATTCCTTTCTTTCACTAGACAAAGAAGGCTGAGACCCTATTTTCCATCCCTTAGACTAAGAACAGCATTTCATACTGTGTCTCTTTTCATGACTCTCTGAGAGGAGACTCTTTACTGAGTTTTCTTAGACATCTCTTAATGAGAAGTCTTAGTTTATTTCTTGGTCTACTAATACTTGAGCTGAGAATACTTTCAAGCTTATGCTAAAGCTTCATGCTTATGCTCAATTCTCTCATTGGAACCCTTTATGTGTATCTGACCTGACACCTTTTCCTCCTCACATTTAATCCTGATTTATTTAGAATGGGGAGTTTCTTTATTGAACATGCGTGTTGCATTTTTTATTGTATCAATGCCTTATTGACTTGCTATATTGCTGTACTCTATTAACAAATATTGATTAATGGATTATGTTAACTTTTAATGATGACATTTGGAAAATAATACTTAATAAAAGAATGAATAATCAAAAGATTTGTAAAAAAAAACTTTAACTTGCATTTAACGCTCTATATTGACTGACCTAAAAGAAATGGTAATTGATCATGTTTGACATGGATCACTGACAGAATATCGATTACAAGAATATCGACCTACAACAATATCGAAGTAAAAATATAGAATGCCAAAATATCGAATCCCTATCTACAAACAGGTAAGTACAAAAATATCGAATCCAAAATATAGTTGTAAAAAATATAGGGGCCCATTAGGATGGCGGGTGGAAGCACCACCGCCGTGCTGGCGGATGCAAAAAGCACCAGTTACCGTCCGCCCGCCACAGCACACACGCCCGCCCAATTAGGATGTGAAAAGTCAGCCAAACACCGCCCGTAAGCCAGCTACGCCCTCCGCCATCAAAGTGCGCCCGTCCACGGAGCGGCGCGGCCTAATGGAGACACAACGCCCGACGAAATCACGTACCGCCCGGCGTACAAATTACGATGCCACAACCAAACAGTTCCCCCGGCTAAGAGACACCGCACGTGAAAGCAAGGCGGAAAACCGAACGCACAGTACGGATAGCAAAGAGGCGGACCCCCGAGCATGAATCCAGCACTGCAGGCCCTCCCCATGCTCTACCTGATGCAGCACCCAGGAGTCAACGCACCGCGGCGACGCAGGTAGGCAGACACACAACAGGGGCACGCAAACAGCGCACACAGTGCAAGGGCGGGAAAACTGTATATGGCCCCCCCGACACCCCTGCGTGGACACGACACATCCACCACTGCACCCACACATGCGCACAACGCAGAGGCCAACGGCAGCGCAATGCATGCGCCGCACACAAACAACACAGGGTCACAACCAAACACCACACACACCAGCACCACCCAGAACGCACATGTCACGTGACAGCCCTGCCACAGTCATGTCCCCAACCGGCAATTCACTGTTGCCAACCTGACGTCACACAAGTGACCCGAACATGACAGTGACGTCACGCCAAATTAGGACACACCCCTGTGTGCAAAACACGGCGAAGCACACAGCGGCGGCAACATCACCCAGCAGAATATGGACCCCCTCGGGAAAAGGTACGCCAGTACCACACAGAAACACCGATGCCACCCTGCACCCAATAACAAGACATGCAATACGCAACATCAAAGATCCCGGGGACAGACAACAGGTGGGACCAATTATAACACAAGGCCCAACGCATAGCGGAAACGCAGACTGCTGCCCACACACGGGAGAGGAGACAGCACTGAATGACCTTCCATTCCCACTCTGAAACCACATCCCGACTAAACAAGCCGGAGACAACAGTCATTGCACCAAAAAAGCCCAACACAGGCATGCAGAGGGAAGCGGCCACAGGGCAGATAGCGCATAACACCAAAGAACATTCACAACGGAAAAAAGAAATGATAACACTCCCCCATGTGGTTCACATGCAAGTTATCTGGAAGGAGTCAGACACCACTGACCTTGACCATTCAGAGAAGCATGTGGGATGAGGGCCCGTGTCCTCCGCACAAGCCAACATAACACAAGTCCTGCCTCCCTACGACCATTACAGAATTCCCAGCAACGTCGGAAGTTGCACTCTGCAGACTGCACAGACAGCCGGAGCACGCCACCACAGCGCCCTGCAGCAAAATGGCACTTGCACCACACCTACCCAACTACGCCGGACAGATTAAGCTGTACAAACATAACCTGATACAGATATTGGGATGTGACAATCTGGCCTTGCTGAACGTAAGTTACCGACTAACTTACCGCATCGCATTGTTCAGCTGCGTCATCCCCGTCTTCTACTGTCGGAGGTGTCCCTCCTACTATCCTGTGGATTTATGTCTCTCCAACCCGGCATATCCAAAGGCGGACCTGCTACAACTATTCAACCCCCTGGACGTCCACAACAGGGTCTGTTCAGCTTATGGGGGCATGGCGTATGTGGCTACTATCGGACCCACACTGCAATGGGACCACTGTGCCTCCACACGACGGATAATGGATTACAGTTACATCGAATGTCATCCAACATGTCCCATCATGCTCCTACAAGGGACAACTCACGACCAACACCTTGACAGCCACCATCCGCTACATTGGATGGCATCCATGTCCACCACCAATGCCATGGAAGCCCTGCTGGAAGGTATTGCATACCTGACAACCTGTCAATTCGTCGGGCCCCGCCGCCATACCCCCAATTGAGCAATGATGTCCCACACCGTACCCATGCTTGGCTTCCGCACGGACTAGGCAGTTACCAGTACAACAACTATACCATACAACCTGCAACTGACACCACATCATCAACTACACTGCCATGACATCTGATATTTTCGGGACATGCACCCTGTTCCTCATCACATCCAGTAACTCTGCATGAACAGGGGGAGGCAGAGGCATGGGATTTGTGTATGGCAACCACATGGACAGAACTGCACGTACAACCATGCCATGATATGGATCCTGCGCCCATGAACATATGCACCGGTCAGTGGACAGTAATAGTCCTGCTGTAGTATGTGAGAGCTGTCACCTCACCTCCCTCTGAACGTCCGTGCCAGGACCTTTGTATGGACACCAAGTGCATCCACCAACAACATGAGCCCAGTGACTGTGACATGGCCAGTACCCACCACATCGCAACAACAAGTGGGACGCCGTTGCATGCACGTAAGCCCATGCCCTGATGTCACCTCCACGCACGTGTGTATGAGTAACTATAGCAGCAAACCTGTAACATGGAACTGAGATGCACTGTGCCCATGATGACAAGCGGACTGGTAGGCTAAATGTATACTGTCTGTGTCAAAGTCAGCAGCACCACAGTAATTAGCAAATGTACATTAGCACAGCAACGGCTAAGCAGTTGTAACTCTGAAGCACACATCCCACAGTCAACAACTAATGACATGTACCCCTACACCCTATGCTATGTGCAATCATGCTGAGTATATCCTCCACATGCATTTCGCTGCCAGTAGTGTCCACTATACTGCATCACAGAGGACATAAGTCCCAATACATGTTTTGAAGCAAAAATGTGTCTCTGCTGATTCATTTCACAAGTACGAATGAGAGAGGATGAGAGTGTGTGAAGTACACGGCAGTCGTGAGATGACCATGTAGTCCACTGTCATTGGATGACAACGCAAATGAGTAGCACAACTGTGGAAGACACACATGTGTCATGTGAAGCGGGAGTTACGCATGGCTCAGGTGGGTGGGTGTGACGGGTAGGTGCGCACATGCAATGTTGAAACACGCTGTGTTGGGAGGATTCAGGAACAGTACATTGGCGCCCTCCTGGGAATTTGTAAAGACCACCAGTCTGGTGATGAATGTGAACTCGTGTGTGCACAACAGGCGGGCACACGATCAATGCCGCATCAAGTGTAGACGTCAGCCCACCCTCCGTGGACATGCTGGATACTGCTGTGCGTCCGCCAGGCCCTTGCCAAGGCACTCACATCCCCTGTCGACCTGGTGTATCCCCAACATTGTCCACTTGCACAGGCAATCCAGGGCACGGGATGGCAGTAGAGCATGGTGGGTGAGAGGTCATGGCGCGCTCCTCCTGGTCACATCACGCAGGCAACACATCCTCAATGTGTAGTATGGCACAAGTCAAATGGAAGTAGTGGGGGGACGCACACATCACAAGCAGGAGTGACGTCACGGAAGGTGGCTCGCACCATCCCACCCATCGACAATACACCCACACACGTTACATGCCATTGCAACAGAGAAGCCAGCGCGTGCACAAGCAGCTCCAAGCTCGCCCCAGAGAGGCCAAAGAGTGAATGTGTGGGGCCATGAGCTCCAGTTGGACGCGGCCTGGCCCGCTAGGGCAGCTACAGCCTCTGTGTGTTGCAGGTGGTGTATCCGGACTGCGGAGCCTGTCATGCATTGTCAATGTTGCCCGTGTCTCGAGTCGGGGCACCACGCAGGTGGACGGCGTCCCGCCACTTATTATACCGTGAGACAGACCACTTGTTCAACTGGACCCACACATACACTCCTTGGCCTCTCTGGGGCGAGCTTGGAGCTGCTTGTGCATGCGCTAGCTGCTCAGGTGCAAACGCATATTGGGGTGAGCGAGGGGAGGCCATGAGGACAGTGCAAAAGATGACTGTTTGAATCTCAGCCAGTTTAAGGAATGACCCTGATGTGGTCGGAAAAAGACGTGTCTCGTGTGTATTGCAACTAGTAGATCAGCCGATGAACTTCCCATGTCTTGCATGTAGCCCCGCACCCAGCCCCGCCCACTCGACACATTAAAATGAGTACCAGCACCACATTCTACCCATTCGAAGCACTGACTGGGGGTGACAACCATTGGACAGTCATGTGTAGTCCACCCACGCGTACATGTGGGCCCTCCATGATCCATGTCACCTGCGGCAAAGTGATGTCAGGGGCAATGACGGAAGTGAGCAGAGCTGTCTGCCCCACGCACAGATGGTGCATCAGCTCAACAGACCCAGCACTGAGTGCAGCAGGGGTCACATGTGCAGGGGCAGTTGTGCCTGGTGTGAAGGCACATGCATATAGACAGCACAACGAGCAATGTGTAGCCTGCCCACATCTACTGTCCATTGTCTGGCGGACCTTGGAAAAGATCACAAGGCAACACATCTGTGTGGGTGTACCCACTGTGACCAACACTGCACAACCATCAGCGTACTCGCCCTGTGCATGGCCCACCCCGCAACGAAGGTCACATTCAGTGCCACTATCTCCCACACACATCCCTATCCCTATCACGAGTCATGGTGTGTCCACTCGACAGTGCAGAGTAAGCGCTCATCCGGAGGGTCCTGAACAGGAGACACATGTAACCCACTAGGCAGTCTGTGTCGGCACCTACTGGCATTGTGCAGTCAATGTGCAGGCCAGGCCTGCTGGGACTGAGAAGGGCAGCATGGCCCCAGCCTGACTTCCACACGACCAACAAGTGCACTGAGACCTGCATTGCCAATTGTCTGTGTCACTGGATGTCTGACATGAAGTTGCCATGTACCACCACTCGGGAGGGACAGACAGGTCAAAGCGCCCGAGAGCTCACATACCCATGCCACCTGCAGTCAGCATGGTGAGCAGTGCATGTTTGAACACCACAGGCTCTGACTCATAGTGCTGCGGAGCAACGACATGTGTGTCCCCCACATGCACACCCACACACACTGCAGTTGTCTCTCACACACAACTTTCGCAAGGAATAGCCATGTGCAGTGTGCGTGGAGCTCGGAATCCAGGTTCTCCAGCTCCTCGCTGGTGAGTGGACCTGGACATGTCCTCAGCGTCATCCACGTGTAGGTGGAGTGGTGGCAGCAGCAGGTGTTGTCGAGGGGTGCCAGGCTGCAGTGCCAGGTAGCTGTGGTTATGCCTGTCCCACTCACACACACATATAACCCCCTGGGGCAGTTTCAGTGGGTACAAGCTGCTGCAATTCGTGTACCATGTCTGGCAGCTTCAATTGCAGACGTTGGCCTGCTCCCAGCTGGCCATGGACGCCTACCTCCACAGTGGAACACGCAGGGTGCAGCCGCGAGGGTCATTGGAGTTGGCCGTAAGGGCCTGGCCCATGGCGGGTACAGTCCGCTGATGCCATGTGCACCACACAGTATAATGTGCGCAATGCATCTGCAGGTGTGGCCATGATTTGCGTGTGGGTGCAGGTCCACAATGGACAGGGCCACAACATGCTGTGTGCATAGGCAGGGACGGCCAGTGCTCAGCCTCCACAGGTCTGTTGGCACCTCATCATGTACCCATTGGCATGGAAGCATGGGATATGCATATGCACACACATGCCATCTTTCACTATGTACATCTGCCACTTGGCACGTGCAATGATACGTGTCACTTGTGATGTGTAATTGCAAGCACACAGCCGTGTTGGCATGGGGCTGTCAATGTGTACACCTGTCAATGTTTCTGGAGGTGTGATCCGTACAGTGCTGTACATAGGGTGCAGTAGTGACATCAATGACTGTCTCATATCCCCTCGTGCCACAGGTCCCACTTGTTTTGGCCGCTCAGCCTGTGTCCATAGCGTTGTTGGTGTGTGCCCTACACACCCAGCCTCGGAAGCAGTGTGATGCACAGCAGCTAGTCATGTTGCCGTGGTGTTGCCGCTTGCCGAATATGCAGTCTGTTACCATCAGCATGCCTTACAAGTTATTGAGGCCTAGATCCCCATGTGCATGCTCATAGCAATGGGGTGTGTCACTGCCCATTGCTATTGGTAGGGGACCTGTGTAAGTGTATTGTGGCTGTGCTGTCCCTACTTGTCAGCTGTTCTGTTATTCAATTGCCTGCTCAGTCATTTATGTTTTGTGTATGTGAATATGCCATGTGGCGTGTTGCTTTGACATGTGTCCACTTCCATCCTTCCTAGGCGGAGACCAAACATTCATCGCCCCTACCAATTGCTGTCAGACATGGAGGATGTAGAGGTCATCCGCAAATATCGTCTGGACCGACCCACCCTGCATCGTCTATGTGCCATGTTGGAACCCCACCTCCGTCCTGGCAGGGTGTATCCAACAGCATTCACCCCCACGGCTAAGGTGATGGCTGCACTGCATTTCTTCGCCACTGGGTCATTCCAACACACAGTGGGCAGTGGAGGTGGGATGTCCCAGCTCATGTTCAGCATGGTGCTGAGGGATGTACTGTCAGCTATGATGCTGTACAGGAACAGATACGTCCGATTCCCCAGGGCTCGTGAATTGGCGGCAGTGAAGGGTGCTTTCTATGCCCTTGGACGGATCCCCCACATCGTTGGTGCTATAGATTGCACCCATGTTGGCCTTGTTCCACCACAGGCCACTGAGCAGTTCTACCGCAACCGGAAGCACACGCACTCCCTGAATGTGCAAGTGGTGTGCCTTGCGGACATGGTGATTTCCCACGTGTGTGCCAAGTTCCCAGGATCGGCACATGACGCGCACATCATGCGCAACAGCATCCTACCACGACTGATAGCCAATCTGCAACCGGACCGTGGCTGGATTGTCGGTGAGTATGTGGAGTAGTGTAGCATGCTGGCTGTGCGATGCTGTCTTGTGTCCAGTTGGAATTGCAACGGTTCTCTGTGTCCCTCACACCCAGGTGACTCTGCTTACCCGAATGGGCCCTGGCTGCTCAGCCCATTGCGACGTCCTGGGGGCCCAGCTGATGTCCGCTACAATGAGGCACATGGGAGGACCAGACGTGTGGTTGAGCGTACCTTTGGCCTCCTCAAGTCCAGGTTCAGATGCCTGGACCGCACCGGGGGTGCACTGGCGTACTCCCCACAGAAGGTGTGCCAGATAATAGTGGCTTGCTGCATGCTGCACAATCTGGCTATTCGCAAGCAGATCCCCCTAATTGTGGATGACGGAGATCAGCCAGGGCCCCAGCCTGCAGACCAGGACAGCTCGAGTGAAGAGGACAGTGGAGAGGAGGAAGCTGTGAATGTGCGTCAGCAGCTCATCGCCCGCTACTTCACTTGACGGTGAGTGTCCATGTACGACGGCTGATGTAGCTGTAGTTGTGCAGGTGTATGTGTGCTCTGTCACGGGGGCCTTTTGTTCACTGAGTGCTGTGTGTCAATGGTCCATGTCCAGGTTGGTATGCCACTGGCAGCGGCTGTAGCAGTGTGCCCCGTTGCTCTGTGATGTGTGTACATTGCTTGTAGTTGGTGACAAGTACTGTGTGATGAGTGTGTGACACACTCATTGAATGTACTCTTGTTCTGTTTTTCACCCCTAGGTCCCTACAGCCTCTCCTGTCCCATCGACACACCACACAGCAGATGCATTTCTGCTCATGGTGGCGATTGCACATCGTTGAATGAACCCAGGACACATGAAGCAGATTGTGTTCAAGGTGTATTTATTTACAGCGGTGACATGTGATTGTGTGCAAGGTGATGACAAACGTGGTGCATGCTGTGACAATGAGTTGACGGTCATGGCTGCGTGATGGTCAGGGTGTACCCATGAAGTTCCATGTCCACAGTCCAACAGACACATGCCATTCACATGGCAGTGTGGGGTAGGATCGTAGTACAAGTCAATGCAGTAGGTGGTCAAGGTGGCTGGCTGACTCACTGGCGTTTGGTGCGTGCGAAGTCCTCTCTGGACACCTGTTTCCTCTTCGGACGGCCCCTTCCACGTTTGGTAGGGGGGGGTGTGTTGATGTGCCGCTGGTGGTGGCTGAGGAGTGCTCACTCGCTGTGGACGCAGGTGAACGCGATGCTGCACGAGCCTGCGCCACAGCAGGTGGTGGTGGAGGTGGTGTTGCTGGCCTTGCTTGTGCCCTCACCACCACCACCAGCTGGCCCATTAGGTCCACAAGTTGGTCCATACGGGTCATGAATTGTCCCATATGGGCGTCCATGGACCTCAACACCCCAAGGACCTCCCGCGTGTCGGTAGCCGACCTGGCCCATTGTCCTTGGGCCTCTTCATAGGCCCCAAGGACTCTGGCGATTTGCGGCAGGGCTTGGCTCCCAGGCTCAGATGGCGTTGGCCTGGCCCTGCTCCTCCTACCAGTACTGCTGCCACCGACCTGCCCACTAGCCACATTGCTCACCACGGTCCTCGCTCTGGCTCCCAGGGTGGAGCCCGACAGCCGTGCCACCGCTTGCGCAGGGGCTGTGGCCAGGGATGGCGTGGTGGTGGTGGTTGCGGCGGTGGTGGTGGTTGCGGCGGTGGTGGTGGCCGCAACGGCCGTGGCAGCAGGGGTCTGTGACTGGTCAGCAGCCCTGGGTGATGGGTTGGTGGGCAGGAGGGGCCCTGGGGAGCGGTTGTGCCCTGCCACTCCAGATGGCCCTGCTGGGTGGTCCGTGTCCGGAGAGGTGTCCAGCTCCTCTACATCCGTGAGTCCGGATCGGGGGCTTGCGGACTGGCTGTGCTGGCTGCTGTCACCCTCTCCAGCATCCAGCAGTTCGGCACCTGTGGGGAGAATGAGATGGGTCATTGTGTTGCACCTAGCAAAGTATGTATTGGTTGTCTGACATTCACAGTTCGTGCACTGTCGTGCACAGGTTTCCCAGTGGCGTGTGTGTGGATGTACGATGTGTGTATGCGTGGGCTAGGCAATGGGACTGTGTGATGTGGACATGTGGCATGGGACGGATTAGCAATGCCGATGGGTGTGTGTTGCTATGCTCCTACATTTTGTGGCTCGGGTGTATGCGTGCTCCAGGACCATAGACGATGTTGGGTTGAACGATGGTTTAGGGGGAAGGATGGAACGCTTAGGTACGCTGATGCCAAAAGGGGGTACAGCCCCTAAACGCTCTTGGGTTGAAATATGCTTTTGGGGTACATACTGTGGGTAATGGGTGCAGAACGTGACATGTGTTCTGGCAACATGACAGTGCATAGACAAAGGTTTGTGTCTGTCTCACATGCCCGGAATATCTGCTGACTGTTATCATTCATGGACATCACATTGGTAGCATTGTTGTGAGTTCGTGCTTGTTGTGTGCCACACGACGTATTGCAGATGGGCCAAATCCTTTGTGTGCGTGCTGCCCTGGTACATGTGCATCAGTGCTGTGCTCTTGGGGTGTTGACTATATTATGTGTGTTGTTACTCGCAGTGTGACGTGCGCTTCAGACACTGCAGGCACTTGATTTGTCATGGGCAGGTATCTTTGCATGACTACTGTATGAGGGCCAGCTGTTCGGATGACATACCTTTCATGACACTGTGGCTGACAGATGAGATGGATGATATGTTGAATGTGCATTGTGTGCCTGTGTGTTTCATGGGTCCAGTTGTCTTTGTGTGCAATATTGTGGTTCCAAGCTGTTACTTCTAGTACGGGCTGTCTTACGTGGGCATTGTTGTACGATGTGTGGGTGACAGGCAGTGAGGACTACATGGACAGAACTTCGATGGTGTTGCTGATGTGTGTGATGGGAGGCACAGTGCCTGCCGTGTGGGTCTGTGCTCCAGTGGGACTTGTGCATGCAGACGTGGCTCCTTAGGTGTTGCTGTATCTGTGATGGGTCATGTGGGGTTTGACTCTGTTGAACATGTCCGTGTGCACATTGGTCTCATGATTGTGACTGGGAGCAGTGCTGCGTGTTCCTCTGCTACGTGACATGTCCCATGTGTCAGTCGTAGTACAGTCCTCATGCCTACAGACGCCCCGCCCTGTACATTTTCCCACCTACAGGTTGTTTCTCAGTGCGCAATGCAATGGATGCCACATGGTACTGGGAGGGAGGGGTGCTCCACCTTGCTGGTCTGTGGTAGTGGGGGCCTGGTGGGTGTTTTACTTCAGCTGTCCCCCTCCGACCCACTGTCTTTGTGTTCTGGCTACTTACCTGTTACTTGTCGGTCAGTGCAGCTATGGCGGACACATGGATGTGGGGTGTGCTCCACCTTGCTGGTCTGTGGTAGTGGGGGCCTGGTGGGTGTTTTACTTCAGCTGTCCCCCCTCCGACCCACTGTCTTTGTGTTCCGGCTACTTGCCTGTTACTTGTCGGTCAGTGCAGCTATGGCGGACACATGGATGTGGGGTGTGCTCCACCTTGCTGGTCTGTGGTATTGGGGGCCTGGGGGGTGTTTTACTTCAGCTGTCCCCCCTCCGACCCACTGTCTTTGTGTTCCGGCTACTTACCTGTTACTTGTCGGTCAGTGCAGCTATGGCGGACACATGGATGTGGGTGTGGGGAGTGCTCATTCTGGCGCATCTGGAGTACAAGGGGACCTGGTGGAAGTTGCGGTGCTGGCTGAATGTACACATGCCCCCATGGTTTTGTTAGTTGGTGGCTTTGGGCTGAGTGTGTGTGAGTGTCTGTTGCATGTGTGGGTGATGTCTTGTGTATTGTGTACTGGACATGGGGGTGTTTGTCCCTAGGAGCTATCGCATGGTGGTAGTGCATGTGATTACATAGCGGTGTGCTGGTATACGTTTGTTTGTACTTACCAGCCTCCACTCCCCTGGTAATCCGGTGAGGATCTCCGGATGTATGATGACTCGCACCTTCTCCTCCCACGCCTTGAAGGTCTTGAATAGCGCGGGATTCCCTCCGCCAGTCCTGGCAGCCAGATCTCGATTTTTGCTCTCCTTCTTCTTGACCACGCTTTTGAGGTCGTTCCACCTTTTGTTAATTTCTCCTCTGTTGCGTGGAACGTTCCCGACTGCATTGACCTGGTCTACGATCCTGCTCCACAACCGGTTTCTGGTGGATAGTGGTGTCTGTTGGACCTGGTTGCCATAGATTTGTGGGTGCACCTTGATGATCTCGTCGACCATGACCGTTAGCTCGGTGGAAGTGAACTTGGGCATTCTGTGTGATGCCATGGTGTTTGTTTTGGTGTTTGTGGTGCTGGTGCGGTGTGTGGTGTGTGATGTGCAGGGGGTTTGTGGGTCAGGTGTTTGGTGGTGGTGGTGATGGGTGTGATAGGTGCGTGTCTGTGGTGTGCTGCTGTCCTTTCTGTCTCGCTGTGTTGTGTGCTTTCGTCCTCAGTTTGTAATGTTGCAGGGGGTTGTGGTCTGTGAAGGGGCTGGTTTTGTACTTACCTATGTGGGTGTGTCATGATGGTCTGTTGTTTTCAGGTGTGTTGTGGCTGGTGTTCTGGGATTTGTTGTTGATTTTTTTGTCCAGGGGGGTGTGTTTCCGGGATGTGTACTGTGTTTGGGTATTTGTGCGTGGGTTGCTGTGTGGACTTGTTAGCCATGTTGTGTGTGTTTGTTTTCGTCAGCGGATGGTTTCTGTGCATGGACGTGGCCGCCAGGGCTTCCGCCGTGTCCATTTTCGTCACTGTTGTTTGCGCTGGCGGGCGGTGTATTTGTGGATTTTCCGCGCTCATGTCGGTACGATCCTAATTTCACGGGCGGTGTCTCGGTCGTCAGGGCGGGCGGTTTTGGCTTGTCGTGCGTCTTTCCGTCCGTGGCGGGCGGATGGACTTAGACTCGGACATGGGCGGGCGGTATTTTCTGTTTATTTTCCGCCTCCGGCGGTTTTCGGTTCGCGGCATCGTAATTGCTCGGTCGGTATTCAGACGGTGTAGGCGGGCGGATTTTCGCCACTGTGGTTGATGGCGGATTTTTATCCGCCCGACATCGTAATGGACACCATAGTTAGTCAAAATATCGAATTTTTTAAATATCTTAAAAGTAATGTAAAATTAATGAAATAATATATATAATTAACTAAAACATACTTAAAAATACTTAAATAACATTAAAATTAATAAATAAATAATGTAAGTTAAAAAAAAATAAACATACATTTTTATTTTTTAATACATATATATATTAACATAATATTTATAAAAAATATTCAATATTTTTAGCGTAGGATAGCGGGAGGGTAACATTTACTATTACCACTCCAGTGAGTGCAACAGTAGGGAAAGCATTGGATAGCGGGAGGGTAAAAATTACTATTCCCACTCCAGTGAGTGCAACAGTAGGGAAAACGTTGGATAGCGTAGGGGTAAAAATTACTATTCCCACTCCAGAGAGTGCAACAGTAGGGAAAACGTTGGATAGCGGGAGGGTAAAAATTACTATTCCCACTCCAGAGAGTGCAACAGTAGGGAAAGCGTTGGATAGCGGGAGGGTAAAAATTACTATTCCCACTCCAGTAAGTGCAACAGTAGGGAAAGCGTTGGATAGCGGGAGGGTAAAAATGACTATTCCCACTCCAGAGAGTGCAACAGTAGGGAAAGCGTTGGATAGCGTAGGGGTAAAAATTACTATTCCCACTCCAGAGAGTGGAACAGTAGGGAAAGCGTTGGATAGCGTAGGGGTATAAATTACTATTCCCACTCCAGAGAGTGCAACAGTAGGGAAAGAGTTGGATAGCGTAGGGGTAAAAATTACTATTCCCACTCCAGTGAGTGCAACAGTAGGGAAAGCGTTGGATAGCGTAGGGGTAAAAATTACTATTCCCACTCCAAAGAGTGCAACAGTAGGGAAAATAATGATTTAATATTTTAATAAAAATAAAATAATTATCAATACCAATAAAAAATTAATTAAAATGACTTACCAATTACAAAATATTTAATAATTAATTCTAAATACCAATAAATATTATTTCTTAAAAATTAATTACCTATTAATAAAAATTAATTACCAATTAATAAAAATTAATTACCAAATAAGAATTAATTAACAATAAATTAATAATTAATACCAATAAATAAAAATAAATAATTACTGAATTACAATTAAATTACTTCCCACCCTATTCCCTATAAACCCACAACCCGCTCTGAATAATAAATTAATACAATTAATATAATTATCAATTAAAAAAATTAATAAAAATTAATTACCAATTAATAAAAATTAATTACCAAATAAGAATTAATTAACTATAAATTAATAATCAATACCAATAAATAAAACTAAATAATTACTGAATTACAATTAAATTACTTCCCACCCTATTCCCCTATAAGCCCACAACCCACTCTGAATAATAAATTAATACAATTAATATAATTATCAATTAAATAATTATTAAAAATTAATTACCAATTAATAAAAATTAATTACCAATTAATAAAAATTAATGACCAATTAATAATTAATTAACAATGAATTATTTATCAATACCAATAAATAAAATTTAATAATTACTTAATTAAATTTAAATTACTTCCCACCCTATTCCCCTATAAACCCACAACCCGCTACAGAACTAAAACGCAAAATTAAATTAAATATAATTAATAATTCCTAAAAATTAATATTTAATTTACTATAATTAAATTACTTCCCACCCTATTCCCCTATAAACCCACAACCCGCTACAGAATTAAATTATGCAAAAATTAAATAACATAAAATTCATTACTTTAAAAAAATTAAAACATACATTACAAAAATAATACATACTTATAACACATATACTAACACTTAAAACACTATAAAAAAATTCGATATTTTTAACAACTATGGGGCCCATTACGATACCCGGCGTAAATAAATCCGCCAGGCATGGAAGCGGCAAAAATCCGCCCGCACACACCGCCTGAACACCGACCACGCCATTACGATTACACAAACCGAAAACCGCCATCGGCGAAAAATCACACAAAATACCGCCCGCCAACGTCCGAGTCGGAGTCAAACCGCCCGCCACGGACGGAAACACGCACGACAACACAAAACCGCCCGCCCACACGGCCGACACACCGCACGTGAAATTACGATCGCACCGCCATGAGCGCGGAAAAACCACAAATATACCGCCCGCCAGCGCAAACAACGCCGATGAGAATCGACACGGCAGAAGCCATGGCGCCAACGTACCTGCACAGAAACCATCCGCACACAAAACCAATAGCACACAACATGGCCAACAAGTCCACACAGCAAGGCACGCACAAATACACAAGCACAGTACACATCCCGAAAACACCCCCCGGACAAACAAAAAATACAAAGGCCAGAACCCCAGACACAACACACCTGAAAACAACAGACCATGAGGACACACCCACATAGGTGAGTACAAAAGCAGCACTCCCACAGACCACAACCCCTTGCTACATTGCAAACCAGAGAGGAGAGGAGAGGACACAGTGACACAGCAAGGACAGCAGCACACCACAGAAACGCACACATCACTACCACCACCACCACCACCACCACCACCACCACCAAACACCACCACCACCACCACCAAACACCGGCACCACAAACCCCCTGCACATTACACAACACACACCGCACCAGCACCACAAACACCATGGCACCACAAAGGATGCCCAAGTTCACGCCCATGGAGCTGACGGTCATGGTCGACGAGATCATCAAGGTGTACCCACAAATCTATGGGAACATGGTCCAGCACACACCACTAGCCACCAGAAACAGAATGTGGAACCGGATCGTAGACCAGGTCAATGCAGTCGGGACCCTGCTCAGGAACAGAGTCGAGATTAACAAACGTTGGAATGACGTCAAGAGCCTGGTCAAGAAGAAGGAGGGCAAAAACAGAGAGCTGGCTGCCGTCACTGGCGGAGGGAATCCCGCGCTCTTTAAGACCTTCAAAGCGTGGGAGGAGAAGGTGCGAGTCGTAATACATCCGGAGATCCTCGCCGGATTAGCAGGGGGAGTGGAGGCTGGTAAGTACAAACTAATGTATACCAGCACACCGCTATGTACTCACATGCGCAACTACCATGCCACAGCTCCCAGGGACAAACACCCCCATGTCCAGCACACAATACACAACACATCACACACACATGCAACAGACACTACCACACACAGCCCAAACCGAACAACTGTAAGATGCGTGGGGACATGTGTACACTAAGCCAGCCACGTAACCACCAACAGGTCCCCAAATATGCCAGAAGCGCCACAACGAGCACCCACCACACCCATGTGTCCGCCACAGCTGCACTAACCGACAAGTAACAGGTAAGTGGCAGGAACACAAAGTGCAGTGGGTGGGACGGTGGACAGCCCAAGTACAACACACACCAGGCCCCAGTCCCACAGCACAGCAAGGAGGAGCATCCCCCACACCCCACAGCCACGTGTCAGCCACCGCAGTGCACAATGACAGCCGAAAGGCAGACATCACGGTCCACAGCAATCGGTGTCAGTGGGTGTCCAGCCACCCCCACGACCCACAACACCCCACCACCCCCACAGACCTGCAACATGGAGCACCCCCGCTTAGAGCCATGTGGCATCCAGTACAGTGCACGCACGAACAACTTGCAGGTGGGAAACTGGACAGGGCTGGATTACTGGAGGCATGAGGACCATAACACGACCAACACATGGGACATGTCACGTAGCAGACGAACACGCAGCACCGCCCACCGTCACGAACAAGTGAACAATGTGCACACGGACATGAACAACAGACTCACACCCCACATGACCCATCACAGACATAGCAACACCCAAGGAGCCACGTCTGCATGCACAAGCCACACTGAATATAGTCCCACACGGCAGCCACTGTGCAACTCATCACACACAACCGAAACACCATTGAAGTCCTGTCCATGTAGCCCCTACTGCCTGTCAACCACACACCCCACAACTACGCCTATGTAAGACAAACAACACTAGACGCAACAGAGCGGAACAACAGAAATGCACACGAACACCACTGAACCCATCAAACTCACAGACACACCATGCACATACAACATACCATCCATCCCATCCGTCAGCCCCAGTCTCATGAAAGGCATGTCATCCGCACAGCTGCCACACATACAGCAGTCACGCTAAGACACATGCCCATGACCAACCATGTGCCAGAAGTCAATTAAGCGCACGACACACTGTGAGCAACAACACACAACATGGGCCACACCCCCCGAGCACTGCAGTGATGCACATGGCACAGGGCAGCACGCACACCAAGGAGATGGGACAACTGCAATACGTTGGCTGGCACACAACTATCACTCACTCATAACGATGCGTCCAATGCCATGTCCAGTAATCACAACAGACAGCAAATATGCAGGCCATGTCAAGCATGCACACACCTCAAACCATGCACTGTCATGCTGCCACAACACATGTCACGTTCTGCACCCATGGCTCACAGCATGTACCCCAAAAGCATATCCACTCCCAAATGCGAATCTGGGGCATGGCCCCCATGTTGCCATATGCGTTCCTAAGCGTTCCATTTGAACCCCAAAAGCATATCCCCTCCCAAATGCGAATCTGGGGCATGGCCCCCATGTTGCCATATGCGTTCCTAAGCGTTCCATTTGAACCCCAATAGCATATCCCCTCCCAAATGCAAATCTGGGGCATGGCCCCCATGTTGCCATATGCGTTCCTAAGCGTTCCATTTGAACCCCAAAAGCATATCCCCTCCCAAATGCAAATCTGGGGCATGGCCCCCATGTTGCCATATGCGTTCCTAAGCGTTCCATGTGAACCCCAAAAGCAAAGTACAAACCAGACCCAGGATGGGCCAGGAGCCCGCATACACCAGAGTCACAATGAGTAGGGGCACAGCAACACACCCATCGGCATGGCCAATCCGTCCCATGCCACATGTGCACAGCACACAGTCCCATTGCCTAGCACACACAACTACAGATGCCACAGCCACACACTCGCCTCCGGGAAACCCATGTACGAGATTGCACGAACTGCCAATGTCAGACGACAAATACATACTTCGCCAGGTGCAACACAATAACAAATCTCATTCTCTCCACAGGTGACGAACTGCCGGATGCTGGGGATGGAGACAGCAGCCAGCACAGCCAGCCCACAAGCCCCCAACGAGGACACACGGATCTGGAGGATCTGTCCTCCTCTTCGGACACGGACCACCAAGCAGGCCCATCTGGCGTGGCAGGGCCCAGCCGCTCCCCAGGACCCCTCCTACCCACCAACCCATCATCCAGGGATGCTGAACAGTCCCAGCCCCCTGCTGCCACTGTCGTTGCGGCCACACCCACGGTCATTGCGGCCACTACCACTGCCGCAACCGCCACCATCGCCGCACCGACCACCACCGCCACCACCACCACCACGTCTTCGCTGGCACCAGCCCCAGCGCAGGTGGTGGCCCGGCCGACTGGATCCACCCTGGGAGCCACAGCGAGGACCGTGGTGTGCAATGTGGCTAGTGGGCAGGCCGGTGGCAGCAGGACTGGTAGGAGGAGCAGGGTCAGGGAAACGCCAGCCTCCCCTGGGAGCCATGCCCTGCCTCAAATGGCCAGAGTCCTTGGGGCCTATGAAGAGGCCCAAGGACAATGGGCCAGGTCTGCTACAGACACGCGGGAGGTGCTGGGGGTGCTGAGGTCCATGGACGCCCATATGGGCCAATTCGTGTCCCGTATGGACCAACTCGTGGACCTCATGGGCCAGCTGGTGGTGGCGGTGGGGTCACAGGCAAGGCCAGCAACACCACCTCCGCCACCACCTGCTAGGGCGCAGGGTCGGGCAGCAGTGTCCACTTCCCCTGCGTCCACAGCCAGTGAGCACACCTCACCCACCACCAGCAGGTCGCCACCACACACCCCCCTCCCAAACGTGGAAGGGGCCGTCCGAAGAGGAAACAGATCTCCCGGGAGGACTTCGCACGCTCCAGTCGCAAGTGAGGCAGCCAGCCAGCCTTCCGCCAGCCTTCCTTGACCAGCCACTGCATTGACTTGCTCTACGATCCCACTCCACACAGCCAGCTGGATGGCATGTGTGTGTTGGACTATGGACATAGAACCAGTGGGTACACCCTGAGCTTCACGCAGCCATGACCGACAGCTCATTGTCACTGCACGCACCACTTTTGTCATCACCTTACACACAATCACATGTCACAGTTTGTAATAAATGCACCTTTTTCACTAACTGCTGTTTGTGCCCTGTGTTTTATTTGTACGGAATACAACGGCCACCTTGGGCGGAAAGGCACCTGATGCGTGGCATGGCAATGGAATCCGGAGGGCCTGTAGGGACCTAGGGGTGGGAGACAGAACAGGAGCACATTCAATGAGTGTGTCACACACCCATCACACAGTACATGTCAACAACTACAAGCAATGTACACACATCGCACAGAGCAATAGGGCACAATGCCACAGTCACCAACAGTGGCATACTACCCTGGCCATGGAGCGTTGACACACTGCACGCAGTGAACATACGGCCACCCTGACACAGCACACACACACCTGCACAGATACAGACACATCATCCGTCGTACATGGACACTCACCGTCAAGTGAAGTAGCGGGCGATGAGCTGCTGGCGCACATTCCCAGCTTCCTCCTCTCCGCTGTCCACCTCACTCGAGCTGTCCTGGTCTGCGGGCTGGGGCCCTGGTTGATCTCCGTCATCCACAATGAGGGGGATCTGCTTCCGAATGGCCAGATTGTGCAGCATGCAGCACGCCACCACTATCTGGCACACCTTCTGTGGGGAGTACGCCAGTGCACCCCGGTGCGGTCCAGGCACCTGAACCTGGACTTGAGGAGGCCAAAGGTACGCTCGACCACACGTCTGGTCCTCCCATGTGCCTCATTGTATCGATCGTCTGCTGGGGTGCGAGGATTCCTCAATGGACTGAGCAGCCATGCCCCATTCGGATACGCAGAGTCACCTGGGTGTGAGGGACACAGAGAACCGTTGCTATTCCAACTGGACAGGGGACAGCATCGCACAACCAGCACGCTACACCACTCCACATACTCACCGACAATACAGCCACGATCCTGTTGCAGATTGGCCATCAGTCGTGGCAAGATGCTGTTGCGCATTATGTGTGCGTCATGTGCCGAGCCTGGAAACTTGGCACACACGTGGGTGATCACCATGTCCGCAAGGCACACCACTTGCACATTCAGGGAGTGCGTGTGCTTCCTGTTGCAGTACAGGTGCTCAGTGGCCTGTGGTGGAACAAGGCCAACATGTGTGCAGTCAATGGCTCCCACGACGTGTGGGATTCTGCCAAGGGCATAGAATGCACCCTTCACTGCCGCCAATTCACGAGCCCTGGGGAAGCGGATGTACCTGTTCCGGTACAGCATCATGGCTGCCAGTACATCCCTCAGCACCTTGCTGAACATGGGCTGGGACATCCCTCCTCCACTGCCCACTGTGTGCTGGAATGACCCAGTGCCGAAGAAATGCATGGCGGCCATCACCTTAGCCGTGGGGGTGACAGCAGTCGGATACACCCTGCGGGGACGGAGATGGGGCTCTAACATGGCACACAGTCGATGCAGGGTTGGCCTGTCCAGCCGAAACTTCCTGATTACCTATGTATCGTCCATGTCCGCCAGCAATTGGTATGGGCGGTCAATGTTCGGTCTCCGCCTGGGTTAAATGGCAGAGGACACATGTCAAAGCAACACGGCACATAGCAATTTCGCATACACATCACTGACATGACTGAGCAAGCACATGAGCCACAGCCCAGCTGTCAAGCTGGGACGGCACGGCCACAATACACTTACACAGGTCTCCCAACAATGGCAATGGCAAGTGAGACATACCACTGCCATGTGCATGCACATGGGGATCTAGGCCCCAATGACTTGCGGGGCGTGCTGATGGGGACTGACTGCATATTCGTCAAGCGGCAACGCCACGGCAACATGAGTGTCTGCTGAGCATGGAACTGCTTCCGAGGCTGGATGAGTATGGCACACGACGACGACGATGTGGGCACGGGCTGAGCGGCCAATACAAGTGGGACCTGTGGCACGAGGGGATATGAGACAGTAGTAGGTGTCAGCACTGCACCCTATGTACAGCACTGTACGGATCACAGCTCCCGAAACATTGACTGGTGTCCACATTGACAGCCCCATGCCAAGACGGCTGTGTGCTTGCAGTCACACGTCACAGGTGAGAGGTTACATTGCACGTGCCAGGTGGCAGACGTACATAGTGGGAGCTGGCATGTGTGTGCATGTGTCTCCTGTTCAGGATCCACCAGATGGGCGCTGACTCTGTACTGAGCATTGGACACAGCATGTTCCGTGGAAGGCTTGTGTGTGTGGGATGGTGGCACTGGATGTGCCTCCGTTGGGTGGGGGCCATGCACAGGGCGGGTACGTCGATGATTGCGCATTGTTGGTCACGGTGGGTGCACCAACTAAGATGTGTTGCCCTGTGTTCAATTCCTATGTCCGCATGATGATGGACTGTGGATGTGGGCAGACTACACATTGGTCGATGTGTTGTCTATATGCATGTGCCTTCACACCAGGCACAGCTGCCCCTGCACATGTGACCCCTGCTGGACTCGCTGCTGGGTCTGTGGAGCTGATGCACCTTCTGCGCGTGGGGCGGACAGCTCTCCTCACTTCCCTCATTGCGCATGTCATGTCTTTGCCGCAGGTGACATGGATCATGGAGGGCCCACATGTACGCGTGGGTAGGCTACACATGATTGTTCACTGGTCGCCACCCCCAGTCAGTGTTTCGAATGGGAAGGTTGTCGTGCTGGTGGTATGTTCGATGTGGCGGATGGGCGGGCCTAGGTGCGGGCTTACATTCCGGACATGGGGGGTAGTTGGATTGGCGACTAGTTGCAGTACACACGGGACACGTCTCTTCCTTTCCACATCTGGGTCATCCCTTGTACTAACTGACAGTGATACAGTCATCTTCGCCCCAGCCCTCATGTCCTCCCCTCGCCTCCCCAATATGCATGCTCACCTGCGAGGCTAGCGCTTGCACAGGCAGCCCCAAGCTCGCACCAGAGAGGGCAAGGAGTGTATGTGTGGGTCCAGTTGCACGAGTGGGCTGTCTCAGGGTATGATGTGTGGCGGGACGCCGTCCACCTGCGTGGTGCCCCAAATGGAGACCCGGCCTGCATGGACTATGCATCACAGTCTTCGCCTTCCGGATCCGCCACCTGCGACACCCAGTGGCTGTGGCTGCCCTTGCGGCCAGGCCGCGTCCGTCTGTGGCTGATGGCCCACACATTCACTCTTTGGCCTCTCTGGGGAGGGCTCGGGGGTGGTGGCGCACGCGCTTGCACTTAGTCGCAATGGCATGTGGCGTGGTTGGTATGATGGGCAATGGATGGGATGGTGCGAGCCACCTCCCGTGACGTCAGTGCTGCTCGTGCTGTGGTGCGTCCCCCTACACTTCCATCTGACTTGTGCCATGCTAGACGTTGAGGTTCTATTGCCTGCGTGATATGACCAGGAGGAGCGCGAGGAGACCTCTCACACACCATGCTCCACTGCCATCCCGTGCCCTGTATCGCCTGTGCGGATTGACTATGTTGGGGTTACACCTGGTCGACTGGGGCTGTGTGTGCCTTGTCAAGGGGCATGGCGGGCGCACAACAGGATCCAGCTTGTCCACAGAGGGTGGGCTGAGGTGCGCCTGGTACCGCTTTGTACGTGTGCCCGGCTGCTGTGCACACACGTGTTCACTCCCCCGACAGGTGTCCTCTCACAATGCCCAGGGAAGCGGTGGTGTACTGTTCATGACCCCTCCCAACACGGCGTGCTCCAACTTGGCATGTGCGCATCTACCCGTCGCACCCACCCACCTGAGCACTGCGTCCATACGACTTCACACGACACATGTGTGTCTTCCACAGTAGTGCTACTCATTTGCGTTGACATCCAATACCAGTGGACTACATGGTCATGTCACGACTGCCGTGTACTTCACATACTCTCATCCTCTCTCATTCGTACTTGTGAAATGAGTCAGCGGAGACAGTTTTGGTTTCAAACATTATATTGAGTCTTCTGTCCTCTGTGATGCAGTATAGTGGACACTACTGGCAGCGGAATATATGTTGAGGATATACTGAGCATGATTACAAATGGGATAGGGTGTGGGGTAACATCTGCTTGGCCAAGGCTGTGCTAATGTACATTTACGTATAGCTGCGGAGCTGCGGACTTTGACACAGACGGTATACATGTAGCCTACCAGACCGCTCGGCATCATGGGCACAGTCCATCTCAGTTCCATGTGACAGGTTTGCTGCGGTTGTTCCTCATGCACGCGTGCATGTGAGATGACATCAGGGCATGTGCTTGCGTGCATGCAGCGGCGTGCCACTTGTTGTTGCACTGTGGTGGTTACTGGACATGTCACAGTCACTGGGGTCGTGTTGTTGTTGTATGCACTTGTCGTCCATGCAAAGGTCCTGGTATGGGATTCCCGGGGCGGGGGTGGGAGGGGTGCAGCACCCACAGACTCCAGGCGACCTATTCATGTCCACTGAGCGGTGTGTGTGTCCATGTGCGCTGGATCCATGTCGTGTCCTGGTTGTTCGTGCAGTTCCGTCCATGTGGGTGCGAGACACAGAGCCCATGCCACTGCCTCCCACGATGCATGCGGTGTTCCTGGATGTGATGGGGAACAGTGTGCATGTCCCGGTCATATCCGATGTCATGGCGATGTCGTTGATGGTGTGGTTACAGTTGCCGGTCGTTTGGTATGGCTGTTGTGGTGGTGACTGGCCAGTCCGTGCGGAAGCTGAGCATGGGTGCGGGGTTGGACTTCATAGGTCACTCGGGGAACCTGCGTTGTGGTCCGACGTATTTACAGGTTGTCAGGTATGCGATGCCGTCCAGCAGGGCTTCCATGTCATTGGTGGTGTACATGTTTGCCAGCCAATGAAGCGGATGGTGGCTGTCAAGGTGTTGTTCGTAAGTTGTCCCTTGGAGGACCATGATGGGGCATGCTGGGTGACATTCGATGTAGCTGTTCTCGATGATCCGTCGTGTGGAGGCACAGTGGTCCCATTTCAGTGCGGGTGCGATGTTGGCCACATACGCCATGCCCCCATAGGCAGAGCAGGCCCTGTCGTGTGCGTCCAGAGGGAGGAGTAGTGGTAGCAGGTCCGCCTTCAGACATGCCGGGTTGGAGAGGCATATCTCGACGGGATGCTGGTAGGGACACCTCCGACAGTAGAAGACGGGCATGACGCAGCTGAACAATGTGATGCGGTAAGTCAGTCGGTAACTTACGTTCAGCAGGGACAGGAGATCGCATCCCAATGTATGTATCGTGTTGGTTTTGTACAGCTTGAGCTGTTCGGCGTAGTTGGGTAGGTGTGTTGCGGTTGCCATTTCGCAGCGGTTCGTTGAGGTGGCGTGCTCCGGCTGTGTGTGCAGTCTGCAATGTGCACGCTCCGGGGTTGCTGTGAGCTCTGTGTAGTCGTAGGGAGACAGGACTTGTGTTCTGTTGGCTTGTTTGGAGGACACGGGCCCTCTTCCCACATGCTTCTCAGACAGTTCAAGGTCAGTGCTGTGTGACTCCTTCCAATTAACTTGCATGTGGCCGACATGGGGGAGTGTTTTCTTCTTTCTTCCCCGTCCGTTGTGTGCTTCTGTGATATGCGCTATCTGCCCTGTGGTCGGTCTCCTCGGCATGCCTGTGTTGGTCTATTCTTGGACAATGGCTGTATTCACCGGCTTCTGTCGTAGGGCTGTGGTTTCGGAGTTGGAATGGAAGGTCATTCAGTGCTGTCTGCTCTCCCTTGTGTGGGCGGCAGCCTGCCTTTCCGCTCTGCGTTGGGCCTTGTGTGTGGATGTTATTCTTGGGCCACCTGTTGTCGGTCCCCGGGCTCTTTGGTGTTCCGTTTCATGTGTCTTGTTCATATGTGCAGGGTGGTATGGGTTTTTCAGTGTGGTACTGGCGTTCCTCTTCCCGAAGGGGCCCTGCTTCTCCTAGTTGGTGTTGCCGCCGCTGTGTGCTTCGCCATGTTTGTTACACTGGGGTGTGTCCTGCTGTTGCGTGACTTCACTGACATGTGTGCGTCGGTTGTGTGGCGTTGGGTGTTGTCCGTGAATTGGGCGTTGGGGACATGTCTGTGGCAGGCCTGTCACGTGTCATGTGCGTTCGGGGTGGGGCTGATGTGTGTGCTGCTTGGTTGTGTCCCTGTGTCTGTGTGCGACGCATGCATGGTGCTGCGGTTGGCCTCTGCGTTGTGCGCATGTGTGGCGGCGTCATCGGCGCTTTGTGGCCGTGACGGGGTGGTTGGTTCCTAGTCCCAGGTGGTGTGTACACATGTGTTCCGCGATGTTAGGATTTGGCCTGTGTGTCATATGTGGATGCAATGGTGGATGTGTAGTGTACACGCGCTGGTGGGGGTTGTCCGCTTTTTCCGCCCTTGCACTGTGTGCGCTGTTTGCGTGCACTTGTTGTGTGTGTGCCTACCTGCGTCTCCGCGGTACGTTGCGTCCTTGGTGGTGCATCAGCAGAAGCATGGGAAGGGCCTGCAGTGCTGGATTCATGCCCGGGGTGCCGCTTCTTCGTTGTCCGTGCTCTGCGTCCGTGTTACCGCCTCTCTTTCACGTGCGGTGTCTCTTGGCCGTGGGAGCCGTTTGTTTGCGGCATCGTAATTTATGCGCCGGGCGGGACGTGTTTCGTCGGACGGTGTGTGTCAGTTGTGCTGCGCCGCTACGTGAACGGGCGCACTTTGATGGCGGACGGTGTTGCTGGCTTGCCGGCGGTGTTTGGCCTGCTTTTCGCATCGTAATTGGGCGGGCGTGTGGACTGCTGCGTGCCGGCGGTAACTGGTGGTTTTTGCATCCGCCAGCACGGCGGTTGTGCTTCCGCCCGCCATCGTAATGAGCCCCTATATTATGACTGTCGATATTTTGACAATCGATATTTCTTACCTGAATTTCGATATTCTTAACCACTATATTTTGGCAATTCGATATTCTGTCCATTCTATATTTACAACTCGATATTTTGGCAATTCGATATTAAAAATTCGATATTATGTCTGTTTACCGTTTGACATGTTTACGCTCCTTACATCGTTATAAACATCAAAGGTACATCGACCTGTAAGCGCGAGACCCTTGATTAAAAAGTAAGCAGGAGAGAAAACCCCGTGCTCCATCAACATCATCAGACTCCAGACTGAGAAGTGTAAAAAAGAAAAAACAAGACAGCAGGCCTTTTCTATCTATGCACCCAGGATCTGAAACAACATCTGGGTACATAGGGACCACCACAAAGCTGCTCCAAATTATTAAAGAGTTGAAGAGTCACCGTTTTAAAGAACACTACATCACAATGAATTAACCATCCACAACCCAACTTCCTCTCCTCTTACTTGTCGACTATATACTTTTCCTTGACTATGTATGGTGCTCTACTGCCTTTTGGCTAGGCTTCCACTATAGAAGTACCATATGCACACATAAATACATATAGTTGGATATAATAATTTTTTTTTTTTAATTTTGTTGGGTTTTATTAATTTATGCATACGAACCAAGCCGGGGCACAACTACAGTCCCCAGGCTCCTTTGGAGTAGACAATTCCCGCCAGGAGGCGGCTCCATCACACTGGGCACACTTAAAGCGCCATGGAGCACCACAGGATGCACATATAGGCTGAGCCAGGGCAGGACTACAATCCCTAGACTCCTTTGAAGTGGACCCTTCCCACCAGGAAGCGGCTCCATCATTCTGGGTGCACTTAAGTCACCGTTGATCATTGTCGCCTGGGACGCACGAACAGGATGAGCTGGCACTGACCCTGGCTGGGCTTTCCCTCCTCGGATTTGAATCCCAATATTCCCAGGACTTGCTGCTTACTCCTTGAAGGTAGGCTGTGATCTTTGCTGTATATCCTGATATATTATGGCTAAGAGGAAAACATACCCATATAAAAGTAGCAGAGACTCGGTAATGGCTCCACCATCAGTAATAACCAACTTTCTCACAACAGCAATGGATGCATTGAATACGGAGATTTGGATAGTTGAAGAGAGAATCAGAGCAGTCCAGGGATTAATAAATGATCAATATCATCCCTGAAATTGGCTCCAGAGATGTCCCCTGAGTTGGTATCAAACTCGAGGAATAAAGGAGCAGGTATCTCCTTAGAAGTCACAAAAGAGGCTCCAAAGCAAAATGAAAGTGGCGTGATCATGATGGCTCGTAATCCTTGCGTCATCTTGAACTCCTCTGTGACACAATTGATCCTGCTCTTTAATTAGTAAACTCACCTCCACCAATGAGAAAGCATAAAGAACGGATGGCACAAAGGTTGCCACACTTACCAGAAAAAATTGCAGCCACATGGATGGATAGCCATGGCATCAGCCCTGGTAAAAAAAAACTTCCTTCTGAGGCGGCATTAAAAGATGGTGATCCGCTGTATTTGAATAAAATGCAAGCTAAAATATTTGATCAGTGCCAGGACTTTGTTCAAAATTGGAAGACAGGTTGAAGGCTTTTCACAAAGTTATCTCTGACCAAATGGTGGAACTTAACAACAAAGTTTCCACACTAATAGGAGCACAATGTAAATATGTTTGTGCTACTTGTTCTGATAAGCCCTTGAACCACTCTCCACAAACTGACAACAGAAGTGGACGAAAGCCAGATTTTGCCATCCAATTTGGGCATACCACCAACTCTTTCTGCCAGAAGAAGCACATCCATATTGGCAGGAGCAGGATCACAAGGGGTGGTGATTATTTTGCAGAACCAATAGAGACTCCAACACAAGAAAGTAAACTACAGTTACCTCCTGAATGTACTCTATATGTAATCGTATTGGAGGGCGCAACCCCGTTGGAGTTTGGTAAAAGAAAGGATCCACCGTCACTGAAGTTTAAGGTGACCCATTGGTGCAGGAAATATGCCGGTTGGCACAAGGACTTAGTAATTGAAATTATCACTGCATATAGGTTGGAATGGGTGGGCCACATTCCAATGTATTCTAATGGTGACTGCATCATTATTAATTTTAAAAGCCCTTAGCTGGTAAAAACATTAATACATCGTTTGAGCTTCTTAATGAGGTAGCCAGATAGGTCACATGCCTAGCCTCTGGGCTGCTTCTATAGACCCCTTCCAATGAACTACACACAGGAAGTAGCCTCCGCCTCAAATTCTAGGCAAGGGGAGCTAAATCATATGTGTTTTAATGTTGATACCCATAATCGATTTTCATCACTTCAGGATGTAGATGATATCAAGTGATTTAAAGGCTAAAAAGCCTGTTTTGAGCCCTTATTTCAAAACTACACAGCCGAAAACCTTTAGTTTCAACTTGCTGCTGGCTGGGGATGATAAAGAACTATGAATTAATTTGCTGTCAAGAGACCTGGATGCAAGAGGACATTTGTGTAGATGTTTTTAAAGCTTTTGTAACCCAGCAATTCCCTCACTATCAGGCAGACCAAAGTGTGGGTTTGGCAGTTTTATTGTTGGTGAGGGCCTCCTCTTCTAATGTTGAAGTAGTGTCCAGCTCAGCTTGGTACCAGATACTTCATTTATCTCAGCAAAGTCAACCAGATATAATAATTATATGTTTTCATTATAACATCTTTGATCAGCGGATGGCTGAAGTAATGGACAGTTAGGACAATGATATAGATATTGATGACAAAAGCAAGCGTGATACTGTAATTTTGTAGGTCAATCAATCAATCAATCAGGGAATTGTAAGCGCGCTACTCACCCGTGAGGGTCTCAAAGCGCTGAGGGGCGGGGGGGGGTCCGCAGATCTGTTTAGCCGAAGAGACAGGTCTTGAGGGTCTTCCTGAAGGTGTTCAGGGAGGGGGCGCATCTGATGTCTGCCGGTAGCTCGTTCCAGGTCTTGGCTGCAATGTGAGAGAAGGATCTTCCGCCTGCTCTGGCTCTGTGGATGCCGGGGTTTCGGCCAGTGCGAGGTTGGAAGATCGGAGGTTTCTTTTGGGTACATGGAAGTTGATTCTGTCGTTGAGGTATTTGGGTCCGTTGTTGTGTAGGCATTTCTAGGCGTGAGTGAGGATTTTGAAAGTGACTCTTTTCTCCACGGGGAGCCAGTGGAGACTTCGTAGGTGTTGGCTGATGTGTTCGTGTCAGGGGATGCCGAGGACGAGTCTGGAGGCGGTGTTCTGTATTGTTTGGAGTTTGCAGAGTAGGGACTTGTTGATGCCGGCGTAGAGTGCGTTTCCATAGTCCAGTCTGCTGGTGATGAGTGCGTGGGTGACTGTCTTCCTTGACTCAGGGGGGATCCACTTGAAGGTCTTGCGGAGGATGCGGAGGGTGTTGAAACAGCTGGAGGTGACGGCGTTGACCTGTCGGTTCATGGTGAGTGATGAGTCGAGTACGATGCCGAGGTTCTTGGCGTGGTCTGAGGGGGTAGGTGGGCTTCCAAGGGCGGTCGGCCACCAGGTGCTGTCCCATGCAGAAGGGGTGGTACCGAGGATGAGGACTTCTGTCTTCTCGGCATTGAGCTTCAGGCAGCTGTTGGTCATCCAGACTGCGACGTCTTGCATTCCTTTCTGGAAGTTGAGTTTGGCAGTGGTGGGGTCTTTGGTGAGGGAGAGGATGAGCTGGGTGTCGTCGGCGTAGGATATGATGTTGAGGTCATGTTGTCGGACGATGGCTGCGAGGGGGCCATGTAGATGTTGAAGAGGGTGGGGCTCAGTGATGAACCCTGTGGGACTCCGCAGGTGATTTTCGTGGGGTCGGAGAGGAAGGGTGGGAGTCTGATCCTTTGGCTTCTTCCGGTGAGGAATGATCGGATCCAGTCCAGGGCTGTTCTTTGTATGCCTGCGTCGTGTAGTCTGGCGACTAGTGTGTGGTGGGAGACGGTGTCGAAGGCCGCTGATAGGTCGAGTAGGATGACGGCTGCGGAGTGGTCTTGGTCCAGGAGGGTGCGGATGTCGTCTGTGGCGGCGAGTAGGGCGGTCTCTGTGCTGTGGTTGCTTCGGAATCCGGATTGGGACGTGTCGAGGACGGCGTTCTCTTCAATGAATCGTGTCAGTTTCCTGTTGACTGTTTTCTCTGCAACTTTGGCTGCGAAGGGGAGGAGCGAGATGGGCCGATAGTTCTTGAGGTCGGTGGGGTCAGCTGTGGGCTTCTTGAGGTAGGATATTTAAATATTATAAAATGTTGTTTCAATGGCCAACCCACATGTAGCTTAGTGGATGGATGGGGAGAGGAAATGTAGCATTAGCTTAGTTATTAAGAATAATCTGATATGTGCCAGTGATATTTCGTCAGAAGATAACTAAGGTTACTGGAATTGGGCAGGGTAGTACCATAGTTCTTATCCTAGTATCTTCTGTTTTGTCTTCTTCAATCCTGCACTTTAACACAATAGCAAATCGTATAAGTGATCACAATCCATTATCACTCATCATTAACCTTGATGCAACAGGGACAGACATCCCTTCAGAAGAACTGGATATGAATTACTCCAAAAATAGTGGCCTGTGAATTAAATGGGATAAAGTTTATTCAACCAAATTCTTTGAAGACTTGATTGTAAGAAATAGAGAAGTGATTATCACATGTCTGACACCAGAGACAAATCCTGTGCTTATTCTGGATAGCTTTGGAAAGGTTTGCTTATTGCTGTTGGGAAAATAAGTCAAGGCCGGGAGAGGTTCTTTACATATGACTTTCATAGACCTTTCCTGTGCTTTTGATACTGTAAATCGTATAAAATTGTGGTCCATGCCAAAAAAGATGGGTGTTGAAGTAGCATTAGTTGACCTGCTTAGAGGTCTGCACAAGGACACAATTAAAAGTATGTTAGGGACCATGTAGCAAATGTTCACCGTCCATATGCTCTAACTGGAGAGTAAGGCAAAGCTGTATTTTGGCACCATACTGGCTTTTATTCTGTATAAATGGCCTAGTAAATTACCTAATGAGCAGGGGGAAAGATCTGAAACTGTTCAGGAAGTGCCCAGTACCTATCCTTTTATACACAGACAATGCAGTTTTCCTTCAATGAAACGCAAATGGTTTACAGATTATTTTGAATGCTTTTACTTCTTATATGGAAGCTCTTGAACTAAAAGTTAATAGGTCCAAGTCCTTGATAATGATTAGCTGTCTAAAAAATCAAAAATCCAGGGTATACTCTATAGGTGGGAGTGAAATTACCAAGGAAAGAACTTTTAATTATTTAGGTATCACTTTTCACTCTGAGATGCAATGAGTAAATTTATTGAACCAGAGATCACAGTCGCTTGCAAGAGCAAATTAGGCAATCTTTAAGTTTCCCTCCATATTAGATCATAAACCAATAAAGGAAAGGCTATAATTATATAAAAGTAAACGCTTCCCAGTGGGCACTAACGGGGCGGGATTCTAGGGGCGTATAAATCCCCTAAAATTCAGAGGATAGAATATAGCTTTCTATATTGACTCCTCTAAGGCCCTAAAAGTACTGAAACCCATAGTTGTCATAATGAACTAGGGATGAACTATTTGGAGGACAACATAAACATTTCCCTTTTGTTACTCTGGCTCAAGGTTTGGTATTCACCAGCAGCAACATTTCCTAGGCTTATATTGAAGGGCAATGTTGCCCTCGATAATATGGTTACGTTTCCGTGGTTACATTATGTGAAATAATCTTTTATTGACTTGGGAGTACCAGAATATTTTAGTACCTCTGATTTTTATAACTGTAAGAAGAAATATTTGAATCTTTGTTTCTGATTTTGGTTGCAACACAAGGGCAGTTCAGGTGGAATCTATGCAGACAATTGTGCCGCACACTCCCGTAATCACTACTATAGTAATGGAGTCATATCTACCGTGGATTTATTCTATTAGGCATAGATTCTATTTTACCTGTCTCCTTTTAGGCACTGCGCACATTCTCTTGGCTTTTCCTCAGCAGAGCAGTTGGTTTTCTAGACTTCCAAAATGTTCCTGTGATGACACCTCTGCACAGAGCACTCTTCACTTTATGATGTTTTGCACCTAACATATTGTCAGTGCGATCACAGTTTTTGCTCCCATTCTTTCGTCCTGAAAGATTAGGAGCTATGAAGAAGGATTCAAATCCCTACAAAGATTAGAGTCCCAAGCTATTTGCGATGCAGTAATAAATTGTGTATGCAGTTCCCTAGCTATCAGGAATAAATGTTTCATTTTAAATGTAATCTTTTCAAAATGTAATATAATACAACAACAGTTGAAAAGATTACATTTAAAATGAAACATTTATTCCTGATAGCCAGGGAACCTCGTGTGAAATAAAACATAACATAATTTATATTTCACTGTTTTATTTAACAGTTTTATCATTTATACTGTATGATGATTGCAATCGTTTATGGAGGAATACTTTTTTAAATGTGTGGTATTGATTGCTTTGATGTTCTTTACTAATAGATACTTTAAAATAATGGTAATCAATTTTTTGAATTGTTAATCGGTTAACTATAATTGCTTTTGTAAATTATTTAATTGCACTACTTTGGAAATTAATTGTATTTTGCTTTAGATTTTTGTTTAATAATTAAAATTATAGTGTTTTAAAAAAATATTTGCATTGTTAATACTGTTTTAATTTTCACAGATGTTGTGTTTGTAGGGCAATCAGGAAGAAGTGCTTTAGTATTTTAAGCCTATTTTTTTATGTTTTAATTGGAAAAAAATAATTATGTATTATTTATGATTTTAATTGCTAATTTCCTGATTTCATTTTTTAAATTATTTATATTCATTATTTAATGGTAAAAGTATGATTTAAAAAAATACTTGTTGAAATATATTTCATGTTTATTTATTTTATCTCTATTTTTTTATTAATTATAATTTTGGTGTGGAAATAGTAATGCTGAGCCTTCCAAAGTATACCAATTTCCCTACTGTTGCTTACGGTGGAGTGGGAATTGTAAAGCTGGCCCCTGCGAAGTCCAACATTTTCCCTACTGTTGTTTAAGTTGGAGTGGGAATAGTAAATCTGACCCTCTAAAGTTCACCACCTTCCCTGCTGTTGCTCAGGTAAGAATGGGAATAGGTAAATCAGACCCCTCCAAAGTCCAACACTTTCCCTAGTGTTGTTTACATTGGAGAGGGAATAGTAAATCTCCCTCTAAACACTTTTCCTACTGTTGCTTACACTGGAGTGGGAATAGTAAACCTGGCCCCTGCAAAGTCCTATTATTTTCGATCTATTGCTTATGTTGGAGTGGGAATAGTAAATCTGACCCCTCGAGAGTCTAACATTTTGCTACTGTTGTTTACTTTGGAGTGGGAATAGTAAATTCAACCCCTCCAAAGTACAGCACTTTCTCTACTGTCACTCACATTAGAGTGGCAGTAGTAAATTTGACCCTTACAACTCTAATTTTTATGAGATTACTTTTCTACTTTTTTTTAATGTATATTTATTTTTGGTGATTACATGTAAAAAATATTTTAAAAAATTATTTTTACTACATAGCTTTTGGAGTAATAATCTTTTATTATATTTTATTTTTAATAATATTTGGGATTATTTTTACGACTTTTAATAGCCAGTGTTGGTAATTATTATTATTAGTATTTTTGTATTATTTATGTTTACTTAAAAGTCTATATTTATTTAAAAATATATATATTTATTCTATGTTTGCTAGCTATATACATTTGTTATATATTTTTTTATATATGTGTATATTTGTAAATGTAACATTCTTTTTACAGCTAATATTTTTTTAAGTTTATTTAATGTTTAATATTTAAAATTCAACATAGTTACCTATTTTAGATTATATTTTGGCATTCTATATTGTTGTAGTCAATATTTTTCTAATTTACATACCAAGTATGTAAAGTCCATATTCGTGTCCTTGATATTTTTTGGCTATATTTTATATTGCATTATGTATATCAACGATATTCTATCAAACAACCATCTAAGCATTCTTGAGGAACCAGTATTTCCACTCAAGGTTGTGAACCTTTGCGCTGGTAAACCAAATAATTTGTGTGCTTCTACTTCTACTTGTAACCTTTTATGCCAGACTATGACTTCATCATATGTAAGACGGACAAAGATGTCATTGCAAAAAGAAGTTGCTTAATGTGCTGCAATAATTAATTGTCCACATCATTTCCTTTGGGTGCAAAACATTCATGTCTTTACTAAACTTTAACAGGCAATTCAACATAAGGGCCTCTGTCTCTGACCAAAACTTCATTTGTATAACTCATTATACCCTCTTATGGGTAACCTAGATAAAAGTCACACATGTCATGCTACTGTGGATAACTGACTGTCTGAGAATTTGTTTTGAGCTTATACATTGAACTGGGGTGTCACTATCAATTACAACTCACTCAACAAGTTGGTGGCTACCTCAAATCATGGCAATTACATTTTTGCTCCCTATGACTGTGGTGAATTTACAAGTAAATCCACCAAACAGGTGGTCTCTGCCTTTATCTTATGCACAAAGGAATTAGCTGCAAGCTGCAAGCCTTAAAACCATGGGAACCGGGGTGTACAGCTGTGTTTTTCTACAATGGTTCACACAGGTATCAATTGGAAGATATAGTAGTACAACAAAATTGTGAGATGAAAGATGTCTCAAAGACAGAACCAAATGAGTCCTGGCGCATTTGTATGATAAGAAAACAAAATAAAATTACAACAGACACCAATGTGAAAGGAGGAAGTTTATAATTACTATATATACGGTAGTGCAATTTCAGCTGACCAGTCAGACGGACTGAACCATACCCAGAACTCCGAATTCTAATCATTGGAAGAACAGGTAATCAACAGAGTGTGCGCAATGAGTCCCCAGTGTCAAAGTACAAAAACAATAATAACCATTACAGTAAATAATGAACAAAAAAGGGCTTTTGCTAAGTAACAGACAACTACTTCAGCAGTTATTAGTATATTTTGTTGGGAAAGTAGATGCAGACAAACGTTTCCCCGATACCTATATGTTTTCCTTCAAACGGGGCAAGAACATTAGGGATCACCTAGTACACTCACCCGGACCCTCTATAGCTAGATCACACACTATAGACAATGCATGGGGTGGCACCCCAGTTAAGAGCCACAACAAATGCGGCCACTGTGTAGTCTGCAAATACAAAAAAAGTTTGTGCATGACTTAATCGATGTAACACTCAAAGATGTTTCTAATTGTTACTCTGCCAATGTTATTTATTGTATATGGTGTCTCTGCAGAAAGATCTTCACTGGACAAACCACCCAACCAATCAAGGTTTGTATTGGACAGCACCGCAGCAGGATACGGTGCGGTATTACCACATCATAATTGGTGTCTCACTATATGGCACAGCAACACTCAGCTGATGGCATTATTTGTCAGGGACTGGAAATTGACAGGATTCCCGCTCGTCGTGGTGACCTTTCTCTGATTCTTACGAAATGGAGTGCAAATGGAGGGACTGATCTTGATGGAAGAGTGGAAGAACTTTGTTTCATGCAATCCGTAAGAATTGCCCTTACCGCTTAACACTTATTCCAGGACTTATTCCAGGACCTCTTCTGACCTCCATTGACTTTATGGTTAATAGCTCCTTGTCTAACCCAGCTCCCCTGCTTATTCGCAGGTGGCTATTCATGTGTTTCTCTCGCTTGCCCAAGCTCCATCAATGTATATATATTCCAAAATCCCAGTTGTTACTGTTTTTACTGTGTTATTCCTTGTGCTATGCCTGATTATGTATGATATTTCTGTGATAGTTGTGCTTTATTATCTTTGTATGTCTCTTTATACTACTTCAATATTTGCTGGCTCTCTCACCCCTAGTGTGGACTACGTTCACTATTTTCCTTTCTGGGCCCGCCCACCTCTACCTCTCTCGAGGACAAGAAAGCACTTTGTTTTAGCCATGGACTACGTTCAGTATTTTAATTTCAGGGCCCCACCCACCTCTGCCCCACTCGAGGACTAAAATGCACTTTGTTTCAGCCTCGTTTTAGCCTCGGCACCGCCCTGTCCAAGTCTATTTTGATTGCACGCAATCTTGGTGCGTGTAGGCCAGACATTGTCACGCCAACGTGAGAGAGAATTCAGGCTTGCCCCCAGGCTGCTAGAGTGTACAGTGCACCGCTGATGCCTAAAGAATTATCCCTCCAGGAAGACGCTCTCCTCGGCGGCACTCACTACACAGGGCAGTAACATCCGGGTAACATACAGCGACCCATACACGACTGGTTACCACCGGCAACCTTACGGCTGGTAAGTCCATTACGAGTTGGTGGCGTCTTACAACTGTCCTTGCATAGCGTGGCCCTTCTTAATGCTCATTTATTTTCTTTCTACATCTTATTTCTTCTTTTATCAGCCTTGCAAAGAGCTAGATATTTTGGTTTGATTCCTTGGGTGTGCATGCTCACCTTGCATGCTACGTACATTCATTTTCGGGTACCCCATGTCTTCTTACTTAGGTTAATTCTACAACGGTACACCCCTGCATCCCCCTTATTGTTTTTTTTTCCATGCAGGATGTCCCTACATTCTTAGTCATGATGAGACCTCCCCCCCCCATCACCTCTTCTGGGGTCGAAACGCCATCGACAGTTCAATGTAACAGACAAACTGTGTCAGCATCCGACTTTACCAACAAAATGCACCATTAATTGCTCAAGTAGTTGTCTGTTACTTAGCAAAAGCCCTTTTTTGTTCACTATTTACTGCAATGGTTATTATTGTTTTTGTGCTTTGACACTTTGGGAAACGTGGTGCACTCTATATTGATTACCCGTTCTTCCAATGCCTAGAACTGGGAGTTCTTGGTATGGTCCAGTCTGCCTCACTGGTCAGCTGTAATTACACTACTGTATATAAAGTAATTATAAACTTCCTCCTTTCGGTTCTAATTTTATTTTGCTTTTTGACCATCAAATGTGCAAGTACTCATTCGCTCCTGGCTTGTGTTGTTGTCACTTTGTGTAATATCTTTGAGACATCTTTCCGCTCATATACTACTGTATCTTCCAATTGAAATCTGTTTATCTTATTCACACTCATGAACCTGCGCTGATGAGCACCAATATATTTAGACCCTGAATTTTAATCATACTCTTGGGGGTGTATTTGCTGTTTGTCTCAAACCAGCGATTTAATATCCACTTTGTCCTTCTCCGAGTCCTCGGTTATTGACGTTGGAGATGCTGTGTTGGCTTATCTGTAGCAACCATGGGTTCTGCCTGGCTTCATAACTCGTTCAGACTCAATTGCGAAATGGGTGAGCTTGCTGTAAGCTGTGCAGCTACAAAGTTTTGATGGGCCACTACCTAATGTTGTAAACTTCTGTTTCTGCAGTAGTATTTGCAGGGTGCAACGTTAAACTTGTGGGAATTAAAATGCAGGGGCTCAAGGTTTTTCTTAGGAGCTCACGAAGGCTGCTAATGAATGCTGGGGCTGCAAAGTCCAAGGCTGAGTAGTCTTTATTCCCCCTCATGTCTCATTCTTCCACCGCTGTACAATTCATGTCTCATTATCTCACCCTTGTTTTATTCCTCCTTTCTCCCATAGTTACTGTTTTTCTCAGAGGTCAAAGTAGATGGGATCTATTGAAAACAACTTTCCCAAGGTTTTTTTTAATTTTACCGAAACAGTTCCTTTATTTCTTGTTGAAAAACAACTGTTCCTGCATGGTTAATGTGACCTTGAGTTGCATAAGGCTGGAATGGAAGGAGGGGTACTCCTGCACTGTGAACTGAGAAAAGGGACAGACACTTGAAGAAGGAACAAGCCTTTTCTCCAGGGTGCATTTTATTTGAAAGACGTGTAAAAGCATTCATTAGGTTAATCAACAAATCTATTGGCTACCTGGCACCCGGTAAAGGATTTAATTGATAGAATCATTTGAAGTTTCATGGTGTCAAAGATTTATATATTTTGAGAGGTACATAATCGGTATCAATTGTAGAATGAGTAGTTTTAACGGAAACCTATAGAAATGATTTGCACCAGATAAAGCCTGATTACCTCTTCCCCAGTGCACCAACCAGTATTCAAAGTAAGTTACTCTCTTGTTATTTTTCCTTTATGGTTTGTGCATTACACTTTGTGTCAGGGGTGGTTCCTCTATAGTGGCATGGGGGCGTTGACCCCCTACTGGGAACCCCCACAGGCAGACAGGCTCATTATTAATACACTTTCCCTTTGAAAACTTACCCGTACTGTCACTCATTGTTTTTCCACTAGAGGGTGGGGCTACAGCGCCCTTACTCTTAGACTCATTGGGCTGGTGTTTTCTCTCTAGCCAGACTAACATGCCAGTTCAGGCTTCCAGAACCACTACTATGAGGGAGCTGGAATAGCAGAGACACAGCCCTATTGGTCTCCGACAAAGTGTTGTGCTTGCCTGACCCAGCCAATCCTGGCACTGCTCTTATGCTTTTTAGTATTATAGGCCGCATGAAAGCAGTGCTTAGATTGGCTGGGAAGCTTCGGGCTTAAGTTTCTCTGGAACCAGCCTTCACCTATTTTACAGCCAGGCAGAGCTATGTGGGAGAATTTAACCTCGGGTGTACTGCAATAAAGGTGCTAAGGTAAGATAAGGTTTATTTAATACAGAACTCCATGTTTTTAACGGACGACAAATGATTTTTAAAGAGACTGTGTCCGATTACCTCTGCATTATGAATTCCATTTTGCACCCATGATATGCTTCAAATGGAATTCGTATTGCAGAGGTGATCGGCAAATTCTATTTATAAAGCATTTACTATTCGTTCTAAACATGTTTGTCTATTACGCGCCCCACCACTTTCAAAGGCCAACACCAGCCACTGCTTTATACACAGTAGTCTATAGGTGAAAGGACTACAAAAGTGTTACAGAATGTTTGGTTCTTGTTAGCCACGTTTCTCCAGCAGCACCCACCGACTCCGCCCCATTATTATCAGGATCACAGGTCCCATACTTTTGATTTATGCCCATCGACTACTGGTTTTCATATTTTTATCTTCGTCCGTCCTTTTTCCTTTTTTGCCTTTGTTTTGCTCTGCGTCACCATCTAATGAAGAAAAATAAGTTGCGGTCCCCAATAAGTGCTACCTTGGAAATATGGATAAGAACAAATATGATTTAAAGTTGTATTTAAGTTTAGAAGGAACATCTAAAACATCACCAAACTTCTCTTATACACGACCCTTTCGAATTTTACATAATTCAAAGCTAGGAAAGACCGCAGATATTTTTATTCGAGTATGATGGTTAGTTCAAGGGAATGTTTGGAAATAAGACCAGCATAAAAGGCACACAAGGCCCATCAAAGTAGCGAGATGTAATTTAAACAAGCAGAAATGAAAGCAAGCGTACAAAAATATATCTTATGTCAGGTGTAGATGATAGGGAGCACAATATGATACCCAGGCCGTAAACGTTTTCAATTACACAAACGAAGAAAGGAAGTTTCACAGCAAGATGCCTTGTGTTTACTTTTCAATTTATTGGAAGCCTGTCTTAAAACATGTTATGCACTTGGTGACCTGCAGATGGCAGTGTTGGAATTGCGGAAACCACTGCAAACATTTCTTGAAAAGTTATTTTTTTACCCTGTCAAAGTTCTCTTTGTGGCCATGTATAACGCGAAGAGAAAACACACTTCTCTTGTTCCTGATCCCACTGAACATTGATTTCATCTCAGATAATTCATTGGCAGTAAATGGCTTCCCAATACTTTTGCTTAGATGTCCCCTCTATCAAGCGCTCAGAAGCTGCTGGAAAATGACAGATTTTCGTTTTCTCGTAGCAGTCAAATGTAAGTTTATTGAGGTGATTTGTCCATACGAATTTTACACATCATATAAAATATAATTACGTAGCACAATCGTGATATAAATGCGTTTTTTCAAAACAAGCTTTAATAGAATTTCCCTTAGAGACAGTGCCTCCCAAAGTGCCTCCCAAATTGTAGCAGAAGAATAAAAACAAGCATTGTCAAATCCAGTGGGGCTAGTAGCCCTGCCAGCTTGTGCAGTGTTTAATGTTTTTAAAAACAATTTGGGAAGATATTAGGAACATGCTACCTAAATTAAGTCATGTGCTCGAAATTTAAATTTTAAACAAAAAAACCCACATATAATGGTAATAGATTATGGGTGCTTCCGAGTAGCCAGTTGTACCTAGAGCAACTTTTAAGCCCTCATGTATGAAGCTATTTTACGGTCGGTAAGGCTCCAATTCGTAAAATCAGAGCCTTTCTGACCGCAAAATGATTGTTTTTTATTCTACAAACTCAAATAGAGACGTGGCAACACATTACCAAATCTTACTGAATTGCTAATTGGGTGTAGGAATAAATAAAGATTTGGTATTTGGAAGGGGCGTGTTAAAGGCGTCCCTTCCAAGTACTGAACCTTTAAGCTATGTATTAATGTTTTGCCACCGAAACCAGGTGGCAAAACATTAATATTTTACCACCTCCTCAAAGGAGGTGGAAAGCTACTCGCAAATGAGAAGGGTCCCCAGGTCCATGAGACCACTGCCTGTTCATAAAAAACAGGTTTGTGTCATTTTTAGGGTCGAGCCTGCGAGAACATGAGCTAGCGCATGCATCTCGTTTGCGAGACACTACTGTGTACAAAAATGGCTTGGAACCCGCTCATTTCTTACGATTTGTTGACTTCAGTATCACTTCTTCGTTGCTGCCTCCTGATTTGACAGCAAAGGTCACTTCCTGTTTCTTGTCATGAGCTAGCGCATGCATCTCGTTTGCGAGACACTACTGTGCACAAAAATGGCTTGGAACCCGCTCATTTCTTACGATTTGTTGACTTCAGTATCACTTCTTAGTTGCTGCCTCCTGATTGGACAGCAGAGGTCACTTCCTGTATCTTGTCCGGCGCATGGACCAAGCACAGATTGATTCTGCTTAATTAGTGTCTCTCCGTTTTTCACGCTGTGATTCAGGTACTTTTTTTTTAAAAAAATTGCCCGTGTTTCTTCTTTTTCCTCCCACCCACCACTTGTTGCTGCCCGCCGGCGCCTCTTCACTACTCGCACTGTGAGTCAGGATTTTTAAAATATTATTTTAACTGTTTTGCCAGTGATGATTCTTTCCACTCCCACCTGTAGGGTCATGGGTCCTAGGCCAACATGCTAAACAATGATTGACACAGACACCAGGGATATTGTTGTAGAACTGGTCCAGGGCACGTGTGCCCAGTAGCGGTCGGTGGTGGGAGTGTCGCCGGGCGCTGACGTGGGGCGGGGGAGGGGCAGGGTGGGGGGTAGTAAACTACTGATTACGGCAGATTACAGGTAAGTAAACATATAAATAAATAAAACGAATTTCGTTTCTCGCGCTGCATCGCCAAATGCGATGTAGCGCGAGAAACGAAATTCGTTTTATTTATTTCTATGTTTACTTTCCTGTAATCTGCCGTAATCCGTAGTTTACTACCCCCCACCCTGCCCCTCCCCCGCCCCACGTCAGCGCCCGGCGGCACTCCCACCACCGACCGCTACTGCGTGTGCCCAGCCTCTTTTATTTTTTTGTATAAACAACAGGAGTCTAACCCATAAACCACGTTGAGATCTGGGTAGGTACGTGAGAAAAGGCAACAATATCTCAACTGGTGTCATTAATAAAGTCGTACAGTGAAATTCGGTGGTTCAAGGTAACAATTTACTATGTATCAATGAGTAATGGCAACAATTTTTATTGAACCACGAAAGAAAATGTGCCACCAGTTGCGCTGAGGGGTCGACGACGTTTCGATCCTATTAATCAGGATCATCTTCAGGACCGGGTTGCAAGATAAGCGGTGTTGTACAGGGAGGGAAAGGAGAAGGGTCAGGAAAAAGAGAGGGTGAGATCGCGTGGATTGGAGCAATACAGGTGGTGGTGCCTACCTGAGGTTGAAACTAGGCGATGCACGTTCGATCAAGGTCGTGCAACGAACACCGAATTTCACTATACATACTGTTTTACCTCTTCACCTTGCGCCGTTTCCGCTGATTACACATTGTCACTTGCGTCGCCACTTTTATGTCTCACGAACACAATTGAGCACCAAGTCCAATTCGGGTTGCTATTGCATTCTATGCCTACAGTGCTGTTACAACTGTACCCTCTTTACTGTGACCTTAATTATATGATGCTAAGTGCACATTTCTACAAACTCCTCAGAGTCTCCTGTCTTCCTTCCGTGTAATGTATTGTACATACGTGCTTAACCGACTTTATTAATGACACCAGTTGAGATATTGTTGCCTTTTCTCAGCCTCTTTTATTGGCAGGGTCACCTGACAGGTGACGCATGTGTTGGATAGGTGTGTGGTGGGTGTTAAGACTGCCCATAGGGAGGGGCTGTATCATTACGTGCACAGCAATACACTACATTCCTCCTACAATCCAAAAGGACAACAAGCCAAACCTGTGGAAACAAAAATAAACTGGACACCACGTAGTCCATCAGTCTCTAGAGTCAATCAGCAGGACAGCAGTGGACGTATGGACTGATGAAGCTGGCTGCAACAGGACATCTCCGCTCTCATTCATAATTCAACCTGAGTGGTTCAGGATACGAAAGCTGGCTCAGAGACGTCAAGGGCCTTCTGCCTGCATGCTGGCTAGAGTCATGTCCATTGTGTGGATTTGGCCAACTCTGCTGATGCTTCAGATAATTTATGGCTAGTGTCAACAGTTTAAAAACAAGGTGCGCTAGGAGCCTTGTCAGTTTCCATTGCAAAGCTTGCATGGGTGGTGTTGCTTGACTCTTTGAAGAGAGTCTTGACGTGCTGAAATCTGTTGAAGTCTCCACTCATGGGCCCCACTTGCTGCAGGCATCTGTCAGTGGGACACTGTCAAGTCCATCTCTCACACCTGTGGAGGCCCCTTGGTTTGGTTGCCTTGGGCCTGCATGTTGTCTGCTCTGGGGCTCCATGTGTGCCACATCTGGGGCACTACAAGATTGCAGAGGAGCCACTGCCTAGTTGTTCCTGCAATTGTAGGCGTAGATGGGTGCTGGTCAAGACCTGCCTGCTCTCGCTAACGGGATCAGGATGCAGGTAGGGTGAGCAGGTAGTCGCCTGTTGACTGATTCTTCAGGTGATCTTTGGAGTTTCTTGCCTGTAGGTATGACAACGGGTGGAAAAGAAGGGGAAAATGTTAGATAGTGGACAGATAAATAGCAAACAAGGGAGGGAGGAATATGACGGGGAGGGGGAGAGGCAGTGGAAGAGATGTGGGAAAGAAAAAATGAAAGGGAGTGAAAGATCAAAGTAAACAAAACGCACTGTTAGGTAAAACCTCAGGTGGCTGCTCACAGGCCACTTTATCTTCGGAAAACATGATGTCTACAGTATCATGGAAAATGAAAACTCTTTGTCTCAAAACAAACCAACATGGCCGGTTACTTACCGGTAATATTCATTACCCCGAGTCTTAGACCTCCCCGTCACAGTCCTTACATATGTGAGCGTCAGCTCTCCCTGCAGACATCCTCAAGCAAAAAACTCCCCTGCTCCCATCCCTACCCTCCATGCCACGCCTACATCCTGTGGAACATAACTCCTGACCTCACCTCCGGAAATCCAGTAAATCAAAGCACAAGAAGCCGAACACAGGGAGGGAGGGATGGGAACCAGAATTGTGACAGGGAGGTCTAAGACTCGGAGTAATGAATATTACCGGTAAGTAACCGGCCATTACCTCTTCATCAGACCTCCCCGTCACAGTCCTTACATACGTGAGCAGATACCCAAGCAAAAAATCAGCTTCAAACACCACAGCTTCCCTAAAACTGCCCGACACCCCCCCACCTACCACCAAGCGGTAATGGGACATAAAGGTTTGAGGCGAACTCCAAGCGGCAGCCCAGCAATCTCAGCCACGGAAGCCCATTGCAAACAAGCCAAGGAAGCAGCCATCCCCCTGGTACAGCGACCCTGCACAGTCCCAGGCACCGGCACCCCCAGGACTCATAAGCCGCAAAGATAGCCCACTTCAACCACCGACTGAGAATAGCAACAGAAGGCTTCAGACCCTGTCCCACCAAACAAAAGGTCACAAAAAGGGAATCCACCTTACGAAAAGGGTGGGTACAACCAGATACACCCCAAGGGTCCGCTTGACATCCAAACGGTGTAGCAGAACCTCCTCCTCAGACTGAGGATCAGCACACAACATAGGCAAAACCAACTCCTCCGAATAATGGATAGAGGAGGGTATTTTAGGGACAAACTCAGGATCCGGCCTGAGAACCACCCTATCCAGATAGCACCGCAAAAAAGGCTCAGAACACAACAAGGAGCCCAACTCCCCCACACGTCTGGCTGAGGTAATAGCCACCAGGAAAATCATCTTGATAGTCAGAAACTGCAGGGAGACCTCCTCCAGCGGCTCAAATGGGGCAGACTGTAACGCCAGCAAGACCAAAGGCAGGTACCAACTAGGAGCCAAGCACTTAACCACAGGCTTCTTGATAAAACAACTTCTCAAGAGTCTCGCCACACCATCACAGTCCCGACCACGAAAAGCCTGCACAGCAGTCCACTGAGCCCGCAAAGAGGAAACAGCCAAGCCCAAATCAAAACCATCCTTCAGAAAATCCAAAACCTTCACAGTGTCCACCGTCAAGGCTGACCAGCCCCTCCCAGAACACCAGCCCTGAAACGAAACCCAATGCCTGGCATAAGATTTCAGCGTAGAAGGCTTCCGAGACTGCCGAATAAAGAGAGCCACCTCAGGAGAACAACCCAGTGCCACAAGGTTGAACCTTTCAACAGCCAACCCGCCAACTACAACCAGATCAGACACTCTTGAGACAGCCCTGGAAATCTCAGGGGACAGGGTTCCAGGGGAAGCTTCCAACACGGCAACACCGCTAACTGTAACAACAGAGGGAACCAAGGTCTCCTGCTCCAGCTTGGTACTGCCAGGATCACAGACAGCTTGTCCAGCTTGACTTTCAGGAGAACCCTCTGAATCAACACAATCGGAGGAAAGGCATACAGCAACCCGTTCCCCCATGCGAATGACATCGCATCCATCTTCCAAACCTTGCTTGACTGACTCAGAGACCAAAACCTGTCCATCAATGCCTTCTCCGGGGTTGCAACCAGGCCCACCTCGGGTACTCCAAACTTCCACATGAGGACCCCAAACACTCTCATGTCCAAATCCATCTCGGACAGGGAGGGAACATCCTGCTCAACTGATCGGCCTCCGAGTTCAACACCTCAGCGACAACAAATTCAGTTCTGCCCACTGGCAAATCTGCTGAGCTAACAAATTCAGTGAAGCCACTTTTGCACTACCCTGATGGTTCACATAGCACACCACCACAGTATTGTCTGTCATCAACAGAACATCCCGATGCACAACCAAAGGGAGAAATTGAACCAGGGCCAGTTGGACAGCCTTCAACTCCCTCCAGTTGGAAGACATCCGAGCTTCCTGGACCGACCAGATCCCCTGAACTGAATCCTGAGCATGCACAGCCCCCCAACCCAGTTCGCTGGCATCCGTCATCACAACCATCCTGTCCAGGAGCACAAACGGAGAACCCTTCATGAGATTTCTCACATCCAACCACCAGGCCAACTCCTGGGAGATACCCGGATCCCCCGGAATCAACTGGCCGTAATCCTGTGACCCTGGACACCATAGGCGAAGGATTTGGTTCAGCAAGGGGTACAAGTGCAACCTGGCTCAAGGAACAATCATGACAGTAGCAGCCATCAACCACTGCACTCTCAACCACTGCCATGCCGTGGAAGCTGGAGAGGCCAAAACCACCCTCAGTTCTTTCGCAAAGAGTCATCTTGCGAGGTTCGTAAAGGAACACCTTCTCTATCCTTGTGTTGCAGACCCCTCCAATGAACAACAGTTCCTGAGTGGGATTCAAATGGGACTTCTCCAGGTACAGCAACCATCTGAACCGCTCTAGAAGACTGCAGACATCCTGAGTCTGAGATTGAACCTTAGGAAAAGAAGAGGAAGAAATCAACCATTCATCCAAGTACTGGAACACCTGGATCCCCTACGCATGCAACAAACCCACCAAAGGAGCCAATGCTTTGGTAAACACCCTAGGTGAAGCAGAGAGACCAAATGGCAATACCTGAAACTGTAAATGTTCACCTGCCACACAGAACCTCAGAAACCTCTGCGAGTCCCGGTGCACTGACACATGACAATAAGCGTCTCTCAGATCCAGAGAGGTTAGAAAATCCCCCACCCACAGGAAGGGAAGTATCATCTGCAGAGTCACCATCTTAAAGGACCGATGAGGAATGCACAAACTCACAGCTTTTAAATCTAACACCGGCCTGTAATCGCCATTTGGTTTTGAGTCAGAAAAGGATAGAGTAAGCCCCTTTGCCCTGTTGCGCCACAGGAACTTTCACAATGGCACCCTTGTCCACCAGGTCCTTAACCCCTTTCAACAGGGCCTGATGTTTCACAGGCAACCCCGGAACAGGGGTAGAACGGAAGACTTCCAAGGGAGGCGTCACAAACTCTATACGATACCCCAGTCTGATAATCTGTAGGACCCACTGATCCCTGACATATTCCTCCCAGACTGGCAAAAAATTCCTGAGGCGACCCCCCACCCGCCCCCCCCCCCCCACAAGAAACACAAGATAGTCATGATTTAGCCTGACCGGTGGTATCTGAACCTCCCTGCTGGCCCCGGGACTTATGGAAGAAAGGGACTCCATGGTCACATCCCCAACCAAGAAAGTGCTGACTGGCCATTTTTGTCTGAAGAGCCTATCCAAAAGCCCTTTCATAGCCAGCAAACTTTCCCTTCAGGGGTGGACGGACAGGAGGCAACAATTTTTTGTCCTCCGCCGTCTTCTTGATCATAGCCTCCAAGGGATCACCAACCAGTTTGGAGCCGGTGAAGCGAATCTTCATGTGAGCACTCTTCTGGGCCTCCTCCGCCTTCCAAGGCTTAAGCCACAACTGTCGCCTTGCCGCCACAGAGGCCCCAGCCACCGCAGCTGAGGCACTAAGGGAATCAAAAGATAGGCCAGACAAAAAACGCAACTGCTGTTCCAACGTTGTCAACGACTCAGAGGGATCATCATCCTAAATCAGTTGTTCTGAGATACTCTGACAGACCTTCTGCAGAGACTGAACCAGATAACTGGTATACGCCGCAGACCTAACTGCCAGATTGGAAGCAGCAAACGACCTCTTCAGAGCCCCTTCAACCCTTTTAATACCGGGGTCAGAAGGCACTGCATCCTCTGACATCACTATACTCTGGGAAGAAAGGCCAGCCAACAGTGTATCAACCTTCACAACGGAAGGGAACTCCTCTGTAAACCCCTGTAACAGATACCTTTTAGCCAGGAACCGGGGAAAGGCATGCTTATCCACATCCCTCCATTCTACTTCCAGCACATTCCGGACAGACTTATGTATGGGCAGACTTTCAGGCTCCTTTATTTGATAATTGGCAAATAAATCGTCAGATTTCTCAGCCACCGAGAGCATAGGAAACCTCAAATTGTCCCTAATGTTGCTCAACACTGCGAAGGTCTGACCATTGAATAAAGCGCCCCTTCACCTCTTCCTCAGAATAACAGTCAGGATCAGGAGGATCAGGGGAATCCAGCTTCTGTCTCTTAGGCCCCACTGCTTCTCTGGCCTGAAAAGCAGCTGAAACAGCGGCCTCAATCATTCTCTGGACATCAGCAAAGAAAGGAGCCACCGGAGGCCCAGCCATCACCTCCACCTCCCTATGATTACACTTCCCTGGCCTCTTTCCACCGTCCATGATGAGTCAGAGAACAGCAGAAAGCACACCTCCGTTTATACAACCCAATCAGGTTAACAACTTCCTGAAACACCAGTTGCCATGACGCCCGTCCACACCAATAGACACGTCCCACCACACTCAACTGGCACCACCAGCCAATCGCTGTTAACACGGAACACATGTGGGCCACAAAGTGCGCGCCGGCCAATCCCAGCACGGCCCCTCACAGTCCAGAGCCCAAGCTAGCGCTCCTGCGCAGCTCGCTCAAACCACGAGTCACCTTTAGGCTGGTACCGCTTTTTTATTTTCAAAGGAGGCATCCAAAACCCCTGCTTTACCCTCTGATGGGTCCCGAGACATACCGTTCCCCAGGCACGCTAGTCCACCAGCCCAGATACCCCTTTGATGGAGAGGCAAACCACGGGCTTCGTTCCACGAAGCTCTTACGTGTGCGAAGTGGAGCAGGCTGCCGTCCCGCTACAGCAGGGTCCCAAAGCCACGCCTCCCCCCCTTTCAAGAAAAGGTCGCTGGAGCTGACCTTATTTAGAAATAATACTTACCAGTCCCAGCGGAGACCAGCACTGAGTTTCACTAGCTTGATCCAGTCGTGCAGAAAAAACAACAAGATTTTCGGAGGTGAGGTCAGGGGTTATGTTCCACAAGATGTGGGCATGGCCTGGAGGGTAGGGATGGGAGCAGGGGAGTTTTTTGCTTGAGGATGTCTGCAGTGGCAGCTGATGCTCTTGTATGTAAGGACTGTGATGGGGAGGACTGATGGGGAGCTAATGAGTTGAAAAAGTAGTAATGTACCTTCAGTTCTCTTTCAGCTCGAGTTGATGGCATCTCTTGTTCAAATCAAGATGAGAGAAGACTTTGGTGCAATTCAGCTGTGTAATTATATCCGCTATGTGTGGACCTGGGTGTCTTTCTCTTTCGATTCCTTTGTTGGCCTGGCACATATCAACCCAAATGCACACTGCACCTCCACTGTCATTGTTTTGCACTGCCACTATGGGTGAAACCAATGTCGTCGGACCAGTAGAGCACTCGATGATGTCATGCTTTAATAATGTTTCTAGTTCTTTCTCAACAGCCTCCTGTAAATGAAAAGCAATCTGATGGTGTCGCTGAGCAACAGGACGAATGTACTCATTAATGTATAGTTGTTCCTTCATTGTCTTTAGTGTCTCTAGTTCATGAAACGACGAGGGGAATTGACTTACTATTTCAGAATGTGTATTGAGGTTGTAGTTGATGGATATTAGTCCCATGCCAGCAGCAGTGCTGAAATGGAGTAGACATGACTCTACGAAGTACCTTGGAGGACATTAATTGGCACTTTTACTGTTGTTTTCTTATGCCACATGGTCGCTATGAATGACCCTTGACTTTGCAATGGTGGGGAAGCAGCCCATGTGCACACCTCTGTTTTCAATGGCGTTAAACGTGGTATTGGAGACAGTTAGTTGTATTTTTCTTCAGTCATGATATTGATCAAAGCACCACTGTCTATAATAAAAGTTACAGAGCAGCTATCAACCTTTAACGTGATCTTAGGGCACTGGCCAAATGAGTTTGATCTGTTGTCCATGCCTGAGGGGCGCCAGATCACGTAGGATGAAGTGGAGGAGGCGCTTGAATGATGACGATGAGGAGAGGGGTGCTGGTGGTTTTCCAGGCGGCAGTGGACCCCCGCTGCCGGCGGCCACTGTGGTGGCATGACTGGGTTCTAGGCGGGCCTGGCTGGCAGTCAAGGAACTGTAAGCGTGTGCCCCCTCCTCTTTCTCCTCCAAGGCCACCAGCTGGTGGTATTCTGAAGCCACAGCCTCAAAAGTTTGGCAATACAGCTGGGTGACTATCTCTGGCCGGGATGGTTGTTGGACGGCTGCAACAGCAGGAATAGCTACTTCAACAAAGAAAGAAACACGAATTGTGTTGCTCAGTGCAAACACTTGTTTATACTGTTTATAGTAGCACAGTAGCAGAACATTGCTGCTCTCATAGGGCCATTGAAACTTTATTTTGATGTGATTAGTCACAGGGCTACGTTTTTCCACACATGCATTACATAATGCAATAGCACTGACTGCAAAGAATAAAGTCAGGCCACCAAAATAATCAAAAAATTGATTTTAGTTTAAAGAATTTCATAGTGAAACTAAACAGACACTTTATGTGTGTTAATCAATGAATTATCTGCCATTAATAAGTAAGGGATATATATGCTGCACAATTACTTGACTATATGTGGAACATTAATGCAGCCATACTGGAGGTCTGCTAATCTGCCGCATGTTTTAGGGGCAGCTGTAATGCCATGGTGTTATTAACCTATTATCATTAATTCCAATGGCCCTGCTTTTCTTCTATTCCCTCTTCAATACCACCCTGAGTCCTAACGTAGGGGCTCAGGGCCGGCGCTAGGCATAGGCAGTGTGGGCAGCTGCCCTAGGCCCCACTCCTGCTCACAACCACGGGGCCCAATCAGATCACTTACTTTATAAAGAATCCAGTGTTACAAGGCCCAGTGAGCAGCAGAGATGCAGTGGTGCGAGGCCCAAGGAGTCTGGGAGAGGGCCCCCTCCCTTGGGCCTTACAGCCATGGGCTTCAGAAATATAATTGCTGCATCAGCATGATAACAACGATTAGATAGGGGCTTGAAGTGCCTTTAGATGTGAAGTGAGCCCTTCCCCTGTGCGTGAAAAAAAGCAGAGTGCCCAGCCGGGCTCGCAACAAAAGAAAGAATCATGTCCCATCACAAATGGGTGTTACTCACCTAGGATGGAGCAAAGGGAGACGTGTCATCAAAATTAATTTAAAAAAAGCATATTACTTTAACACACAGAAGTGTTTTACCTTAGTACATTGGATTTTATCACTCAATTGAAATGTATTAAAAGTGAGAGTTTCTAAACATGAACTGAGAAACATTTCTACCCCACCTTCCTGGTAATGGTATTAGTGAACTAAGAGCAGGGCCACTGGAATTATGTGGCTGGAAAGGGCCAAATCGGGCGGCAGGGTTTACTAACTTATGCAGCAAGAAAAGGCAAATTATGTGGCATAACGCAGCGCATTTTGTGATTGTTTCACCTCAATAGTTTATCATTTTTGCACACTATTACTATCTAGGCAAAAGTCTTCTATGGGGAAAACGCAGTGACAACAAAATTCCATAATTCCATTGGCCCTGAGTAAGAGGCATGTCAGGGTTCATGTGTAACCAATATGAGGGCTAGATTCTTGGTCAACATGGAGCAAAATGATAGTCTATTACATAAAACACAACAAGTGTCTGTACAGTGCACACCCTGAATACAGGTATATGAAAGTGCTCTGATGTGTGATAATGAGTAAAATATATGTTAGTGAAATAAAGAATTTGCCTAGGATCACATAATTTGGTCAAGCAGGGAAGCCAGGATTGATCCCAGATTTTCCAGTTTCGAACTGTGCAGTCAGCCACTACATGAGTATCTCTTTATGAAAAATCTTAATGTTTCATCTTAATGTTTCATCTTTAATTCTTGGACGATGAGCCAAACGTCTGGGTGACAGGAAGGGTCCACATTGTGTTTTTGGCAGTTTTGCATAGCACAAACCTTGGTCTTGGACATAAGAGCACTTCACAATAGGCACATTCTACTTTCTTTTTTTTCCAACATAGAAATTTGCCTGGATTCACAGGGTGCTGATCCGTGGTCGGTATTCAAGCCTGTCTCCGCATGATGCATGGTGGGCAACTGTAATCACTGGGCCACATCGTCTGTTGTGAATGGCCTGAGGCTCTAAGAGGGCCTTGAGCTAACCAGAGAGAAGAGAGGGAAAAGGGAGAAGTTGATGTAAATGTGCAGAACCAGCAAAAAAAGCTGAGGTAAGAGAAGATGAGAGGCTGGTTCAGAAGATGAGAGGAAGGGAGTGAAGCATTGAGAGGAAAGATGACAAGAGCACCTCACCACGTGACTGCAGCTGGTGGCCTGCTGAACTCTGACCCACACCCAAAACCCATGCCAGGAACCTTTGAATAATCATTGACAGCAAACTGACATGACTGCACAATTCAACGACATCACAGCATCCTGCTTCCACAACGAATGGAGAAGCTGAGGAAGAACTTCACATGGCCTACGAGCAACAGTAGAAAAACCCACGCCATAGACACCAACAAGTTGGTCCATGGCAACACCCTCTATGGTGGGATCACCAAGCAACTCACAAGAAGACTCCAATCCATCCAGAACTCAGTAGCCAGACTCATCCTTAACCTCCCACACAGAACTCACATTACACCACAGCTCAAGGAACTCCACTGGCTCCCAATACACAAACACACACAATTTAAACTCCTCACACACATTCAAGGCACTACACAACTGGGCCTTACCTACCTGAACATTTGCATCTCCTTCCAACAACCACCCTAATAGCACACATCCCGAGCATACACAGTGGAAAGATTAGAAGAACGGGTGTTCTCTTACATCGCTCCTAAAGCATGGAACGGCCTCCCATTCCAAAACAGATCCTTCTCCTCTCTTCTTGAATTCTATAAGAAACTGAAGACCTGGCTTTTCAGTTAACCAACTTACCATGGGCAGGGCTAGGCACACATTCCGGCTTAGTGCCAAGATACCCACATGAGTGATAGTGCGCTTTACAAATACGCATAACATAACAACATGGATGTAAGTGTGGCAGAATCAGAAAGAGATGGTAAGATGTTTGGAGAGAGTAGAGAGGTGAAGAGATAATACAGGGGTGAAGTGGATATAACAAGGGGTTGAACCAGTGACCAAGGTAATAGGTTGGGCAAGAGATGGTGTGAAATGTAGAGTAAGGAAGGGAGAGGTTGATGTACCTGGACAGAATCAGCAAAAAACATAAGAGGCAGGACAGGAGGTAAAAATGTTGTTGAACCAGTGTGTGCTGTTAACTCCTTGGAGCCTTCTGCTGAAGTTTGTAGTTTTCTATCTCTGTATTTTCCAATGTAAAAAAAATTGTCTTGGTTTTGAGATGAATGTGTCATTCTTCGCAAAGAGTTATGATCTTGAACCATCCTCAGTGTGTCTGCTGTGTACTCTATTACTCCTCTTGACATGCCTATTGAATCTCACTCCCACTGGAACCCTTTTCTTGCACATGTCCTGACCGTATATTTAGAGATTATAGCTCCTGGCCTGAACTGCCTTTGCAGTATCTTGCTTGCTTCGTCACAAGTTCCTACCAGTGCAAAAACTACAAAAGCTGTTATTTTGCTGCTCAAAAAAACTTAAACAGGCTCAAAACTTCTTCACATCTTCTAACATACCTTTTTCTCAAATGTTCCACAATATTTTTCTGTAAAAAGAAAAACGCAGAAGTACATTGTGAGACCTTTTGTTTATATTGGGGCAAAAGGTGATTCATTGGCAACATCTGTGGAGGATACTGTTGTTTACGATTTCTCTTTCAGAACTGACTGTTTCATTTAATTTGTATAAAAGTTATTCCTCTTAAAAACGTTGTCTCTCCAAAGGCGGCAATAGCGGGCAGTCAAAGCTTACTCCAGGAGGCGATAAAGATATTGCAACAAAAATATAGTATGTCATATTAATCATACCCAATTAGCACCTTATTCAGCCAGCCTAGCTATATCTTTTAAAAGGGACTAATTTTGGGCAGGTGATTGAATGAAACACCAACAAATTTGTTCTGTCAACCACAATACCCAAAAAAGATACCTCTTTGGGTGCAAAGTGTCCTGCAAAGTGATAACACACAGTAGTCCACCCTGCAAGACTTAAGTGCTGCAAGGTCCAAGAAAAGGGCTAGATTCAGGTGGGAAAGGTGGAGGCCACGAGGCGACTTAATGAGATGATTCTTTTCTTATTGTGGATAAACTGGGCTTCTTGCTTGCGCTGGCTTGCTTGCTTGTACATAACCAAAAGCCTGCTGCAGCCTTAAGGTTGGGGTGCATAGAGTCGGTCTGACTGTGCTCGCAAAGTCAGCTGACACATTTCTATGTGCATAATGACAATGGGCCAGCCTGGGCAAGCAACTTAGGTTGTGCACCTCCTCTCGCAACAAAGAATCCCAGCTCTCAGGTAATAACAGCAAGGCTTGGGGAAATGGTTGCTTTTCAGGAGCATAGTTAGAATTGGCCGCCTGTGGGAGGTAAGAAGAGAAAGGGGGGTGTACAGAGATCAGCATTGCGAGGAGGAAGGCACCTGAGAAGTGATGGGGCATTTCATGGAGTACATCAAAGCACATGGAATGATCTGCCAAACACTGAGCCTATGCAGGTAGGTAGCCAGTAGTTTCAGTGAGGAAAATCTTGTATTGGAGGTTGGGAGACCAAAAGTGTTTGGTTACATATCTGGGTACAGACTGGAGTGACTTGTGGATGATGGAAATTCAATTATCTCTATAACCAAGATGCAAAGGATTTTTCTGAGGGCAGGCGCAATTTGGTTATTTCTTCTTAAGCTACATATGAGTTGAGCGGCATGATTCTGATCCTTTTACAATTTGGAAAGTGTCGTCTCAGATATTAGGGACATTTGACTTCATTTTTTAAAACTGTAAGTCTCTGGTATTGCTTTGGGGTCTTTTTGCAAATCAAGCTACACCTTCCTTCAACTTACCTCTTCCACGTTGCTACATTTCCTTTCCATATAGATGTAAATTACAAATAGTCTACTATAGTAAGCCCTTTTTGTTTTGTTGCTTTAATGTATCTCTTTAATGACTAGCTCCCAGTATAGCTTTGGCAGTCTTTTTTTCCTGGCCACAAACTGTTTTCCCTTTAAGCCATCTGTTCTGTATGTCTTTAAGCTGTGTTTATGTGCTTGGTGTGCAGGTGTGGTCCAGCCATTGGAGCTTCTGGATGCCAATATATTAGCCACCCTACCTTTGTATGACATTTGTGCTGTCTCCTCTTATTTTTTAGAATCTGTGCTTTCTGTTGTTTGCTGCAGCTCTTGCAGGTCACTCACACGATCTAGCCTTTATCTGTTTGTGTTGATCCCCCAGGCTTACTGAAAACCAAATGCCTTATCTTGAACTTTACTAGTGTAAAGGGAGGGCTGGGGAGTTATTTGAAGTCCCACTTTATAGTTCTGGGACAAACTGACTTGGAATGTTAATAATGCCCTAATTTGGAAACAGTTAGTGAACATTTTTGTAATCATGTCATTTTCGGGAGACTTAGGCCTAGCTTTATCAGCCAGTTTGATTAATGTAAAGTATTTTCATGTAACAGAGCTGTGCTGTCCTCCTCCCAGAGTCTCTAATGGCCCCAGGGACCCCATTCCCCAGGGCTGCAAAACTAAGTGAAAGGGAGGGAACCACGTGCCCCCCCTCCCTGAGCCATCAATGGCCCTCGGGACCTCATCCCCATGGGGCCGGCTCACAAGCTGTGTCCCAGGGAGGCCACCCCCAGAACATAGCCGTTTCCCTGACCACACCGGTGCGGGCAGGGAAACCTGTATTTGCTTTCACTTGGTGGAAGCATTTTTAAAACTCCCGCCAAGCGTGAACAAACACCAACTGTGCTCACAGTGGGTGGGAGCTTTAAAATGGCTCCCGCCTGCTGGGAACGGACTTTTGATCTGCTTCCCTGCCCGCACTGAAACGAGCAGAGAGATAGATCAAGATACTGCTCCTGACTGAATGGAGAAGCATTAGTAGCTGCTCCCTCTGAGTGGGAGCAAAGCAGGCTCCCCTCCTCATTTAAAAAAAAAAGACTGGCCCTGGGGGATGGGGTCCCCGGGGCCAAAATCAGCTGAGGGAGGGGGGGCTATGCAGGGACCCTCAAGAGCCAAGGGGACTTCATCTCCCAACTATTAGTTTGCAGTGCGGTGGAGAAAGGGGGGCTGGCCACCGAACATCTCTCAGCAATCCTGCTGTGTGGGACTTACTGGAGGTAACAGGAGGGGTAGTTGGCCCCCAAGGACATCCTTGAGGGCCAACTATCCCTCCTGTTACCTCCAGTAAGTCCTACACAGCGAGATTGCTAAGAGGTCTTTGGAGGCCACGCCCCCTTTCTCCACCACTCTGTAAACGCAGCTCCGCTCGTGGTGCACTACTGGTTGGGGGATGAAGTCCACTTTACTCCTGAGGGACCTTAGGGGCCAAGAAGCCCTCCTGCTACCTCCTGTAAGTCCTACACAGCGGGATTCTGAGAGCTGGTCAGAGGCCCAGCCGCCTTTCTCCACCACTCTGCAAATGTGATTACTAGTTACAAAACATTAAAAATTCACTGAAAAAATCAAAGGTTACAGGGACGTTATAGTTAGCAAAAAGAATTTAAAAAAACATTAGAAATTCACTAAAAAAACAAAGGTTACAGAGATGTTGTAGTTAGGGTCAGATTTCACTCGTACAAAAACAGAGAAATTCAGCAGTTAAATTTAGCAGAGCTAACTATAACTTATGCCCCCGCAATGCACTGCTTATGACCTCACATATTACATCACTCATGACATGGTCAATGACATCACTGATGCCATCACTAATCACATCATCCACAGAATCACTCACACACCTACTCACACCCCCATAAAACCTCTTGTACCCCCACTCACACACCCGTACAACCACTGAGATACCCATTCACAGACCTATACCAGTACTCACACACCCACTCAGTCCTCCATAGAGCCACTCACACACCCACTCCCTCCCTTATACACCCACTTATACAACCATTCACTCACCCATACAGCCACTCATACAACCAGTTACTCACCCATACAGCCAGCCACATAGCCACACATTCACCGATACAGCTACTTACACATCCACTTATTTACCTAAAACGTCACCCACCCACTCACTCACCCAATCAGTCTCTCAACACAGATGCTCACTCACCCATAGAAGCCCTCATACACTCACTCACACAACCACTTAGATACCCATTCACATATCCATACAAGCGCTCACACATTCCTGTACTCACCTATACAGCCATTCACACAGACACTCACTGTCCAATACAGTCACTCACACAAAAAGTCACGTAACGAAACAGCTATTCATACAGCCACTCACTCATCCATACAGCCACTTACACACCCAGTGACTTACTCATACAGCCATTCAGACACCCACTCACTCACCCATAGTCACTACACACCCACTTACCCACTGAGAGAGCCACTTACACAGTCACTCACCCACCCATACAGCCACTGACACACCCAGTCACTCACCAATACAGCCACTCACACAGCATCTCACTCATTCACACATCTGCTTACACAACCACTTATACACCCATACAACTACTCAGACACCGATACGCACAAGGATACATACAGTCACACAGCCACTCACATGATATATATTAAAAGTAGTATCACTCATTAGTAGTAAACCTAGTATACTACTTTAAGTTTTGTAGTAGCTTAGTATGTATGTTTAGCAATCATAAACTCTTACAAAATACTTACACTCACTGGATGGTGTCATCAGTGATGGCATCAGTGATGTCATTTGAGTTGTCATCAGTGATGTCATCAGTGATGTCACTGACATGTCATGAGTGATGTAATATGTGAGGCCATAAGCAGTGCATTGCGGAGGCGTAAGTTATAGTTAGCTCAGCTAACTATAATTGCTGAATTTCTCGGGTTTTGTACAAGTGAAATCTGACCCTAACTATAAAGTCCCTGTAACCTTTTTTTTCAGTGCATATATATATATATATGTGTTATTCCACAGCCACCATCATCTTCTGACGATTCAGCTGCACTCTCCCGGCAAATCCAACGAAGGTGACACACAATATCTGGATGCTAAATTAATATTTATTTTTCATCGCATAGCAACACCCAACACAGGACACCAACGCATTTCAGCTTACGCCTTCAATTGGGGAACCCCATGACCCACAACCACTGTGTTTAAAAAGACAGTCACATTTTCATAACTCATTTCCTGTCAACAGCATCTGGACTGCCTGCCTCTCCACCATGTCTCAAGGTGGTAACCATGTTGGAGTTACAAACAGCTGCATATTTCCAAACATGATGGCACTACATTCCATTTGCAATCCACGTGCTAAGGGTTCAAACCACATTACCAAAGATAGTTTTTATTGTCTTCGTATTAAAATTGAATTTGAGACTATGGAGCCGAATAATCACAATGAAATGCTAATGCATGTATATCTCAGTACCTTCACATGAGCATAACTTAGAAACTTGTCTATATTGCACATCTCCTGAAACACCCAATTATCAAATATAGAACGCTGTTGCATACATATAGAACACCTTGTTCAAACCAGTAATATAGATACGATTTTCAATTCCTTGCACTTATTTTTCAATGGTAAATTGTCCATATCTCTTACATCTACTGTTGTCTCCCATTAAGGTGCCAGTGCAAACAGTATGTGTTAGTTTCGGCATGGGATCAGGTCAATAGCTAACATTCTTTGTTATTGTATCCCATTAATACTCACCATCCACCTAAAGTGCAAATGTGCAGTTGTAAACAATTTCTCAAAGGCATCAGACGTGCCCCAGTTAAAGTGCAAGTGCTGTTTTTACACAGATATCTCTTTGCTCTCGCTTCTGCCACCCAAAGTGCACATGCATATTTGTAAACAATTTCTCAAAGGCATCAAACATGTCCCAATCAAAGTGCAAGTGCTATTTGTAAACAGATATCTCTGTCCTTTCACTTCTGCCTAAGTGCACCTAAGGTGCTAATACATAATTCTAAAATACTAAAGTGCAAATGCTGTTTATAGGCAATTATCTATGCAACCTCATTCCTGTCTATATGCATATAAAGTGCAAATGTATGAATATAGGCAATTTCTCAAGGACATGTGTTATATCCAAATTAAAGTGCTAGTGCTGTGTGTAAACAATTATCTCTACAATCTCATTTCTATCTAAGGTACATCCTATATTGTTCAGCCATGTAATCTACAACAAGCATGTGGTGACTGCCCAACCACAATTTTTAATATGGTTTCATTCCTGAGAACAGTCACATGTCCCCTTGTGTATATTCTGGTACTGTCACTCCACCGGTGATGCAGGATACATTCTGTCAAAATGCTGTGACAGAAACTTTTATATGTCCCTCTCAACATTCTATAAAGTTCAAGTGTTGTGCAGTACATCAGATTATAGAGGTTAAAATCCAAAACATATTTGATTTTTATCTCAGTTCTCAGATCATCGAGGGTCTGCCAATATACTGTCTGTCAAGTTCAGATTCTAATAATGCAAGCACATATTGATCATAAGTGGACATGCAGTTCTGAATCAAGGTTATGACCACTTGGTTTTTCAGTGCCCAAGAGGACAATCATCCTTCATTCACATTGGCACAGTTCCAATTCCCTGTTGCCTCTACGTGGATGGACCTTAATGTGCTTTATACCATAGCTGCAAGGATGTTAAATTGCGCTGGTGCACTTACCAAAAATGCTTTCCCATGGGGTATGCTCGATCTTGATGCTTTATGGCCCTGATGTGCTGCAAAATCCTAAGTCTGACCATATTGATAGTGCTACCCACATATCGCATTCCACAACCACATTCCAGAACATAGACCATGAACTCAGACTCACATGTGATCTTTTCCCTGATCTTGCAAATTCTACCCTCAAATGTCTCATGGCTCAAATGATTGGCTCCAAATTTGCAGGCCTTACAAGTGGCACACTTCCTAAAACCATAATTCCTGCATGTGAGCCAATCTGTCTCTTGGTAGAACATAGATCTTGTTAACATATCGCCCAATGATGGCACCTTGCGATATGTTATACTGGCATGCAGGCCTATGATGTCTTTCAAGCGCTCATCCTTTTGTAATATGTGGCAGTTACGCTTGGTCAGAGAACTGATGGACCCATGTTCCATGTTATAACCCATTCAAAAAATGTATCACCTGGTCCTGTTTACATGTGTCACCTGGTGTAGTTGTAGAGTTGACTTGTGTATTCGAGAACAGCAATTGCTTCCTACTCTTGGTCAGAACCCTCTGTTTAGCTTCTCTGAGCACTTGTTCTGGATATCCCCTCTCAGAGAACCTTCCAATCATAGACCTGGCTTCTATTTCAAATAATTCAGCATTTGAAAAAATTCTATGGGCCCTCAGTAGCTGACTATATGGTATACTCCATTTCAATGAGCAAGGATGGCCACTGTTGCTATGCAAAATTGAATCACAGGCAGTTTTCTTTCAGAAGACAGTGGTTTGAATGGAATCACCTACTGCTTGCAACTACACATCCAGAAACTCAATTTCGCGTGAGCTCCATTTTACAGTCAGCTATATTTTATAGGGATTTGTGTTCAAACTTGCAACATACTCACTTAACAATGTCTCATCTCCATCCCACAGGATGAACAAATCATCTATAAAGCGCACCCACATTACGATCTTATTAGTGTGGTGCATTACAGTCAGCCCGCGCCACTTTTTTCTCCCACCAGCCCATATAGATATTGGCATAAGTGGGGGCAAATGCTGCCCCCATCACCATGCCTTGCTTTTGGAGATATATCTTCTTATCAAAGAGAAAGATGTTGTGCGTGAGACAGAAAGAAAGTAAGTATATATATATATATATATATATATATATATATAGCACAAAAGTCCACCACCGTCGCGACCTCTCGCCCTGGGTGCCTCCTCTCGCGGTGGTGAGCCGCGTTTACGTGCATGCACAGTCGAAGACCAAAATTGTGTCAGCCGACACAAACAGGAGCACGCACAGGAGTTCGTGAAGAAATCTTTCTTTATTTGTGTAAAACCCCCCTCAGCTCTGACAGACGCGTTTCGGCACTCCGGCTTTGTCCAAGCCGGAGTGGCGAATCAATAATGAGTTTCTGGATATATCGACATAAAGACACCTCCTACCCTTAGTACGTAGAGCATGAAAAGTTCTAGTTGCACGAAACAAAAAAATAGTGTAATTGCAAAATTTTGTTCAAATTAGTCCGTTGCCTTGTACACTTTAGTCAAATGGCATGAGTTTGTGTGCATTAAAATAAACAGAGGGGCCCTTAATGGCTCAGAAAGCACATCATGTGTTGAATCAATGCAAGGAATTGCCCAACATGAAAATGCCGGTGCGCACACAATGTCTGTTAAATATGTATGCACCTGAAAATACAAACATTGCACATAGTATGAGCAGAAAAAATCCATTGTCAATAGGTATTACAATAACCAGCAATCAATAAAGCCCAAGTGGGCATGTTGTGCATAGACACCCGGTCCTCGCAGATCTCAAAAATAAATGTGAGACAAGATGGAGTGACAATGCACATGGCACAAGCCTATTCAAGTTATGTGCCCATTTCTGTAAGAAGAAGAAAATTAATCTCATCTGTGACATGTTGTACAGACACCCTGCTGTGAGTCAGAAGAAAGGGTAAATAATTCCTGTGCCAACGATCCACCACTGCATCTCAAGACCCCCTTCCTTTCCTCCTAGAATAAAATCAAACACATGTACAAGCAGAAACTGGGTATCAGTACAGCGAAAGCTTGGTACAACAGATTAGTCATCACCCAAATGCACCTTTAATTCTTCTTCAGTTTGAGACCTTTGCAGATTTTGGTTTGTAGGTCAATGATATATCTTGACTCTTTCTTTCTGATTGTCAATGTTCTATTACCTCCCCTCATGTTAAATGGTACCTGCTTGATGGCATAGTATGTCAGCTTTGATCTGTCGCCAAAGTGTATGTCATTGAAATGTCGTGCTACAGGGTAGTGATGGCCATTGTTGTTTATGGCCCTCATGAGTTCCAAAATGAGCTGTTTCACTGCATGAATAGTACTTCCCACATATCTCCTGTTGCATGGGCATACCAATACATACATCATGTATTGGGAGTTACCTGTGAAAAATTGTACAATGTCCCGACTGCCTGTACCATATGGGACCTCATATTCTTTTTTGCTGCAACTATTTTTACATGCCTTGCATCTACCACAAGAGAAGAAACCTCTTAGGCCATGTTCTTTAGCCGTGTGGGTTACAGTAAAATCACTGTGCACCAACATGTCCCTGAGGGATCGCCTTTTGCGATATGTCACATTCGGCCTGTCTCCTATCAAATTGTTCAGAGTGTGATCACATTTGAGAATGCTCCAATTCTTTTCAATCAGTCTACATACTGAATTGGAGCAACTACTGTAAGTCATAAAAATATGCGTGGTTTCAGAATTCTCAGTACTTGTATCCACTTTATTTTTTAAGAGAATCTTCCCTCTGTCTCTTCACACTCGCAGTGACGCTGTTGAGAACCTACTCAGGATATCCCTTCTCTCTAAATCTGTATATCATGACCACTTGTTCATTAAAACAGGCCTTTTTAAAAATAGGCGTTTTTTGCTTTGCTATTAACTTTGGCACTGTTTGATGAATCTTCACAATCATTTCCAAATAGAAGTACACCTGCACTGCTTGCACCCTCACATATTACATTGCTCATGATATGTTCAATGACTGCAGTGATCAAATCCCTAATGACATTTGGAATGACAAGACTGATAACAAAGTTGTGCGTGGCGAGGGCATGAGTTATGGTTACTGTAGGGCACAAGTTATAGTTACTCAAGATAACTTTATGATGAATTGTAGTGGTATTGTTAGTTTAAAATGTTATGTGTTTTGACTGACATTTTCATCTACTATAACATCCCTTTAACCTTTGTTTTCTTCAGTGAAAGAAAAAAAAAATATATATATATATATATATATACTGTTCATAACTTCACAAGTAAGGTCTGTTCATGACTTTACAAGTAAGCTCACAAGTGATATCACAGATTGCATCACAAATGGAAATCAACGACATAATCAATGATATCACTGTTGACATCACACATCAGTCACCATTGAAATTATACGCCTAGGCACAATGTTCAATTCACAGTTGTTCGGACAATGGCCATTGCACATTATTTTAGGCTGTGCTCAGAAAGGTTTGCCCAAGGGTTATGTCCTAGCCCTGTACAGAACCTCCCATGTGGCTAAACCCCATTATCCACTACCACTGGTTGGAAGCAGGGCTTGGCCAGCAGCGGGGTCCTGTGATCAACTCACCATTTGGCCTACTTCAATGCCTACGGCCTTCCACCTCGCACAATGGGACTGCCTCTAACTCACAGGCCTCCAACTCACGCGGCGCATGACCTTCAGCCAGGCATGGTGGGTTTTGGTCACACTACGTCCTCTACCAGCTCCCTTCCCACACAGCCAGATACACTCAGCTTTTTCCTAAATGCAGCTGCCTCATTGTGGTTAGGAGCTGATTGGGGTGAGGAGCTACACCCAGAAAGAACAGAAAGCTCGGAATGGCACAGACTTGGACACAGGTTGCTGGAAGCCCTAGAGGCATATGTCTGCCCCAGTGTTTGTGTGTACGTGCGTGGGTGCGTGCGTGCGTGTGTGCGCGCATTCTGGGCAGAGGAAGCTGGTAGCGCCAGAGGCAGGCATGGACGCCCCAGTATGCGTGTGTCTGTATGCGCGCGAAGAGTCGGGGGACCTTGGACTATGCAGGAGGATTGTGCTCCGGGGAGGATCAGAGTATGAACCCTAGCTCCCCAAAACACACCTGCTGCCACCATTGTCCTGCTATCAACAAAAGAAGCTATTCCAAACATCCAGCCTGTAGCTGTCTGATCTCCGGTAGCCTGCATGTCCGCACACCCATCCCGCCGCTGTCCAAAGAGGGCGAGTGCGTGTCTGCGAGAGGCCTTTGTCCCGTCCTCTTCCACTTCAAAGGTGAGAGGGGAGAACGCCATCGCGCCCGCTGCCCTTTGGCAGGGGACCTAACAGAAACAGTAAACACTGCTTCATTTTTCAGTGTGTCAGGCCATGATTAACTCCTCTGGCGTGCTTCGTACACAAGCTGCATTCTCCTACCGCCACAGCTGCTTCTGTTGGAATTCAAGTATGGTTAAAAGCACCTGACATCCGCACGCAAGTGATACCTTAACAAGCAGCCACAGAACGGAACATGCTAGATCAGCGCAGGGCTTAGCTATGTAAAGCTTCACATTTATCAACATCACCATCGGGCGCATTGAGGCTTTCACAGCTAGGCTCCACGCACATCATAAACAAGTATGTCACGTGACGTAAAGTTTTGCATCCCGGCAAACAATGGAGCAAACTGGGGTCAATTTGCACAAATTCTGGCGCCTGTTTCGTAGGAGAGAAAGCAGATAAATGTCGACCCACATATTCAACTGGTTGTTTCCTGTTTGAAAAGTACCAAAATCAGCGCAAGTCCCATTTTTGCCCTTTGGAACATCCTTACGTGATATGTTCTTTCAACACTATTAAACAGGGTGCGCGGCAAAATACCCTGATGCAAAAATCAAAAGGAGTTTTGCTTTGATCCAGGGGATCGGATGCATGCTAGATTTTCAACACAACCACTGACCAAGTAAATCCATTTTCTGTAGATTTATGGTAAGTAAATAGTTCAATTGTTGATGTCCTGAAAATTTGGAATTGATATGAGCCTACCAGACAAACATTGGACACTGCTGCATTACACGATATGGGCCTCGGTGCCCATATCTAACAGACACGTGGGCTCAGATTTACTACATTATCATTAGGGCTCCCGGTTTTATGGTATTTATTTTTTTGCCATTTCCGTCTGTATTTATCCATATTTATTTTTTGGGCATTTTTTCTGTATATCCACATTTGTTTTTGCCACAAGCAAAAGGCGACGCTACAGCTAGTATTTTTCCACATTTATTTAAATTGACAATGCACACATGCGCTCACTTAAACTAGCGATTTGTTGTGGCTTTATCAGTGCTTTAAATGGTCCGGTACTGAGTAATTTGAAAAGGAGAGTACCTGTGCTTATCAGTTCTGCTATAAAAACACTTTAGGATAGAGTACAAGCACTTATCAGGAGCAAACATGTGCCAGCGCTTCTGTATTTCCATCTAAAGCCAGCTAGAAATCTGCCTTCAAATGTCTATGGTTTTCACACAGAAAGTACGTAAGGTTACCTATATTGGTGGTGGTGTGTGTGTGTGTGTAGATAGACAGACAGATAGATAGAACCCAAGCTACACGCCACGTCCTTTTGATACATATTATATATATATATACGTAACAATTAAGGACGTGGCATGTAGCTTGGGAGCTCTCTGCTGCCAAAAGCCGTTTTCAATACCCCGGGAGGGGAGCGTCGGCTCCTTCTCTGCTAATACGTAACACCAGGAGCCTCAAACAGGCCAAGAAAAAGCTGGTAAACAGACAGTAACAGAGACGAAAAGATCGCACACCCCAGCCTCCGTTCTGGGATGAAATCTCCCAATCAGGGCCTCCGGGCATGCCGATTGTCACGGGGAAAATATTAATTTTTCTCCTGCTGCAGCACTGTGAATTGAAGTGCTTAAAACGTGCACTGTATAGGGCCTGGGACAGGAGGAGTCAGGGGCGTTGGGGGAGGCTACGAAATGGGGTGAAAGAACAATAAAGCCTCGTTAAAGAGTAAATGGTCTTCAAAAGACCTGTGAAGTACTCGGGTGCGGCTGTGTGTGTGCCCGGGAAGGAATTTCCAGCAGCAGGAAGGGAGCGTGGCGAGATAACTCTGGATTCGAGCACGGCAGCGCGGCAACATTTTCTAGTATTTTGCCGTTTTACATATAAATACAGACAAAGGAAAAATTGTTTTCCGTCTGTATTTATATGTAAAAATACGTTTAAACGGAAAACCGGGAGCCCTAATTATCATGCAGTGCAGTGGCCACAAATGCTGCGCTGCGTGAGAAGGAGAGAGCAGGAGAGCGCCATATTTAGAGAAATATTGCACTCTCTTCCCCTCTCCCTAGTGCCGGTGCAGAAATGTGCAGCCGTGCGCCACGCAGACACCTTTGCAACATAGTGCAAGGATGTCTGCGTGAGTTTAGCAGAGGATTTGTACTGGAAGGATAGCCTTCCAGGACAAAATACTATGCTTAGACTAACTTTAAAACCTTTTCCACCTTGTACGTGTGCCGTACAGTGCAGCACACATGCAAAGTCAGAAAAGAAAGGAGAAATAAAAGCATTTCTCAGTGATAGCGCCTGGTTGAAGTGGGCGCTATTTTTTGATGCAAAACCCTGTCTACTTTTTTAAGTAAATAGGGTTTTGTGTCAGAACCCTTGGGTGGTTGCATGAGAAAGCCCATGCCCCACCTATGGAACGCCTCCTTGGTGCTAAGTAATGCAAAGTAGTGCTATGCGCTGCTTTGCACTACTTTCAAGTGATTTTCCAGCGCAAAACAAGTTTTGCGCTGGAATGTAAAGGGCTCATTTATGAGAACTGACCCATCGCGGTGGCAAGGCAGCAATGCATCAGAAAAAGTTGTGCTGAGGAAAAACAGTTTCTAACGACATGGATGTGATGTACTTAATGTAGGACGCACCAAGTCGTAAGGCCCCAAGGTGCATCAAAAAAATTGACGCATCCGTAGCCCTCAAAGAAATGTGATGCATTTTCAGCCAAAGTGACGCAAATCTGCTTTGTGGGTCGTAAAGCAACACTTATGTGCTACAAATCATCTTTGTGTCACATTGGAGAGCGTTATGCATCAAAATCCCTTAAAAAGTGACTATTGGAAAAAAAAGTGAAAAGGGACCATATGGTTAAAAATGACACACTGTACAGTGCAGCAAGCTACGTTCCTGCGCTACACTGTGCTGTGTGCAAGGGAAAGTGCAGGAATCTCTCACAAATGTAATTCATACATCACATAACTGTAAGTCATACTGCCCAGTTATATGTTGTACAGCCCAGTCCAGCTCCGTCAAGTTTGTCCAGTCCATGTGGGATGTGCAGCACCAGTCCAGGTTCACCTTTGTGTACTGGGACCTGTAGTGGAATATGGAACATGAGTGACCAGGACTACAAGTCCCACAATACAAAGCAAAAAATGTGGACTGGAACAGCACATCATGCATGGACACTTGAATCCTGCCCAACGTACTGTGACAATGCAGGCCCTCTTGCTTCATGAGGCTAGTGTGTCTAACTCGGGCCCAGCTACCCAAATCTGAACTGTAAAGCAATGAAATGGAATGGGATTGCCAGAGGATTAACTAGTCATCTGAGAAGGGGTTCAGGTGTGTAGTATGTGAAGTATCACCAAGTGGGATCATGCGAAGAGCCATGTGTATAATCACTAGTATGAAACTATTTAGCAAGCAGCTGTCCTGTTGTATTCCTCTTAGGGTGTCCATATCGGGCTTACTAGTATCATGTCCTTATATAGGCACAATTCACCCTGCCCTTATATAGGCATAAAATCCCAGGCCTTATTTAGGCATTAAACCATGCACTCCAAATACAGGCATGGTCTCCGATATCCGTCCACCCTAACGTCACTATGAGTACATGAAGAACAGACCCTTAGGCTGCGGGAGTTTCCCTAGTCCAGGACTATTGATTTCTTCAAGGACTCATATATTATGTATGAACCGTTATTCCTTAGGGGTTCATTCATGACGTCTTTCGCTGTCCGACTCACGTCAATACTAAACATTCCTAGGTACTCTCAGGTATAAATATACCTTCCCTAGCCCTTGTAAACTATAGGAGACCTCGACTTCAGAGGAGCCCGTATCCCGGCCTGACGCACTGAGAAGACGCTGTCATCCCTGCACGCAGAGAATCCAGCTTCCAGTGATCTGACTTCCCTTGCGGGGTGTTGGAGTTCGAGTCTGGCAAAGAGATTCCAACCTCTCTCATTCTTCAGGTATGGAGCTGATAAGAACCTAGAGGGACTCTTGGCATACTAAGCATACTAGGCATACTAAGCATACTAGGCTTAACATACTCTTAGTATACCATAGTAAGGAATACTTCACCTACTTCATACCTCTCCCTACACCTAGGATTAGGTTAGGTACATTGGGGTAGAACTAGATTAGAAACGCATCGTATGAGTACTCGCATTTTTAGCACATGTTATTTATGTATGTGAATATACGCTAAAAGATAATGCTATCGCAGTATTATTTATTTCTACTGCTCACCCTGTACATTATTTATCTCGCATACTGTCTTGTGATCGTAACAGCACATTTTACTTACACCAGAAACAAGACTGTTCAATAAATCTTTTATTGAAAACGCCCGTCTATTTCTTTCTGTGTAACTTGGAGAAAACTAAGCATGCACGATTGAGCTGAGTGAAATAGTTATCTATTGTTTCCACGACTCTGGGACACGTTCTGATTGTAAAGGGAAACATAGTGGTCATGTTTTGCGGCTGACAGAAACTACTCCCTTCTTGTTGTCAAGGAGTTTCTAGTGGCCTCTGAGCTAGCTGGCACAAGTAATTAAGTTTAATATACTCGATAGGGACATACTGACCTTAGTCCTATGTCAAACCTATAGGATATATTATTCCAATGCGCAGAGCCTATTAGGGAAATAGGAGCTACACTACAGTCCCGATGTGCAGAGTGAGAGCACACAGGTGTCGCCCGCCATGTTAGAGACCACCCTACCTCCTGTCATGTACAAATGTATACTGGGGGTGGGGGTGAATGCAAGTGATGCACATCAGAGGACCATGAGTGTTTGTTGGAAGAATAGATGGTGTGTGAGCCTGGTGGACCCCTGGTAGTGTAGTGCAATGTAGGTGTGGCTAAGCATATTGCACTGTGTCTGAATGTGGAGCCATTGGATAGCAAGGAGGTGAGTTGTGATGTGAGTACTACAAGGTAGCCTGAGTGATAGTCACACACTGCTGTGTCTTCCAGTGTCACACGTGTGTCGCAGCTGTGAAGGGATGCCGTAGAAGAGAGCATTGGTGGACTACATCCTACATGTAATGTGGAGCAGGATGAAGATGTAGCAGGTGTCAGGAGGGAGCTGTAAAAACAAAAGTCTGACTATGCCGCATATGCCAAAGCAGAAGGATGTGAAACAGGGAATAGTAAAGTGACAGGATGAGCAAGTCGTCCAGGAAGATGGGCATGTTCTGGGGAGTGTTGGAGGGTGAGGTTCATGGGCCTAGTTGTGTGGCCAACCAGGGTAGGTACATGTCACAGAATAGCCTTACTACAAGCATGTTGGGTACAGCTTGAGCCATAGCTCTGCCATACAGGTAGGCATGTCGGTCAATTGCATGTGATAAGTTATATTGGTGGTGTTGGTGCCACATGAGAGTCAAAGTATGATCGGGGTGCCATCAGTGTGTGACAGTAAGTAGAGTCCCTGGGTCTAAATGAGTATTGCCAGAGGTGTCATGTACAGGCACAAGTGAGCGGGCTGAGTTAATAGATGTGTGATACTCTGCTGACAACCAACTCTGGCAATGATGAAATGGGGTGAGTGTCAGTGGTTTCAATTTTCCAAGTTTGACAGGGACTATCCCCCTCAGAGATGGTACACAGTGCCTACTGTTCTGACCTATGGAGACGACTGCGCGTGTAATGAAATTACATGATTACACACAAATAAGTAAACCATGGTAAGTACATGCCCTTACATATTCCTGCAGTTTAGCAAGTTTGCCAACTGTGTAGATTTGTTTGGATTCGTGTAAATATGAGCCCTTGGCCACATTAATTCACAAAGTGCATGCAAGACAGCACAACAAGGCAGAGTGGCATGGTGTACTGTGTGAAAGGCAGAGTGCGGGATCAAATCAAATACATGACCAAACCTACATCACTTTCCCAGGAGCTGTGGGCTGAGTAGTGGCTAGAGGGAATGCAGTAACCATGGTGACTTGGTGCAATGTGCACAGTAATGCTGTCAATAAGTGAATCTCTATTCAGTATAGCCATGATGAAAAAGAAAGCTTATCAACAAGGCAGATGTGGCCCTTACCTCAACTTACCCTCACAGGCAGGGCAGGCCAGCAAGTTGTGTAATTGCGTTGCAATGTGTGGTATGACACGAAAAGGAACCCTTGTCACACAGTGGTCATGTGAACAATGTAAAGACATTGCCATCTGAAAGGCAACTACAGTGCAACTTGCCTCATTTCCTTCAAGTAACATAGGTCCTGCAATCAATCTTTAACTGAAAGTAATGAGAATAAAGCCTGTATGTCATCCACATTAATCATGTCAACATCTATTATAGATCACCATTAACATATTCCATTTTCATTGCAGAGGGAAAAACCACACTTCCTGACCAACATCCTGTCCCGGATGACCAACCTGTTGGCGATGACATCCTGCCCCCCATTAACCATGACACCTTTCAGCAACTCCTGAGCTCTGTTGGAACACCTTCTCCTGTCATGGCAAGGGATAACAGTGTTGCTTGGTCCCCAGGGGAACTGCCTACCACAGGACATGTCCCATCTGCCAGCCCAAGCCCAGCTGTGGACTCTGAGGACCCCCAAGTAGCCTTCCAATGCGGAGCAGTAGGAGACCAGTGGTCATTAACACTCTATGTTATGTGCGCTCACTGCGTGTGCAAAGCGACAGACTATTGATGCTTTTTTTTTTTTTAACAACAAATTGTATTGATTTTATGTAGTACCAAATGGGCCATGCCCGGCAAACAGCATACAGTGGAAAGGCATTTGTAAAAACTCTAGGTACTGCAAATTTTCCACCCAGAAGGTCTGCAAAACATCAGAACCAAAACTGCCCCCCACCCGCCTCCCCCAACCACGCACCATACAAACCCTCAACAACGTAGCACAAACACATCGAATGAGTTCCCATCTACATCCACATGATTCCATCACATTAAACCGGCGAGTCATTAACCACAAGCCGTTGAAGGGGGTCTTGGTTCACAGGCTGCGTCATTAAGGACAAATCGATACCCCGATATTTGGCCCACCTGGCCCAGATCTTCCCATGTTTTTGCGGGCAGCCCCTCGCCTGAAACACCGCAATCTCCGAGGACATGCACCCATCCATGGCCTTTTTCCAATTCGAACACAGGGTGGGGACGTAGCCTTCCAGTGCTGTGCAATGTCTCGCTTTGCCAATGTAAGGCCCAAGAACAGAAGGTGTCTTTTATATCTGTTCCCCCCAATGTCTTCCATGCTGTGAAGGAGTGTCAATCTAGGGTCTGCTGGAATGTCCCATGCCAATACCCGCCCCATGCAAGACAGGATGCCCGACCAGAAGTGTTGTAGTGCCCCACAACTCCATACCGTGTGAAGAAACGACCCCTCGTCCGAGTCGCAGCGGAGACAGGCGGGGGACTGAATAGCCCCCATTTTCCAGAGGCGGAGGCGCGTATAATATATTCTGTGGAGATATTTAAATTGGATCAGCCTGTATCTAGTGGAAACTGCGGAGTACCTGGGGCTGGCCAGCGCTTCGGTCCAATCGTCATCTGTCAGAGCGGGCACGTCTGCCTCCCATGCCGCCCGGGTCCGATGTATAGAGGTTTTTGAGTGTGTAGTGAGTGTTTGATAGATTTGCCGAATTTTGTGGGCCCCCAGATCCCCCATCAGCAACCGACCCTCCAACGGGTGAAACTCTGGTAGAGACGTGAGGTGCCTTATCAGAGGGAACAGGGCATGGTGGAGCTGTAAATACCTATGGAACTGTGACTTGTGAAGGTCAAAATCTTCCTGCAACCTCTGAAAGGAGTTAAGCGTGGATCCCTGCATAATATCACCGAGAGTGGATATCCCAATATCGTCCCTCCTTCGAAACCCCTCTAGCGACGAGACAGGCCGGAGGAGAGATCCCTGCCAGAGGGGAGTAGCCCCGGTCAGCATACCCCACCAACCCATAGACCGGACCACCCGCCTCCATATCTGGATAACTGTCCGGCAGGCCGGGGGAAACGCCTCCAAGGACGAGCTGCTGTACAAGAGGTGGAGCAGCGGGGTAGCCGCCATGAAGAGCCTTTCCACGGCATAGGCCGGGTCCACCTGAGAACCATACCACCATTCGTTGATCACCAGGAGCTGCGAAGCCCAGTAATATGCCCGCACATCGGCCGCCGCAATCCCACCGCAGTACGTAGACTGGATACACGTTGTAAGTGCCACCCGGACCGCACCCCCCGCCAGAGAAACCTATTCAGGAGTGCATTCATTTGGAGAAACCATGACGGGGGATAGGATACGGATAATTCTGCAGCCGATACAGAACGCGGGGTAAGGATACCATTTTGAAGATAGCGGACCGGCCGTATAGCGAAAGGGGCAAATTGGACCACACCGTCGTCTCGTCACGGACCACAGGGAGCAGCGGGGCTATATTGCGCAACCAGGCCTCGTCAGGACAACGCGTGACATATACCCCGAGGTACTTAAAGCCCACGTCAGCGACGATTAGTTGCGAGGCCCAAGCCTGACTCCCCTGCTCCCCGCAAATGGGGAACAAGATAGATTTGGACGGGTTAGCGCATAGCCCGGATGTCTCTCCAAAAATCCGCAGGATTTGGAGCACACGAGGCCCGGAGGCCCAAGGATCCGATATAAAGAACAGGGCATCGTCAGCATACACCGCGGTCCTATCCGAACTCTCCGGCGACCAGTCCAGTCCCCGGAAGACAGAGTCTAGGCGCACCCACGCGGCCAATGGCTCGATCGCCAAGGCAAATAAAAGAGGGGAAAGGGGACACCCCTGCCTCGTTCCCCTGCGAATGGGGAAAGGGGCTGAGCAGTGTCCAGCCGCGCGATCCGAAGCAGTAAGGTCCGTATACAATAATTTTACACAGGCCCGGAAGCGTGGTCCCAGGTTGACGGCCTCTAAAAGTTTAAAAAGATAGGAGCTCAGCGAGTCGAATGCTTTATCTATGTCCGCCAGCAGGACCACCGCTGGGCGACCCAGACGGTGAGCCTCCGCAACTGCGTTGTGGGCCCGTCTGATATTGTGTCTGGTGGAATGTTGTGGCATGAAGCCAGACTGGTCTGGATGTACCAAATCCTGGATACATGTGCGGAGGCGGTCGGCGAGAACCTTCCCTAACAGTTTAGGCTCAAAATTCAACAATGAGATGGGGCGATACGAACCCGGGTCTTCCGGAGGACGGCCCGGCTTGAGGAAGACAACAATTTCGGCGTGTCGCCAGTCTGGGGGCAGAATACACTGCTCGGAGGCCTCGCCTAGCGCCTCAAGCAGATAAGGTCCGAGAGTCCCCATGTGAGGGCGCAGGATGTCGCACGGGAACCCGTTTGGGCCCGGCGCGCGTCCCGGGTGGATATTGGATAACGCCGTCTGCAACTCGTCGAGGGATATGGGTGCGTCCAAGGTGTCACCCTGCTCGTCCGAGAGGCGACGGGGAGGGATATCTGTAAAAAAGTCATCGATAAGGGATTCAGCAATGACCTCGCGCTCCTCATAAAGCGCCGCATAAAAATCGGCAAAGGCCTGAACCACAGCCTCGGGGGAGGCGCACATGTCGCCGTCCGGGGACCTCAGTAGGGGAACCTGCATCGGGGACGCCCTGGCCTGGCAAAGCCTATGGAGCATCTGACTGGACTTATCGCCCCATTGATATATCCTATATTGGGTCACTAACCAGGCCTCTTTAGCGCTATCTGTATGCAGCTGATGGAGTTGCTGCTGAACATGCAGCATATGGCGGCGGGCGCAGGGGTCTGATCCCTCCACCACTTGGGATTGCAAGTGGACCTGACAGTCCTCTAGGTCCCGTATCTGTGCCAGACGGCGCTGCTTCTCCCCCGTGCAATAGCTAATGTCTGCCCCCCTAATCGTGGGCTTCAGCGCCTCCCAGAGAATGACCGGAGATGAGGAAGTTACAGCATTGAAGCAAAGATAGTCGTCAATTGCCCGACGTAACATCTCCTGATACTCGGCACCCCGGAGCTGCCATGGAGACATGCGCCACCGATAGGGGGCTCGACGAGTCTGCAGGCACAGCTTGAGTTGAACCGGCGAATGATCAGAGAGACCCCGAGGCAGAATGGATGTGTGTGTCACTCTGTGTATATAGCTGAGTGGAAGGAACAGATAGTCCAAGCGTGAAAGGGTGGGGTGAACTGACGATGCATATGTGAACCCGGCTTCCGAGGGATGAAAGGCCCGCCAAGAGTCCGCCCAGCCCAGTGTATGTGCGAGTGTGTGCAATTTGGATCTAGAGGGGGGTGCATCTGGGAGCCTAGCTCGCCACCTATCTAAGGGATTCATAACATCATTCCAATCTCCCCCTGGTATTGTCAGGCCGCCCGGGAGATCCCCCCAGAGTTGTGTCAGTTTATCTATGAATGTCTGGCCGAGCGGTGGAGGGGCGTAGAGACTCCCAATTATGATCTGTTCACCAGCTATACTGCCTGAGATAACCGTAAATCGGCCACCGGGGTCTAACCAGTGCTGTGTAACCTGGAGCGGCACTCTGCGGTGTATGAGAACTGCCGTGCCTCGCGCTCCCCTAGTAAAGCCGGAGTGATATACCGTGGAAAACCGATAACGGGAGAGGCAAGGGGCTTTGGTGCCTAGGAGATGTGTCTCCTGTAACAGTAGGACGTTGGCTGAGTAGCGCTTTGCCAGGTGAAGCACCGCCCCCCGCTTAACCTTATTCAATAGACCCCGCACATTCCAGGCTAAAATGTTGAGTTCCCCCAGGGGAGAGTTAACTGTGGTGTGGGCCATTCCTAGTTTCTACAGTGTGTAGTGCAAGACGATGTGATGATAACGGAGCAGGGAATTGTGTGCATGGTGCGTAAAACTGAAAACTAACAACAAACAACCCTTCCAGATCCCCCCGCTTCCCCCCACCCCCATACTTCCAGGAACAAGGAGTATCTGTCGCGGTGGAATCCCGACCCAGGCCCCAAACATGATGACCCGAGCGGTTCCTCCAATGGACCCCCCCACCCAACATTACCCAACATTACCCAAAACAATCGGGGCGTGCTATGTCCGGCACCTTCCAGGGTAGATATGAAAGACCCTAGCCCCGGGATCAGGAGCAACCCAGCATGGGACCACCACCAGCATCTGCGTCTATCAATTGAAGAAGAACAGGATACGGAAAGTCAGTAGGCCCACGCTACCTCAGTCTCCAGGGCCTGTCTGGCTCTGGGCACAACAGTTGGATCGAGATCTATTGCGCCTCGTAGCCGCGTCTCTGCCCTGCTGGCCACTCCGATGCGAGCCCTGGGAGGAGTCCGAATCTATAGGGTGTGGCGAATGAGGCTTGAGGTTACGTCTCTCATCGGTCCACACGAAGACCTCCTCCGGGGTGTCAAAGAAGAATGTCTGGGCATTGTAGATCACTTTCATCCGGGCGGGAAACAGCAACGCGTAGGATACGTTTAATTCTCGAAGGCGTCGCTTGGCCGCCACGAAGGACTGGCGCTGCTGCTGAACCAACCTCGTATAGTCCGGGAAGACCATGATGGGATGAGATTCAAATATCATTTTGTCCTTATGAAGCCGGGCAAATCGAAAGATGGCATCCTGATCAGCATAATTGAGGAGCCGGGCGATCACTGGCCTCGGACGCTCCCCAGGTGGCAGCTTCTTGGTCAGAGCGTGGTGGGCCCTCTCGATCACAAAGCAGGAGGACACGTCTTCAGGCGGAAGCAGTGTCTTAAGCCAGCCCGAGAGGAAGGTATCCATCGACGTCCCCTCGCAGCCCTCTGGAAAACCCACCAAGCGGATATTGTTGCGGTGGGTCCTACCTTCTGCGTCTTCGACCCGCGCCGCCAGATCCCGGGAGACCACGGCAAGCCTGTCAACTTTCTGCTGGAGGGAGGATACAGTGTCTTCCACAGTGGAGACCCTTGTCTTCGCTTCGGTGATCCGGTCCACCGCCTTCCTGAGGTCCTGGCGGAGAAATGACACCTCCGATCCCACTGCCCCGATCTGGGCCTCTAGAGCTTTCCGCGATTGGTTAATCGCTGCCAGCAGCGTTGCCGTGTCGGATGACAGACCCTCCGCAGCATCCTTTCCAGCGGGTGTGGTGGTGTAGTGATCCATGGTGTTCTGCTTGGGTGCCGCCGCACCATGCTTGTCTTTGCCCATGGCGGCTGAGAGCGCTGACCACAGGGGCCCACACCAAGTCGGCCCCAACCGCGGGCAGGAGCAGCGGGGGAGGCAGCAGGAGACAGGCGGGCGACAATCAGCGGTATGTGTCCGACCACCCTGGGTCCAATCATTGGGCTACGCCCCAGCGTCCCCAGCAGTCACTCTCCGCAAGGCCCCTGTGAATGTCTGGGCCGGGTCCCTCAATGTCTCAGGCGGGCCGGGGAGGAACTGCCGCCAGCACAGCCTAGGCACCGCAGGGAGACTCTCAGCTCGGGGAGAAAGGCGACCTCTGGTGGAATGATCCGGCCGCACACACGCACCACCGGTTAGTCAACCTCAGAAACACAGGCCGCACGTCTCCCTCCACATGTCCGGGAAGCTGGCAAGGGGAACAGCCGCAAGGCGCCACACAGCGGGAGCCGGCCACAAGTCCAGCCACTCACAGGTGAGGCACAAGGCCGCAGGCGACGCCAACTCTGCTGCAGCAAGGCAACTGCCTCAGTGCCCTCGACTCTGAACAGGCACAGACATCAGGCAGCAACGACCAGGTTCTTCTGGCGCATGCCCGCGCCGCTGCCCCCACGGTAACAGACTCAGCAGCCCTGGGCACGATGATCAGACCCAGGTGGCATTCAGCAATCGTGGCTGAGCAGCAGTTAATAGCACCAGGCCCCGTCAGATCTGGAGATCGATGCACAGGAAGGCGGGGGGATGGGCAGCACAATGGCATCGCGGCTACGATGTAGGCCACCCGCCCAGTCGGGACGCATCAGCCGCCCTCAGGAGCCGGTCCTCAGCACACGCATCTCGGAGGTCTCACCACACAGAGCCGCCTCTGTCTCTGCAGCCGTCCCGCCGGCAAGAAGGGCGAACGGTGGCCGCGGCGAACCTCCTCCGCTCACGGCCCTGCGCGCATCCGCCACCGGTCAGGCGCGATCCAAGGCTTTCCCGATCGTCGGCCACCACCGCACCTCATCAGCTGGATCACGGTGCGTTCTGCGGCAGGTGACCCACTGTGGCGGTCGCTGGGGTCCAGGATTTTAGTAGGATAGTGGCCCTAAGAAGGAGCAAACAGCGGAGCTCTAGAGAGACGCGTCCGCCATGTTCGGCTCCTAAGCCACGCCCCATTGATGCGCTTTTTGGCCTTTTGGTCATCCCTAGGTAAGCTGTGACAGTGCCAACATGTTTGACACTCACACATACATATGTCCCTGTGGAACCACTGATGTTGTTGCTGCCCTACCTGACAATGACACAGCCTTAGGCTTGTTCAGTCACTTTAGCATTAGAATTTGGTACATAGATGTGGTGTGCTTCCAACATGTTACATGGACGGCTGTACAATTTATAGTTAGCCTTCAGCTGTTGCTTTTCATCAGACAATTGGTCATAATGCACTTGGATTGACACATAGGTATTGCGTTGTGGGGCATCTCTATTTAGGACACACTGATGTTGTTGCAAGAATCTGTCTGTCACAGACCTGGATACGATTCTTTGGTCTCCACATGTTTGTGATTGACTGTAACTTGTAGTGAATTGTGTACTTCTGTGCCTTGATTCTTTTCTCATTGCTGTGGCAAATGAATGTTGATATTGGTATCCTGAGTACACTCTGGAGCCTTGTCCGGGTTGCATTTTATTCTATGTTTATGACTGATGTATGACATGTTTGCCAGCATTGTGTAAGACTTTGTGAGCTTCACATTGCTGGATTAATATGCTTTTCATTTGGGTAACTTGCACCACATAACAGGCGAGCCATCACACTAGTTACATCTGTCAATATGGCTGTAAACCTATGTGTATGTGTGTATGTAGACTGTCAGTATGGCTGAGACATATGTGTGTTTTGTACTGTTGGTGTCACAATGTTATCCAGTATTGACATTTACACATGTATGGGGCCTACACTGACATAGCATGCAACACATGACCTTTCCAAATACTTCTTCCTGTGTTGCTCCTGAAACATTGGTCAAAATACAAGTATAGTGCCATGTGTGACACACTTACTCATCTACACATTACTTGTTCTCACACCACAGAAATTCTTGACCCTTGTCTGATACTGAGAGTAGGTACGCCATTAAGGCTACACTCATCTCACATTTATCTCTTGTGTTGGCTTTGTACTCTTATTGGCTTGTCTGGCATGCCACATGGTTTTATTTTTGATTCGTTACCCAGTGCAGATGATGTAGTTCCATCCAGAGTTAAGTGACACATCACAGGGGGCACCTTCCTGCATTTAATGAACCCTTAGAGGCCGGATTGTCAATGTATGTGTGCATCACACATAGGAAGCGGGAGTGATTTGGATGACCTAAGTTATTCCAAGTTTACCTGGTGTGGTATACATGTCATGCCTCATTACCCATGGGAGTTGCATGGAGACACCCACACAACACCCATGGAACCCCTCCCTTGCACACAGTGATGCAGCACTGAATTTTGCACAGCATTGCATTGCTCTGGATCTTTATGCCATTCAAAGGCACACAAAGTGGCTTTCGTATCTTAACATGTCTGTCTTAGGGGTTGGCATTACACATGTACCATGATGCAAGGTGCAAGTGTGAGGCAGACCCCTCATGCTTATGGCCCTAGCTCCATCGTGTGACAGAGCTGGCTAATATGTCATGCATTTCTTAATGTTTGTAGTTCTGTTATGTACTTCAGATTTGCTTACCAACAAGTAGGCCATTCCCATATCACCCATTCTGGAAGCACTCATTGATGATGGTGTGCCTCTTGATGTAGGAATCATGGTCACCTCCCGGGTATTTTGTTATCATATTGGTGAACATCTCTAGATGCTTAACGATGGCCTGGATGTTGATGGAGTAGGTGTGCTTCTGGTTCCTGTACATGTGTGATTTTTTTGCAGGGGGAACCATTTGCGCATGTGTGCAATCCATGGCACCTAGCACTCGGGGAAATCCCGCAATGGCATAGAAACCTTGCTTGGTTTCCAGCTGCTGTTGTTGTGTCTTGAGAAGAGGAAGTAGAGGGGTGTGAGGTGGATGATGGCATCCAGGACAGAGGGTAGGAAGGCAGAAAATGATGGCTGCGATATTCCTGCCACTCTGGCTGTTGTGATCTGGAAGGAACCAGATGCCAGCATGTTGAGGACTGCCATAAGCTTGACTTGCGGAGGGATGTTGGTGGGCCTCGCAGTTGGTGACAACTGGAGCCTTGGCGCTAGCTTGTTCAGCAGTTCTATTATGGAATCTCTCCTGAGTCTGTAATATCTGATATCCTCATCTTCCCTGAGGTCAATGAGGGAAATCCGCTGGCGAAATACACGCTCCCTTCTCCTGCACTGCCTACGTGGTGGTTTCCTTGCAACTCCCAGCTGCAGAATTAGCAGCTCCATGGTGTAATTTAACTTGAGCTTACCAAATTGTTCTGTATGGGTTTTCTTTATGTATCACAGCCACTGCATCCTTTCCTATGCCTGGGTGCTGATGCGCAGAAATGTTTGCACATTTCAGGCTCTGCGTGCGCGCTTGCTGACGATGAGTCACACATTTCCAAAACCATAAATATCAGTGCATTCGTTTTACGTTAGAATTTACAGGGGAAAGCCTACCTTGCATATTATAATCTGTGCATGGCACAGCCAGTTTTGGCGCAGGTATTTTTCAATGCTGGCCTACAAAAACGGACGTATTCGGCCACATGCGTCTACTTGTCGATATGGAGTACTGCCTGTGCTGCCATCGCGTTAAAATTAGTAATGCAACGGCGGCGCAAGCTTCTCATAAACATGCCCCTAAATTAGAAAAAAAATGATTTTGTATCAATTTGCGTAACTTTTGTGACACAAAACAGAGCTAAATATTAGTAAATATACTCTGTGTTCCTACATACATTAAGCTTCAAAACAATACAAGGTTGTCTGGCGTTCAAACATCCAAACTGAGGAGTTCAGGTGTGAGTATAAATTTGATATCTGAGGAACTTTATTGATATGAGTCCACATTTATTGTGATTTCTGGCCAGATTTACTAAACATTAGCACCGGTGTTCGTGTGATACACAGGTGTGCTACGTGATATAAAGTGGAGTGAATGCAGAGTCAATCAACTTTTATCCACCAATGGATCTTTGTACAAAAGTTGATGGGAGTGCAACACTGAAATAGCATCAAATTGAAAAATTACAGCGCAAAACCCCATATAATTTACGCAAAGGGAACATAACAAGGTGAGAACAGCACAAAATGCTTAGGATTTCACACATATCAACTAAAGTAGCACCACTTGGCTCTGCATGAAATTTTAGAGCTAAATGACACCAGGTGCAAACAATGGGCAAGATCAATATTGAGTGACATTTCATGTTCTATGCGTAATTTACATAAAATGACTCATTTTATGCTGCTGCTGTTCTCTGCACATAGAAAGTGGTACATATGGTTGTGCATGGAGTAGAAATCTCTCGCAAGACACTGCTCACAAGCCATTGTGTCATGTTGCAAAAGTTTAACTTTGCACGAACGCAGTGCCAGCTGCCTGCTATGGGGAGTGATGTGGCGGGCACCTTACTAGTGAAGCTCACATGAGGTTTTAGAAATTGATCATGACTGCTCTTTAGGACCAATGCATCCCACACGAGCATCACTATTTTTTAATTAGGTTAGTGAGCTTCACCAGTGAAGTTCACTCAAACCCAGGATCACTAGACCTATTTTAATCACCTTTTCCACCACACTACTCTTCACACCCCACATACCCACACTCATCAGACGGCATAATCAAAAGATCTCCAGCAAAGAGCCCCATCGAGGGTGCCCATCGTGCATTGCAGTGCCGGCCCAACAACGAGCATGCCCAGATGATGAAGCATGGCACCTTTCGGGGTGTGTGAGGGCACTTGCTCCTATTGGAGCGTATTCCCCTGACCCAACAGACTACTAGTACTAAAACCTTGTCTAAAGAACTGCACACTCTTGCATTAAGTTATTGTGCAATAATCTCCAGTGTCTGCATACATAGCTGTGCATTTTCACACATCACTGCGCTAATCTATTTTTGGTACATAGGGTCCCTCGAGTTTAAATTACGCTTTTCTGCAGAGGCCTCAGGGTTTGGCAAGCAAATGGGTCCCAGCAAACCATAAAACAAAATAGCAACAGAACTACAATAAAGCTTGTAGGAGTGTTGTGTTGTGCTTTGTCACCAGCACTTGGCAACACACAAACAGCACCCATCAGCCAGCTGAAGGAAAATTGCAGAGACCTACAGGGTATACCTTAATCGTGCAGCCGACACAAGACGGTGACCTGGCTTTGGGAAGAGCTGAAGCAGCAGTATAAGAGACAGAATGTGTCATGTGTTCTGTTTATGGCCCATTGTAGTTTTCCCCATGTTAGCCTAACTGTGCATGACACAAGCCACATTTGCTTTGCACACGTTACTATATAAACATGTTTGCTTTTGTGCCACATTACTTTTTCATACAGAACCTGTAGTTGTTTTCTCATTCTGTTCTTTCCTGGGATTTAGTCTTTACACACCCGACAAGGTCAAACAACAATGTTCCTTGTTATTTTGCTCTGGTCAGGCACTTTCACCTAGACACAACACATGAATGCAGCCATGTATGCCTTGTCATATAGGTATGCACAGTAATGTAACACATACAGAGAGAGGGATAGATGTTTCCTGAGAGAAGATCACAGCTGTATCTGAGATGTAGAACATCCATCCGTCTATGCTAAGGTATGGGGTCCACTTCTAATCCCAGAGATCTTGGTTGTGTAATCAGTTTGCTTCTGTAGAAGGGGAGGGGGGGTTAGGTTACTCTGTCCACTGTGTCTAGACCACCACAGACACATTTGTTTATTTCTAATCAGCCTTTCGGATTTGATTATCTAGATCACTGACTGAAGGCTGCTGGCTTTCACGCTGCTGGGGGCTCCATGTCTCAGGATCCATAACCCCAAGAGGAGGGACCCAAACTCGCTATTTTCCCTCTGCAATCGCTTCTTAGTTCCATGTGGCATGGGACACTGACAGCAGGGTGCTGGCTTTCACGCTTCTGGGGACTCCATGTCCCATGATCCATAGCCCCAACTGGTGGGTCCGAGATTCGCTATTTTCCCGCTGCAAGCACCTTCTTAGCGCCCTGTGATCTCCATGGCATGGGACTTGGTAACTGACTGCAGGCTGTTGGCTTTCACGCTGCTGGGGATCCAATGTCCCTGGATCCATAGCCCCAAGAGGAGGGGCCGAGCCCCGCCGTTTTCCCTCTGCAAGATCTTCTTAGCACCCTGTGATCTCCTGCGGCGCAGGACATGTGCGGGCCGTGCCCAGGTAAAGTCCGGGCCAAGGGTGGGCCCGTCTGCAGTGGGAGGCGGCCAACTGAGGCTTGGCTGGGCCACCCCTCTTGGCCCTTGCAGTCAACTGGTAAGAAGGCTTTTTCCTTTCTATTGGACAAGGAGGTCACGCTATTTGTCTATTCAGCTCATTACAAAGGAGTAAGTATGGGCAAGTGAAAACTAACTAGGGCTCCCCAAGGGGAAAACACAAAAAAAGGCTGGAGAATGTACTAACTCTATCACTAACTATTTAAGTAGTGTTGTGGGTCTGTTAAACAAAGAGATTGATATGCAGAAGTGAGGCTGGCTGCGACTAAATTCTCTCTCCATAGTATATCAAAGCAGTTAGTGAGGAGATTGTTCTCTTTGATGTTGAGCCAAATCTCCCAAACGAGAGCTCTCCTACTACAAATAATACGTCTATACATGGTCAACCTCCTGGTACTCCAAACAGCCCGCCTCAAACTATTGAGCTCTGTCACAGCAGTGAATCGATCTCCCCCCTGGTGAAGAAAAGCCATCACCACCACCGCAGATGGTTGTAAGACCCAAAAAGTTAACCAGTCTCAAAAGTTAAAAATAGTAAGGGTTACAATACCAATAGCCTCACTCGTGACCAGGAGTATGAATCAGCACTTTCAAAGAGCTCTGAGACATTGATAAAAAGAGTACATGCTAAGCTCAATAATCTTGAACGAAAACTTCTATCTGAGTTAAATTACACTAAAGAGAGAGTCTTCAATATTGAGAAGACAGTTAACAAACTTGTAGCTCGCTTTGCAACCAATGATTCTCTGCTACCTAAGACCCATGTTGCCCCTGAGCCTAACTCCATACTCTCAAGCTCAGGACATTCAGGCCTGCCGGTAGTAGGCCCTCCAATATGGAAGTCTACCAGCATACCTGCAATGGGAACCCTTGGGCTGACCTCTGATTTAGGTCCTGCTACCCAGAAAATGGTTTCAGCATCCCACCCAGAGTACCAGTGCATCATCTATTAGCGCACCAGTACAGCAAATACAGGACTTCAATATGCTTCTAACGGAACCTGAGCCAGTCACATTACACCTACCACCAGATGCTACCCTTTATGTCATTATGATAAAAGATGCTCCAACCTTGGACCCTTTATGAGTCTTGGAGGGGTTTAAAAAATAAGGTGGTACACATAGGGGCCGATTCCAATTCGGGTCGGAAATCTCTCCGGCCGAGCCGGACCCGGAGAGATTTCCGACCGAATCGGACCCGTGCAGCCCGACCGAACGAGTACGATGCGCACGTATGCCATCGGACTCGATTCGGTCGGACTCCCATTGAAGTCAATGGGAGCCTGTCGTACAATGCGTACGCGGGCTCCCATTGACTCAATGGGTGCGAGGCGGACAAGGGCGCCCCCTACAGCGTGTACGCGGCGAAGCGACTCGCGCCGTACACGCACAGGTAGGGGGGACCCCTGGGTCCCCCCTGTTTGAGACTCGCGCGGCTACGTTTACAGGGGGGTCCGACACGGGCCCCCAAAGTACGGCTCCGACTGCTCTTTCGAGCCGGAGTGCGCGGCTCGGTCGGACTGCTCACGGCGCGCATCGTACTTACCCGGCCGGGGAACGTCTCCATTGCGCGGTGCGAGTCGAGTCCGAGCGAGTCTGGTGCGGTTAGACCCGGGAACGAGTCGGTCGGAGCGGTCCGGACGCCCGGACGAGTCGGTCGGCGATTTCGCATCGTACTCGCTCGCCCGGACGCGCGTACGAATCGGTCGGGAAATAGGGCTCCGAATCGGATCCGGTTAAGCCGAATCCGATTCGGAGCCCTACCGGCCGAGATCGGAATCGGCCCCTGAATGTCCAACAAGATCTGTGAAACAAACTTTGTTTTTCAGGAAATTCTTCTGGTGAGAAGGGTAAAGTGGATAGGCCCCACAAGAGAAATTGGACAGGGAGGTTGTATTGTTGTAAACTTATGTTCTCCTATGGCGGTAAAATCCCTTCTTTTTGATCTTGGGTGCAGGCCAGCCACTACAGGCAATCTCGTGAGGGTAATTAAAGTTGTACCCCTTGGTTTCTTTTATAATTTTTCTCTGTATAGTTCTATACATTTTGGATTCATCCACCCAGTATGTCCCCCTACTCTTAGACTCCACGCACCTTTTCAGATGGCCAATAGATTCGCCCCTCTTACTGGGTATAATGAGCTAGATTGACTACAGGGGTTCCCTGACCCTGAATTGACAGAACCTGGAGGTAGTGCAGTAGATCTCGCCTTAGCGTAAAGTCTAGGTCCTTCTACTTCGTACAGTATGGGTGTTAAAGTTAAAATGATGTCTTATGTTATGATCTCTTGGTAAGGCGCAGTGAATCATCCCCAAAGGAGTATCCTGGCGCTTCTGCTGAAGTATATGACTAGCAAAAACTAACTAAAACATCTATGTTTTAGGAGTTATTTGAACTTTACCAGCTCTGTGCACAGGCAAATTGGTAGGGGAAGATTATTCCAATAGAAAGGTGCTAAAGAGGAAAAAGACCTCCCTCCAAATCTGGATTTATGAATCCGTGGGATTTGAAGAACAGCTTTGTCTGTAGATCTCACCAATCTAGTTGGGTGATAGTAGCTGATTCTATGTTGTAGGTAGGTTGGAGCCTTGCAGTTCAGGGTTTTATAGGTAAGACAACACATTTTAATGATAAGTCTTTTCCTTATGAGTAACCAGTGCAGAGAGTGTAGTAATAGAGCAGAGGGAGAGCCAGATGTAAGATTACATACCAGTCTGGCTGTGGTATTTTGCAACACCTGCAATTTAGATAACATGATCTCATTTGCACCAGCAATTAAAGCATTTGCATAGTTGAGATGACTTGAAATTAAGGCATGAACTAGGGTTTTCTTAGAGGTCGAAGGAAGCCAAGGAAATGCCTTTTTTAACAGTTGCCTGGTGGCAAAACAAATTCCGCAAATTGTCGAAACATGTTCTTTAATGGACAAAGAAGTGTCCAGCTTTACACCAAGATTTTTAACTACTTGTTTTAGGGACGGGGCAGTTGCCAATTCGGGTGGCCACCAATCCGACTTCCACAGGTGTTGGGTTTTCCCAAATAAGAGAATTTTGGTCTTTTCTCCATTTAATTGCAGGCAGTTGCTAGACACTCAGGAGGCAATCCTCCTCATGCAGTCAGAGAAGCAGGCTTTCACCCCTTCCAAGTCAGGACCAAAGGAAATAGCCAGCTATGTGTCATAGGCATAAGATGTTGTCTCAAGACCACATGCCTTGACAGTTTGTGCTAGAGGGGCAACATAGACATTAAATAATGTGGGACTTAGTGTAGAATGCTGCGGTACTCCTTTCCCAACTGGTGTGGTGTGTAATTCGAAAGGCTTCAGGGAGATGGTTTGAGAGTGGTCTTTCAAGAAATCACCAAACCATTGAAGGGCTTTACCGTAGACCCCAATGTCGTGCAGCATGCGAATTAGAATCTCATAAGAGGCTGTATCGAAGGCTGCAGTTAGATTCAAGAGCACCAGCATCATTGGGGTCCCCACATCCAGGGATGATCTGACAGTGTCAGTGACAGAAACTAGTGCAGTCTCTGTACTGTGGCACATACTAAAGCCTGACTGTGATGGATCGAGGAGCCAGTGCTCTTCCAAAAATGCAGAAAGCTGTTTATTTATAATACTCTCGAAGAGTTTGCTGAAGCAAGGGAGCAGCGAGATAGGTTGATAATTAGAGGGATTATTGGGGTCAGCATTAGGCTTTTTTAAGATGGGGGAAACAAGAACAATTTTCCAGATGATAGGGAATGAGTCTGATTTCATAGAGAGATTAAAAAGAAACATAATGGCAGGAGCAATTAAGTTGGAGAGATTTGCCATGATACTGAGGGGGCACAGGTCCAGTCGTGATCCTGATTTGGCAGTGTCTAGCAGCCTCTGAGTTTGCTCCAAAGTACAAGGGACAAAACCTTTCAAATAAAAAGTAGCCTTAGGAGAACTTAGGAGAAGGCAGAATAAAATCAAGAGGACTATCAATTGGCTCTGAGTTGGAGGAAAATTAACATAGATATTATTTATCTTTGCTTAAAAAGAATTGGCTAGCGAGTGTCCCAGACCAAGCGTATCCTCAGGATCGAACCGATGCTCAAAGAGGTCCACCTCTCGACAGCCCCAAGTCTGGAATAATAAATACACAGACTTTAGGATGGTCAAGCAGGGGAAGGAAAGGATGGGGACTGCAGGGAGGGAGACCTGTGAATACAAAAAGATAATATAGTGATACTCTTCCAGAAGAGTGAGACAACTACACTTTATAACTATAGAAGTATTACCCACCACTGTAACTACCTGTAAAGGAAAATAACTGCAACCTCAAAACAAGGGAAGTGAGCTGGTGATCTCAACTCTTTAACACCAAATACTGTAAGGATGAAACAAAGGAAATACATAAGTATCTCAGTATCTATGTGAGCTCAACACCCCTAAAACGAATACAGTTATTATTACACCTACCCTCTGTATTGGCTGAAAGAAGACATATGAAGCCTCAGGACGGACCACCTACTACTAACCACCCCTGTTGAAGGAAATACAAGGCATAGGATTTTGATCATGCAACAAAGTTTCAGCATAATAAATGCTAAGGGTATTCTCCTTAATTGTTATCAAGAAATTCCATTAAGGTAAACAAAGAAATGCTAATGCGGTTCCGTTTCTCCACAAATAATCAAGATATGAAGTTTTAGCACTCAATATATTGGAGCCAAGAATTCAGAGAGTTGACTTCACTCTCCGTTACCACCACAACCTGGGGATAATAGTGACAAGAGATTTTCTTCCCTGCATGAGTCATGGCCCTCGACTCGACAACAGGGAAGAAGATTACCACCGTAATCTGGTGTTAATAGTGCAAAGAGATTCTCTTCCCTGCATGAGTCACGGCACTCGACTCGCCAACAGGGAAGAAATAGGGAATGAACACTGAAGTAAGTATGCCCAATAAGAGTACAAAAGTCAGGCAAGTAATATTTAAACCCGCTATACTCCCTCGCAAGAGCCCCTACCGAGAGCGGACTCGCCAACGAAGGGAGAAAATATGCGCTGAATCAAAGTGCATTGCTAGCACAGCAAAGTACATCCGCTAGCTCAAGGAACGTGGAGTAGAAAGGAAAGCGGTGCATATAGCACCCTTACCCGACCAGGAACGCCCACTAACCGCCAAGGAAAACGAAAAATCGGCAGCTCCTTCTGGCGATTCTCCGCCTATATCCGGGTTTCAGGACGTCGCGCACTACGGTGCGTCTGACGTCACTCTCCCGATGCCGCTGGGAATTGGAGTTCCTATTGTTGTTTGTGCCGGCTCCTTCACGCGGAGCCTGTCAGTGTACGCCGAAGGTGCGTTCTGACAGCGAGTTGCATAGCTCTCATAAAGCCGGAATCACACACTTACAGGCATGAGGTTTAATAAACTTGCTAGGAGTTTTGAAGACTATTTTTGTGGAATTGCCTGCTTGATTGATATTATTTATGATAACGTTTTTACGGGTCTTTTTGATAGCATTATGATAATTCTTCAACAGCAGTTTAAATTCTTCTTTATCTGTGCGCGCTTTAGTCCTTCACCAACGCTTTTCCAGCCTCTTGCACTTGGATTTCGCCAGTTTTAGGTCAGCCGAAAACCAAGGTGCATTGTTTCTATTGGGGGTGGCAGGATTCTGTCTAAGAGGAGCAATTTGGTCTAGTGCCTGGGAAAAGGAGTTCTGGAAATTTCCTAGCACAACCTCCATATATATATTACAGGGAGACTCGAAAGGAAGGTAAACCTTGGCAAAGGAGAGCGGAGTGACAGATTTCCACTGTCTCATAGCTTGGTTGGTCATTTTGTTTGTTTTAAGCAGCTCATTTGTTTTTGGGATTTTGAAAGTTAATCAGATAGTGATCGGTCCAGTGAAACGGTAAATGGGGCTCAAATCGAAGCTTCTGAGAATTTGTAAAGATTAAGTCAAAGGTGTGACTGGCCGAGGGTGTGGGTCCCACCCTGGGCTAGCTTTAGCGCTGGTGGCGAATGGTGCGCCAATGTTTGTTTACACCCCCCAATGACCTCCTTCTCCATAGATTCCCTCGCTACCACCCCTTAGCAGTGTCCCTCAAGTCTCCATAACCACTCTCTTTCTCTCTCTCTCTCTCTCTCTCTCTCTCTCTCTCATGCATTTCTTTTGTTTTATAGCGCCACTCATACCAGTGTAAGGTGTCAGAGCACTTTACATCACATGCACATTGCACAGAGACAATGAATCGTAAGTGTGTAAATCAGTGTATGGGAAATGTTACATCAGACAGAGGACTACAAGGTGTAGGAGTCACAAGTCATCCCTAATGGTAGACAGTATAGTTTAAGAGTGCTTGGTCTGGAGAAGCACAAAATCAGAATTTAAAACGTAACACTATGGTTGGGGGTTGGATTTACTAATAAGAACTGATTTCTACCCCAGTGAACCCTTTTTACAGCTTTAGGATAATAAAAGACTGGGGGAAATCATAATGCTCTAATCTATACCTTGCAGTTTGCATGCAGCTCTTTGATGATAGTTAATAGCTCATTGTTCTATATTAAGATTTAAATTTATAAACTGCAAGTAACAAAAGAGGCTCTCTGACAGAAGAGTAATGCACTGACATATTACATTATATGCACTTTGTGATGTGCATGGTATACGTGCTTTGCAGCAGACGTTTTAACCTCCTGTGCTACTTCAAAATGAGTCAACACTTCCACTAGACAAAACTCCCACCTCTCTGCAGCAGGTCCATCAATCACCAGAGTTATCTTGACATTTTTATGGCTGCCTGAAAATTGCTGGAGGCAAGGAACGTGGCAGCAGGTGCTTTTAAAACCATATTGTACACGAAACACGGCGCCCCCCCCGCAAAGTCAGCGCTCGGTGCGGTGGCACCCATTGCACCGTCCTAAAGCTGGCCCTGGTCCTACCACCACCTGTTTAAGACCTAACATCTCCATGTCAGCCAAGAGAACGGCCACTTCATTATATAGAACATTTTCCCCATGAAAATTAAAGTCTCCCAAAAGTAAAAAATTGTTAGATGCTAAGATATGAGGAGAAATATATTCCACTAAGCAGTGACTAAAATATTTATTTCCTCCAGGGAGATGATAAATTAGCGCACCCTTCCAAGAATCAGTAGCGGAAAGCTCGATTCTGAAGAAAATCATTTCTAGCCTTTCAACTAACAGAGTCTCAATCCCATGGAACATTACTGGTATTAAGAACTAACTTGGTAACAAGGATTGGGTGAGTTTAATGAATACAAACAAGTTGATTTGCCTACAGGAAAATTGGCAGATGGGGGATTTCCACTTAGAAGGGTATAAGACTTTTAGTACTCTGTGGATTCCCTTCCATCATGGTCGAGCAAAGTTGGGCTTAGCTCTACTAGTATCTACCACCTGCCCACTGATGGTAAAAAATATATCAGCTTGTTCACCCTATTTCCAGATATTTCACCTACAGACTGCTGATAAACTGAACCTTTTTATGATTAACTACTACAATAATATTTTTGACAACACAAGGAGCATAGTTATTGTTGATCTAGGGAGGGAGCAGGAATCTCTAGAGAATTGTTTAGCAGCTTATTGTATTTGCTTATGGGTTGACGATTTTAATATTAGTAAATGCAACATGGCTAACGGTAGAATTTGTGGTTACACGGATGTGTCTGGGGGTAAGCAAACTAATTTTTCACATGACCCATACGGAGAGGCTTTAAATGAACTCCTCTTTAGACATGACTTAGAGTTTATTGTAAATATTCAAGACAGAGAAGGAACGACAATCCCTACTTTCCAAGATGATCGTTGTAGTTTTATCATTGATCATGGTTTGATCTCGGAAAGCGCTATGGGGTTGGTTCATTCTTTTGAAGTTGAACCAAACCGTTTTAGTGACCACCACCCTTTGTTGATTGTATTTAACATCAAGACTGGGGGGACCAATGGCCCGCAACTAGCACAACACATCGAAACACAGGGCGCAAACGGTATTAGCCTCAGGTGGATAAACATTAATGGAGCTACGCTGCTGGAAAAGGTCATTAAGGATAACCCCACTGAATTTACTATCTGCACATAATTAAACTCTTCCCCACAACAAATTAATGGCAATTTTAGTAAAATTCTAGCAGCAATTGCTGGGAATTTGAGAGCAGACGGAAAGAGAGCTATTAATAAAACCACTGGCTGGTTCAACCACGATTGTTCACGGGCTAATCGGAACCTGAAAAAGGGTCTCCAGACCCTGCCTAGAAACAGAGAGGAAATCTCAAAACTGAGATGGACATATAAACAGGGCTTAAGAAAATGAAGGGTGGAATTGCAGGAGAAAGCATGGGCCAATTGCCAACAAGCAGCTAAAACAGGGGACGTCAGTCTTTTCCGGAAAACCATCAATCAGACCTTTTTAAATGACTCGTCAACTCCCAGGGTAGAGGTGCTTGTACAACATTCTGACTGGCTAAGACACTATGGCAGTATTTTTAACCCAGATAGTCAAAACCCGGATACATTTCCTGGCGAAATATGCCCTGTGGACCATCACATCTTTATTATTTTAGTCTAGAAGAGATCATTAGCACACTAGAAAAATTTGCGTACAGGATGGCGCCAGGTTGTGATGGGGTCCCACTAGATACGTTCAAAGCATGTAACAATTTATCGGCCCCCATACTGACCCAGGTGTGCAATGCAGCAGCAAGTGGGTGTATGCCTCAATCCTGGACAGAGAGTATTATAGTCCTGATTTTTTTTAAATGGGACAGGTGGGGTGCACGGTGTTACCACCCAATATTCCTCCTGGACTCTTCAGCAAAATTAATGGGAAGAGTTCTGCTGGAGGGGTTGGACTCATGGGTGACAGAGAACCTGATTTTAACAGATGGCCAGTATGGTTTTAGAAGAGATGTGATATATGATTGAACAATGTGTCAATTTATATTACCTCATTGGCAAACACATCTTAGCCAAAGAGGGTCACATTCATTTATGCTTTGCAGATTTAAGTAGCGCGTTTGATTGGTCAACCATGCTAAGATGTGGCAGTCGCTAGTTAGGATGGGCGCTCCTACAGAGATTGTTACCTTCCTTTCCCAGTTATATACAAAGCTAACAGCACAGGTATGATATGGGCCAAGGGGAGAAGTCACTCCATGCATTAAAGTTACACACCGGATTCGACAGGGCTGTGTCCTTGCACCACTTCTATTCTCATTATATATTATTGGGTTTCACAAAACCCAGCAAAAGATCAAGGAGGAAGCCCCCACCGTCGGTGAGTGCGCAATCCCTGTCCACCTATACGCAGACAACGCGGTTCTGATTTCTAGAACCGCTAATGGTCTTCAGCTATTGATAGATAGCTTCATCTCATATATGGAGGGCAGGGATATGAAGATCAACGTAAAGAAAACATTTACAATGATATGTGGGAAAGGGAAGCTTAAATGAAAATTTACCATATCAAGGGAGAGTCGCTTGCTGAAGTGGAGAGTTTCACCTATTTGGGTATCCATTTCTCTAGCAGTGGACATTGAGGTCATATCTTAAAGTAGCGAGGCTGAACTTTATAAGATACTTGGAAGCACTTTTCAGACTTGCAGCTAAAATTGGGAATAAACCCAGTAGAGAACTCTTGACCCTATACCCAGTGTCAATTATGGGGCCTCTCTCTGGGGTTCAACTAATTGCCCCCTTTTACAGACACAGGAGAATCTGTTTTTATGCAGACTCTTGGCCGTACCACAATCAACCTTTTCTTATATCCAACAGCGGCCGGCGCAGGTAAGCACGGTGGGGTGGGAGGGGTGGAAGTCGACAGACGACGGAATAGGTATAATTAAATAAATAAATAATACCTATTCTGTCGTCTGTCGACTCCCCCCACCGCGCCTTGCCCCGCCTCACCGCACTTACCCGTGCCGGCCGCTGCTGCTTATATCGTCCATAATGAACTAGCGGTTCTCTGCTTAGAGGATGGCCTGCAGATCAGCCCGATCACCTTATGGCACAGTATATGGAGCAAGGCTGGCACTAAATTTACTAGAGAGATGAGAGCAGATTGCCTTATTCTGGAGCACAGAGCTAGAATACCATGGCTGACTTACGTGAATAGCCTTTTAAAGAAAGTGGATGACACCATGAGTATTGAGGACCATGCTAGTGTGCTACAATTCAGCAAGAGAGACTTAAAGAAAATCCTCAAAGGGAAGAGGAGGGCTGACAGGGAATCTAAAGAGCACCCTAAGCCAACTGTATCAATGGACTTTGCAGGCCTGTTACAACAAAATGTTTAGAGTTATCTTTTACTAGTTCCAAGTATCCAACACAGATTTTGTCTCACTCGACTGAGATTGAGCATCCTACACCATATCATAGCTATCCATAAGACAGGGGCTTGGTTGCAAACGTTACCTAAATGCCCATGTGACGGCAAGTCAAACCAGTCCACTCTGAACTTTACCCTTTTTTGTAAATTCTATAGTGATCTAAGGAAGCAAATACTGTGACCCTTGTTTTTGCAAGAAAGACTTACTTATCATAAAGATGCTTTTAACTTGATCTGTAAACTTGAAAATGTGGCCTCATGTTATTGCCTATGCCAGTCGTAAAAGGAAACTGTTCACACATTTGGATGCTCTTATATGTGAAGTCGAGTAGTGAGCACCATTGGTTTCCTAATAATCTATTACCAATGGCAGCAAGGAGAGCTTTTATTATTAATATTTACACATCTGTGTTTTTATATGGAGATGTTTTGCACATCTTTATTGTATTGTAATTTAATTATTCAATATTTTTAATATGATGAGATAGGTAGGTTTTCTGATGATGACAACATATGCCAATATCCAATACGCATATGAATTTATATGATCTTGATGTTTCATTGCTGTATCTTGATAACTGTGACTTATCTTTTTTCGCTTTTTTAAGATTATGAATGTATTGCGATTTAACAGTATGAAGTCTTTCTGCTGCAACACTTTTAATGGATATTTTTATCCGAATATTTATTTGATTTGACTAATGAAACTGTTCCCAAAATACTCACTTTGGCTCTTTTGTATCATTTTGACATGCTACCATTGCAATAAACTTCCTAATGTGATTACTTTTTACTGTTGAGACTTGCTAAATTGGATTTCCCATATTCTGCTGCTTCATTTCCTCTTGGGCTACCTCAGTTCCTGCTTGAGATGCTTCTGGCTTAGGCTGCTGCAAAGAGACCCGAGCCTTTGCTCTGCTTAGATTAATGTTCTACTGCGATTGTACCCAAAGGTCTTACAGGTCTGCATTACTGCCAGTTATATGGAAATAGTGCTTCTGTAAATACTACTTGACACAATTACCACCAGCAGTAGAAAATACCAGCAGCTCAACAATTGTAGCTCCTAAACAAATTAGATCAAAATATAACAAATTGCCGCTAGATAGTAAAGAATTCAAAGGCCAAACAAATGTGAGTCTTATAGAGTTCTATTGGTTCTTAAGTGTTTAGTGAGGACACTTAACCAACGTTTCACACCTTGAGAAGTGTTTATGGCTTTTATTCATTTTAGGATGAACTCAGGGATAATCTTATATTTTGTATTATTTTCCATCAGTTCTGGGCAGTATTTGTTGTAATGGAGATTGATGGCAGCTATGAATTTTCCTCTAGGAGGGATATATTTTCTGCCGACTGTAATGTTGCCTCCATTGGCAACTCTGCAAGGTAGATTTCACTGGTGGTTCATAATGGATGGTATTCACTGGATGTGACAATTATATTACTGCCTCCAGTTGTATACTGCCTTACTTCCATGATGAAGTCCCTGAATTCCTTTGCGGATATTTCCTTCCCTTTGTCATATCTTGAACCTCTCTTTGTGGTTTGGTTCTCCCTAGGCATAATCAACTGCCCTGCTTTTCTGCTCCTCTAAATAAGATTCATTTCTCCATTCATTTTCAGTTTTATATTAGAACTCAGAAGGTGACAGAGTGTTTTACACAGGAACAATGTTTATACAATTTATTTTCATTACATTTCATGGTGTAGAGAACATACTACAGCTAGTATAAGAATCATGTAATGTTTCCTTAAGCTCATAGGAGTATCAGAGCAAATGACCCAGTTTACCCAGCCACTTCTGTAAACCCTTAGCACACCTCAGATGTTCAGCCAGGGCTCACCGGGTTTCAAGCATGAGTTCTTTCCACTATGAATAAGTCTTATATAGTCTACTTCTTAAGTATGTTCGAGTCAAAAAGATGGCTACCGCCATTTCAGAACTACAGAATGCTTTATGGCTCCACCAAGTTTGATTATATACCCAGTAAGTTTGTCCAGCAGCCTGTCACATGTGTGGGGAGTGGTGTTTTTGGTTGAAGGTTGGAGGCATCTAGACATATGGTCTGACCTTCAAAGGAGTGCGTGCTGGTTGCAAAGAGCCCCAACCGTTCCCTCCTAGGCTCACCCACGTGATGTGGAGTTCTTCTTTTGATGTCCAGAAAGGCCATAAACTGTAGTGAATGTGGAAATTTGGGGCCCACTGCACTAGGTAGACTAACTGAGGTGAGAAGGGGGTGAGGCTAAGTCCCCGGAACTATGCAATTTATGGAAGTGTCCTTGAAATCTTCATGGTGTCTTCAACAAGATAGTAATCAGTGGTCAATTTGTACAAGTGGTTGCTGGTCAGCACCAGGTCTTTATTTTCATCATTAAACGTTTACTCAGAACAATAGAGAGAAAGGCAGAATAGGAAGAAAGAAGGAGTAAGAGAATGATAGGAAAATAGTGACAGAGGGAGAAATCAAGGCTGAAAAACAACCTGGCAGTCTCAGATGATGAAGATAAAGGAAGTGTGGTAGACATAAGGTGGAGTCAAGACTAGGGTGACTTGGTATTAGTAATGCCGGCATTCGCCAACGCTGACAGTGAGCTCCTAAGAAAAAAATTGGGCTGTGCACTATTATTTATTTTATTTTAATTTTTTTTTTTTTTCTTTTTACAAATTAACTACTGAGACTGACAATCTGTGGGGTAGCTGTTTTTTGGAAGTTGTACTAAGTAATACTGTTGATATTGCATGAATGTAATAAGACTAGTTGGAGCTGTAAATGGTCCTATTTCCTCAGCGACTTTGAACAAACTGGGAAGGCGACTCTCCTAATATCAGGCACAGAATCAATAGACGAATCTCATTCATTTCTCATTCCAGAGTGAGAACAAAGCTTTTGAACACATTGCCTGAGCCTGTTTTAAAAAGGAACAGACAGAACACAATAAATTGTGTATAATCAGGAATTAACTGCTTCTTGGAGGTATTTTGGACAGTACTGGATACAGTGCATCTCGGGCAACAGCAATGTGACCAGTGCATGATGCAGGACTGTGAGGAAACAAGTGTGCTGTTGTTCCGAACTTCAAAGGATGGGCAGCGAGATGCTTCATAAGATTAAATATCCAGATGGGCTGGAAGGTCCCAACACCTCCTGGAAGTCACAGAGCAGAAATAGAGCAAACCAGATGTGACAACAGGGAACCAGGATACGGTGAGAAATCCAATAAGTCTCGGAGCCAGCGCTGCAGCTGGCGGGACTGTGACTTCAGAAGAGACTGCAAGATAAGGATTTGGAATCCTAACAAGACAATGTTCCAGGTTCAAGATATTTAACCAAATTCTGTTCCTATGACTGGGCTTGGGTGAATCGTTCCGCCGAAAGGCAAAATGTCCGAAATCTACCGGCGAAGGAATTTCTGCCGCTGGTTTCCAATCTGTTCTGTCTCATTGAATTGTCTTGAAATCTTGCTGTTTCAAGAAAGTTTTATGAGCGTTTTTGATTTCACGGTGATTGGCAAATAACAATGAAACGCTGAAATCTTCATCAAATTTCGCGTTTCGCCGTTTACATTTTGCACCTTCTTTCCTCTTTTTCATAGAACATGGAAGAGAATGTTTCCCAAAACGCATCCCACCTAAAAGAAATTTCCCAGACCATATGGGAATGTCACGCAGAGCAGTGCAGCAAGTCACTTTGTTGCACTGCAGTGCATGACATGGAAAGTCAGGAATGCGCTGTATTTAAGGCAATATGGTGCATTACTGTCCTTTCTGTTGCACTGGCGGCCTTTTAGCAGCCTAGCACGAACGCAGGTACCCTTGCACCATGGCGCAAGGGTGCCTGCGTTGCATACTGGATTGTTTTGTGCAGGAAGGAAAACCTTCCTGCACAAAAACCAACCTAGGAGGCATATTCCTCTTTGTATGTGTGATGCAGAATGCAGCACACATACAAAGAGGAAGAAACAAGGAGAAATAGAGGGATTTCTCCTCGTTTCGCCTCCCCCGAGAAGGTGTAAGATTTTGGCGCATCCCCAGGTTTACAAGTTCTTGTAAATCTGGGGTTGCGTCAAAAACTATGATAGTTGCGTGGGAACACCCACACAATGCCCATGGAATACCTTCCCCGGGCAGACAGAATAATGCAATGCAGCGATTTGTGCTGTGTTGCGTTACTCCAGAGTTTTGGAGCCACTCTGCTACAAAAATCTGTATTACTGTTTGCGTTGCTTTTGCACCACACTGCGTGGTACAAGCGCGATGCAAACGACTTCATAAATAGCCCCCCCAGTGCTTAATTTGTAAGTGCCAGGGCCTTCGTCAGGAGGCCCTCAGCTTGCACCACTCATTGCTCCTCCCTGCGCTGCCAATGACAGTACCAACACAACCACTAACCATCACACTCATACAAGTGTGACAATTCAGACTCTTCCAGGCCACCCATAGCCATAACAGTGGTTTGGGCATCAGATATTAGTAGTTTTTAGAGTATATTGAATTAGCAACAACTGTGGTTGTGCTCCTCTCTAAATTAGACAAACAGCTCTACCATGTGGCAGAATGTCATAGGTGCTGGCCATGACAAATAGGTGCTATTGCAGAGCACCGGAAACCACTGGCTCAAATTAAGCTCTGCCCAGAACTACCTACGACTATTTGAAAAGAACTCAAGCAACCAGTAAAAAAGGAACACATGAAAATGTTGACCTCTTAAGCCACCAAAACCTCAAAACGTTATCATGTGGTTCATGGTCACCAGTATTAGATTCAGTTACTGGAACAATCAAAGGGTGTCATCAGCTGTTGAAGATGATGCTGTCTTTTGCGATCAGTTAGCGCATTTTCTTGTCTGTATTAAGGGTGGGATCACAAAGAAAGCCACATGGATGCAGTCAAAGGAAACAACATGGGGCATTTATATCCAGGCTGACCAATAAAAATATCTGATAATCAGGGAAGCAGACATTATTAAATTTCCACCCTGTGACATTATTGTAGGTAATACCGCTATGACACCACACAACAATTATTGCCAATGTTTCCTGGGTGCTTAAGGCTACTGGTAAACACACGCATTGGATTGCAGCGGTGACCCTTTTACCATGACTTATTCATCATCTTTACCAAGTTAACTTAATACTGTGTTAATAGATCACCTAACTGACACAGGCCATTAGGGTCCGGCTTTCCATTGGGTTCTCAATGATCCCCTCAAAGAAAACTGCAAAACAGGTACCTGCTGACTATTGGTCAGCCTAAGAACACGTGATAAAAATTCTGAAATCTTTGCAAACGTCCATCTTCTTAGACAACATAAATTGGAATTTCAGGGTTTGGCAATTGTTTGCGATTGGTGTACCACTGATGGCAAAACAGCTAATTAATTTTATTAGCTCCAGGTCAAAGTTGAAAGTGAGGCTGGGTGCCTACTACAACCCACCAAAAGGGACTATTGTCTGCTCCTTCTTTACAATTCTGATTTTTATGTTTTGAAATGTGAAAAAATTGTCGTGCTCCTGGAGCAATGCCGGAAGTGTGAATTTCCAACCAGATGACTGGGTTATATGTCACTGTATCAAGGTAGATAATATTGACCTACAATATGAGTATCACAGCCATTATAGTGAACTAATAAGTACATTGCAGGGTAAGGGTATATTTAGTATTCTAACTCCACACCTTCTTACTTAGACTTACGCTGTGATGCAATAGTTAGGTCGATGTAGCGGATGCAATATTATTCTCATCAATGTCGTGCATGCATATAGTGATCCTGTACCTGTGAGATGGAGATCTTGTTTAGTTTATTTGGAGTAAAGATTGCTTTGTAGGCACACATGCAGAGCCATACTTATGTTCCTGATTTTCTACTCTCCTTTTCCTACAGTTAAATGAATGGCCGGGTCTGCTTTTCCTGGAGTTAATGAATGGCCGGGTCTGCTTTTCCTGGAGTTAATGAATGATGTGATCTTACTGAGCTGTGCTGGAAACAGCACCATGAGTGTTCCTGTTTGGTCAATGTACTCTACAACATATATATCTAGAGCAGATGTACTCAGAGTTGAAGAAACAAAAGGAATATAATAACGGCACTGGTGGTGGTGAGATTTTGGGCACCAAGCTATTTTAGACACATACCTCTAATTCAACTAATTTATTAGCATAAAAATGCTGTAGATGTGGTCTGGCTTTGACAAAACTGGTCTAGTGAATGTCAAGTGGCGACCTTCACTAGTAAAATCTGGCAGCTGGAGGTTAACGAGTATAGGATTATGATCAAAGGAAATCTTGGGACAGACCTCTATTTTAGCTTGCTGAATCAGGCCCTGTGTCATATAAACCATATATATTCTAGAATAATGCCTATGTGGTACAGAAAAAGGATATCCTGGTCTATTCAAATTGAGCGTCCTTCATACATCAACTAAACCGTGCACCTGTGCAATGTCTTTGACAGATTTCCTAATTTGCACCATATAGGGTCAAGCTACTCGGTTCGTCTTAGTGATTATGTAATTCATAACACGGTTAAAATCACTCAGTATTAACAAGTCCCCAGACCAGTGCACCAATTCAAGGTTCAGCATATCGAACATGCTGGGTTCATCTCTATATGGGCCATACAAAGCACAAATGGATTATATATCTCAAGCAATACTTGAAATTGCGCAATCGGCCATATCCTGTTTGCGTCTGATATTGTTTTGAGAGTTTGATATTCAAATTGTTGGTAGCCTAGTATGGCAACTCCCGATTGGAAACATGTTGACTAGTCCTTGTGATAATATTGTACCTCAGTTGCTTTAGCAAGGCCTTATCCTTGAATGTGAGTTGGGTCTCCATAAAACAAAGTATCTGTGGTTTATAAATAGATATTTCCTCTCTGACCAAGCAGCGTTTCAAGGGGCGATTCAAGCCAGCCACATTCCAGTGCATCAATTTAAACTTGGACAAAGTGCATTAATTAAATCACCTGCACTCCCACGCAACACATTCCATCCCAAGAACAAATCGAACCAATTAGTATAAAAGTATGACCATACCAAATAATTTTGTCCCTCAGAGCAGGAGAAAGAGACAAATAAAATAAGAGAAAGAAATTGTGCAAAACTCTAACCCCCAACCCACCTCAACAGTATCCCCTAGGGAAAAAATCACCCCACGCCCTCATCTGTTAGTCCTTAATGATAGCCCTAAGTGTGACCCAGCACCCCCACACTCACCCCTGTGGGGAAAAAAGTCTGTGAATAGGTAGAACTCTAGGCACTTACTCAAGACATTGAATAGTATGCACACATTATGTATATTAAACCAAAAATTAAAACTTTCTTAGTACAGGTGTAATCGGCAGGGCACCAAGCCATCTAATCTCTGTGGTCAATAATCAAGTTCACCAGAACAGATTTGCCAAAGAAACAGATGATCTGTGGACCTTCATTTCATATTAGTAATCCCGTGAAGTATACTGGTAATTGCAACTGTAGTCGCAATTCCCCCTTAATCCTTCTTTTGCCACTGCTAAAGGACGCTAGCAGCATCACTCTGTGAAACAAATCCATGTTTCACCCATTCCACTGGATTTTTAAGTGCGTGGGCTTCTGGACGAATACTTTAGCCCCAGCCACTTTCAGTAAGTCAATCATTTGTCGCAGCCTCCCCCTGCAATCGATTGTTAACTTACAGAAGTCAGACCGTACATGAAAATACATTGAATGAACAGTGATTGGTATGGATGGCAGAGCATTCAAATATATTGCCTGCCGCAAGAGGAAATTGCCAACATATATCAGGATTGATTGGGGCCTATACTTTTTATTTTGTAGTTGACACCTATGCGAGACGATGGGAGCTGGTGCACACATTGCATCTGACCGTCCAGATCCTAGTCTGACAGATCAGGGAATGCATGTTGGAACAGAGTTATAATGAACTGATGAGTGTCACCTCGTTCTTTCGCCTTGGGAATCCCCAATACCCCTAGATTGTTGGGGCGTTGGTGATTCTCTAAATCCTCTCATTTAGACTGCACCATTGAGAGCTGACTTTCTTGCTCCCTGACTGCCTTTCATGTAACCATGCTGACTTCTTTAGTATTCGCAACCCTCTGTTGTAGCTCGAGCAGCTGGGTGGTCAAAATAGTCACCTTCCCTGTAATTTCTGACAATGTTTGCGGCAGTTGTATATTGTTAGACTTGACTTGAGCATAGTGCAGCAGTGACAGGAGCGGCCTGTGCAGGTAAGAGCAGTGGGGCGGTGGGGCAGAGTGGGGGGAGTCGACAGATGACGATGAGGTAAAATTAAATTTACAAAAAGAAAGCCACTTACCTTGCGCTCACCGCATCGTCGACTCACAATGCGGCGAGCGCAAGGTAAGTGGTTTTCTTTTTTTAATTTAATTTTTCCTCATTGTCGTCTGTCAACTCTCCCCCAGCCCGCCTCACCGCTCTTACCTACATGGGCCGGTTCTGATCAGTGAACCTGTAGGAGTTGGACAATAGTGGCAAACGAGGGCTCAAATATGTCAGCGACGGTGTTAGTATCGGCCGGTTGCCAGGGTAACCTAATGCTGGGTTGAAACAATTGCTCTGAGCTATTTTAGATATAAATCCCGGGGCACCCGGCATAGGTTTGGGCCTTGCCGTGGCCATCAGCACTATTTGAGTCATCGCCCATGCCCTGCGCCTTAGATTGAACAGTAACAACTGGTTTGTCGCAAAGCAGGAAGTTGTGACAAGGTGTGTTTCAAGATTATCAAAGGCATCTGCAAAATTTGGGGTTAAATGTGTTCTAAATGCTCTGTGCCTATGGTCCACTCTTTTACACCACTTTTCTTTCCATCTTTCATGATACAGTAGCCAGATTATGGTATCATCACAGAGTGAAAACTGTTGGGCAGCTATATGATAATCATGGGCTAGGTACATTTGCTGTATTGCAAATATTTAGGCTTTCCTGTTTTCAGTTTCTATTTTTGGTAAATTCTGGTGGGGTTTTTTCAGTGTTTTCAAGTGATTTCAGTACCTTAAAAAACAGTGGTTATCAGTGGTTACACATTTTCGTGCCATTAAAAACAACAGAAACAGTGTTTTTCCGGTGTTTATGGAAAGTTTTGCTTTTTTATTGCTTGCTTTCTGCACTGATAGTGCATGGTATATAGACAGTGTACGTACAGTGTATATGAGGTCCAAATACATTTTTCCAAATCAAACTTATTGTAGTACACCATACAATACTTCTTCATGTAAACTTGTATCTGTGAAAAGACCCTCTCAATCATGGCACTTGAGACAGGCAGCGCCAAAACAGCCAGTACACAATTTGCTAACTCTGGCCACTTACAGCTTTCCGTGCCAATACTGGTGCACTTGAAGATTGCGATTCTCTGGGCAGGTTCTGCAACATTTGCGTTGAACTGGGCGCTTATGCCCTCAGAGTTATTGAAGTGGTCAAAAATTAAGCAGCATTTTTGAAACTACAGAGAAAATTCCCCTTTCAGAGGGGACCTAGAACTTGTACAAAGTACCACAGTGAGGTTTCATTGACTTCAAATGCCATGGTTGGTGAAGGGACATTTCTATGCATCACTGCAAGCCATTTCTCATACATTGTAAAATAAAAGTTCCTGAATTGCTCTTCAACATTGCTTTGCTTACCAAGTGGCAAGCACTCTAACATGGAACATGTTGTAGTTCCAAAGTCACTAAAGGTGTCGCCCAGCCTACTCTCAAGGAGATGTTTCACATCTACACCAATTATGCTGAACACTTGGCAGACAAGGGTGTTTTCCGACTCTAGTTTTTTTTTTATTATGTCCACTACAGCAGTTATGTTTTCCTGTAAAAATCTAAGAATGCAGTAGAGTGCACTTTTTTCACATCACTATCAATATGCGACCAAAAGATCCTCACATTTCTTGCCTTTGGCATCATAACTCAGCAAAAATTCTGTAAATGGTTGCCACGTGGATAATATAGCATTCACAGCCCCTTGGACTGAGAACCATCAGCTAAGCGACACAGTTGGGATGACTCTTTCTTTGATGCCACACAAAGCACAAAATGAGAAATATTTGCATTTTAGTTCCCGCGCATAACAAAACAGTGCACCAGAATGGACTAAAAAGTCAATAGCATTCTTCATTAACTCTGAAGATTGTAAAGATGCTTTCAGCAAACCATCTAACAAGTGGCAAGGATCATTTATAGGGAAGCACTTGTGCTCAGATATCAATTTTGACAGGTCATCACACAACTTTTTCATATACGTAGCTGAATCACTGCAAATACAAACAATATCACTCCAATCTTTGTTGAACTTGGAAAGAACGTTTTGCAGCAGCATTCCAAGTGACACTGCGTTCCATGTTTTCCAAAAGTCTGGTGTCATGTTTTCACCACTATCCCAGATGCTTGGTGATAGCACTCTTTTCATATATACTTGTCACTATACCTTGCTTTGAATGTTTAACGCCTGAGTTGTTGGCAATTCACCTACTATCAATACTGACCCACTAGAAACTGGGGGCTGATGTATCAAGGGTTTTTACCCACTCTCTGTGGGTAAATGTGATGCCACATATTGGGAAAGGTTCTTATGAAACTAGCCATTTTACCTATCAGTGAAAGAATCAAACGCAGCCAAAATATCAAATATGATTTTTACATTTCCTGATTCTCTACAGTTTATAAAATAATTAAACAAGAACTAAAACATGCGTCTAAACCCTGCATCTTTAGACCAAAGACCACAAAACTGAAAAAAGCAAAAGGAAGAAGAAACAATATTTTAGTGACATCCCTCAACAACAAAACTCAAGCAGAATAATGGTAGCCCATTCTTTCTTGCTGCTAGCTTGTATAACAAAGTTACATTGTATTGGTCCCTTCAGGAAGAAAAAAATGACTCTTTCACTCTCTTTTTCCTTTCTTTGATTGGGATTTAGTTTGTGGTTGTGCAGGTGTTTTTTCAGTGTTTATATGTTTACACTGGTGAGGGCTATTTCTCTTTCAGTGGGGTTTTATCAGTTTTTATAGGTTTAAACCTAAAACCGGACAGCCTACAAATATTATATGATCTCTCACAACAGTCATTCTTTAAGTATCTTCAAATTTGTGACTATTTGCTATATATTCCTATATATAACATTGCTCTTAGCGACCCGGATATCCTGGTATATTTGTATGCTACATAGGGCATGCTAATGATCAAATAATTATATAGAATCATAAGCAAATATAGAGACAATGACTTGGCAAATCTGGCACGTAAGTGGAGTCGCAGGATTGGTCAGATTGTTCAACCAGAGGATATTTCTGATGCTTTCGATATCATAAATGCATCAGAGGTGTCAGTCAGTCTAAAGCTTCAGCAGTATAAAACACTCTGTATGCTATACTATATTCCAGAGAAGATCAATACGTGGGACATCAATAGTACTAGCAATAAGCTTAACTGCCCAAAGTGCGGGCTACATGCTGCATATATTGTGCACGTTTGCTGGCTGCCCGCATCTAAATACATATTGGTCTAACTTTTTTTTAAAATAGTTTTTATTTTATTCGGAAAACAGCTGCAAGTATACATATAATGGATTCATCCACATCTTGGGTAACATTATAGCATCCAATGAATTACGAGGCAAAAGAAACAAGGAAAGAAGGAAGAAACCCAAGGGAATAACAAGTAAGACTTGTTCCTGATAGGCAGCGTCAGAGACAATATATTGAGTGGATTCCATGAGGCACAAGAGTTTCTTTCCAGGGACCTATTGGTGAAAACGAAACTGTAGTTGCTTTTCCAAACCACTGGTTTGATGAGTAATTCTTACATTTTCAATGGTTCTTTCACTTATAAGGTTTTCTTGGAAATATGTGTAGCCCAGATTGGTTAATTTACATTTTGGAGGTGATGTATGTAGATCTATTTGTAGACATTTCTAAATCTATTAGTGACATAGTAAGAAATAATTATTCGAATTGTTATTTTTTTTTACAATATAAAACCATATTTGTGATTATTTTTACTTTCCAATATTAGAAAATATTTTACCTTATTGGTTGATATTTTTTCTGAAGATTTTCTTCTATTATTGTGCCACATCTACAAGATTTAATCTTGTTTTGTTGAATGTTTTTAAGAATTCTGTTTGCAGTAGATAGTGTATCTGCAGTGGAAATAAATAGGGGTGCATTCGTTTCATAACACATAACGCAATGTTTGAGCTTTAGTCAAGCAATTTTCATTTTATTTAACCCCTTCGAGGCTTATGACGAGCTGGACTCGTCATGGCACACAGTGGTCGTGTGCTCATGACGAGTCCAGCTCGTCATAAGACCACCCACAGGGGAAGCGCTGGCGCTCCCCCCGTGGGAATCCGATCGTCGGTTTTTTTGGGGGGAAGGGCTTCCCCTGCCTCCCCCCGCCCCCCCCCTCAATGACGTCAGCGCGCGAGGCGCGCTGACGTCATTGGGGGTTTCCCTTTGTTCCCCGACGCGCTGGAAGCCATTTGCTTCCAGCGCGTCGGGGAATAAGGTTAGTTTTGGCTCCGGGGAGGGGGGATTTCAAACAGAAGAGGCATCGAGGGAAAGGAAAACCCTTTCCTTTCCCTCGATGCCTCTTTTGTGCATTCCTGCTGCACGATCATGCGATCGTGCAGCAGGAATGCCCACTAGACGCCAGGGAATTTAAAAAAAAAATGAAAATACTGTTTTGGGCAGCGGCCCCTTGGGCAAGGGTCGCTCCCCTTTTGGGGGCCATATGGTTTTGGTGCTCTGCCCCCCTGGGGGGGGCAGTTTTTTTTATATAGCGCGGGGCTTTACCCGAAGGTGTCAGAGCGCTGCACAATAGGAACAGTAACATTACATGAGGAGAAGGTTACAAGTGAGCATAATACAAAAGCAAGCGTTACATTACATGAGGAAAAAGTGACAATTGTGAATGATACATGAGATACAAAATACAAATAGAGGTATAATACTGCAATAAGTGGCAGTCACTCAGAACACACTGGGAAGGCACTTCTATAGGCATGGAGTACAGAATTTCCTATAGTGGAAGAACTTCCTTGAGGGAGTAGAGAGGGCGTGAATTAAACAGGAGACTTAAAATGAAGGGTACACAAATCCAGCACAGCACGCAAGGTTGAGGAATGTACAGGAAAAAGTACAAATTTACAATGAAGAGCGAACTTCCTAGAGGGGGCTGAGAGTGAAAGTATTAGTTCTGAAAGTGTCTTTGGAAGAGAAGAGATTTGAGGTCAGCTTTGAAGATCCGGGTAGAGGAGGTGGCACGGAGCAATGGGGGAAGCGAGTTCCAGATTCTCACCGCATTGCCTGAGAAGGATTGCGCCATCGATCTTTCCCTTTTGAAGACGGGGGGCTCAAGCAGAAGCTTTTCCGCATTGCGAGAAGGGCGAGAGCCACCGGATAATTTCACTTTATTCGCCAGGTAACGAGGGGAGGACGTGTGTAAGGCTTTGTGTGTGATGCAGGCAGTTTTGTAAATAGATCTTGCCTCGATCGGAAGCCATCGAAGAGAGGACAGGATAGGAGTGACGTGGTCGCTTCGTTTAGACCCTGAAATGAAGCGAGCTGCTGAATGGAGGATGGATTTGAGAGGGGAGAGGTGGGATTTGGGTAGGCCCGTCAGAAGAGAATTGCAATAATCCAGTCTTGAGAGAACCAGAGATTGTACCAAGGTTTTTAAGTCTTTCTCCGGGAAGAACCGACGGATCCCCATAGAAGGCGCAACTGGTAACGTGCGTTCTTAGCAATAGAGTTGATGTGGGAGATTAGGTTGAGTCTTTTGTCAAGAATGACACCTAGGGATTTAGCGCTGTGGACAATGAGGTTTGTTGTTGAGTAGGTTCAGCTGATCCATCCAAGATTGAACAGGAGGAGGTGAGAGAGAGGTAGAGAGGAGGAGGAATTCAGTTTTGGCGGGATTCAGAATGAGTTGGTGAGCTAACATCCAGTTGTGAATAGAGTTGAGAGTAGAGTTGAGTAGTGAGAGATCGTGTGCGGAAGATAAAGGTATCTTCCCACTAGTCCACCAGGCATTTATTTGTGGAGAGTGACCCCTTGGGTGGCAGAATAGCAGTATGTTTTTAGGCCCATCTGCCCCCAAGGAGGGCAGAAGCCACTAGACACCAGGTTTTTTTAAATTTTTGTGTTGGGGAGTGGCCAAAAGGGCAAGGGTTGCTCCCCTTTTACGGGGGTGAATATTTTATTTATACTCTTTGGCCCACCTACCCCTTAGCTTGGCTGGTGGATTTCATGATACAGTAGCCAGATTATGGTATCATCACAGAGTGAAAACTGTTGGGCAGCTATATGATAATCATGGGCTAGGTACATTTGCTGTATTGCAAATATTTAGGCTTTCCTGTTTTCAGTTTCTATTTTTGGTAAATTCTGGTGGGGTTTTTTCAGTGTTTTCAAGTGATTTCAGTACCTTAAAAAACAGTGGTTATCAGTGGTTACACATTTTCGTGCCATTAAAAACAACAGAAACAGTGTTTTTCCGGTGTTTATGGAAAGTTTTGCTTTTTTATTGCTTGCTTTCTGCACTGATAGTGCATGGTATATAGACAGTGTACGTACAGTGTATATGAGGTCCAAATACATTTTTCCAAATCAAACTTATTGTAGTACACCATACAATACTTCTTCATGTAAACTTGTATCTGTGAAAAGACCCTCTCAATCATGGCACTTGAGACAGGCAGCGCCAAAACAGCCAGTACACAATTTGCTAACTCTGGCCACTTACAGCTTTCCGTGCCAATACTGGTGCACTTGAAGATTGCGATTCTCTGGGCAGGTTCTGCAACATTTGCGTTGAACTGGGCGCTTATGCCCTCAGAGTTATTGAAGTGGTCAAAAATTAAGCAGCATTTTTGAAACTACAGAGAAAATTCCCCTTTCAGAGGGGACCTAGAACTTGTACAAAGTACCACAGTGAGGTTTCATTGACTTCAAATGCCATGGTTGGTGAAGGGACATTTCTATGCATCACTGCAAGCCATTTCTCATACATTGTAAAATAAATGTTCCTGAATTGCTCTTCGACATTGCTTTGCTTACCAAGTGGCAAGCACTCTAACATGGAACATGTTGTAGTTCCAAAGTCACTAAAGGTGTCGCCCAGCCTACTCTCAAGGAGATGTTTCACATCTACACCAATTATGCTGAACACTTGGCAGACAAGGGTGTTTTCAGACTCTAGTTTTTTTTTAATTATGTCCACTACAGCAGTTATGTTTTCCTGTAAAAATCTAAGAATGCAGTAGAGTGCACTTTTTTCACATCACTATCAATATGCGACCAAAAGATCCTCACATTTCTTGCCTTTGGCATCATAACTCAGCAAAAATTCTGTAAATGGTTGCCACGTGGATAATATAGCATTCACAGCCCCTTGGACTGAGAACCATCAGCTAAGCGACACAGTTGGGATGACTCTTTCTTTGATGCCACACAAAGCACAAAATGAGAAATATTTGCATTTTAGTTCCCGCGCATAACAAAACAGTGCACCAGAATGGACTAAAAAGTCAATAGCATTCTTCATTAACTCTGAAGATTGTAAAGATGCTTTCAGCAAACCATCTAACAAGTGGCAAGGATCATTTATAGGGAAGCACTTGTGCTCAGATATCAATTTTGACAGGTCATCACACAACTTTTTCATATACGTAGCTGAATCACTGCAAATACAAACAATATCACTCCAATCTTTGTTGAACTTGGAAAGAACGTTTTGCAGCAGCATTCCAAGTGACACTGCGTTCCATGTTTTCCAAAAGTCTGGTGTCATGTTTTCACCACTATCCCAGATGCTTGGTGATAGCACTCTTTTCATATATACTTGTCACTATACCTTGCTTTGAATGTTTAACGCCTGAGTTGTTGGCAATTCACCTACTATCAATACTGACCCACTAGAAACTGGGGGCTGATGTATCAAGGGTTTTTACCCACTCTCTGTGGGTAAATGTGATGCCACATATTGGGAAAGGTTCTTATGAAACTAGCCATTTTACCTATCAGTGAAAGAATCAAACGCAGCCAAAATATCAAATATGATTTTTACATTTCCTGATTCTCTACAGTTTATAAAATAATTAAACAAGAACTAAAACATGCGTCTAAACCCTGCATCTTTAGACCAAAGACCACAAAACTGAAAAAAGCAAAAGGAAGAAGAAACAATATTTTAGTGACATCCCTCAACAACAAAACTCAAGCAGAATAATGGTAGCCCATTCTTTCTTGCTGCTAGCTTGTATAACAAAGTTACATTGTATTGGTCCCTTCAGGAAGAAAAAAATGACTCTTTCACTCTCTTTTTCCTTTCTTTGATTGGGATTTAGTTTGTGGTTGTGCAGGTGTTTTTTCAGTGTTTATATGTTTACACTGGTGAGGGCTATTTCTCTTTCAGTGGGGTTTTATCAGTTATTATAGGTTTAAACCTAAAACCGGACAGCCTACAAATATTATATGATCTCTCACAACAGTCATTCTTTAAGTATCTTCAAATTTGTGACTATTTGCTATATATTCCTATATATAACATTGCTCTTAGCGACCCGGATATCCTGGTATATTTGTATGCTACATAGGGCATGCTAATGATCAAATAATTATATAGAATCATAAGCAAATATAGAGACAATGACTTGGCAAATCTGGCACGTAAGTGGAGTCGCAGGATTGGTCAGATTGTTCAACCAGAGGATATTTCTGATGCTTTCGATATCATAAATGCATCAGAGGTGTCAGTCAGTCTAAAGCTTCAGCAGTATAAAACACTCTGTATGCTATACTATATTCCAGAGAAGATCAATACGTGGGACATCAATAGTACTAGCAATAAGCTTAACTGCCCAAAGTGCGGGCTACATGCTGCATATATTGTGCACGTTTGCTGGCTGCCCGCATCTAAATACATATTGGTCTAACTTTTTTTTAAAATAGTTTTTATTTTATTCGGAAAACAGCTGCAAGTATACATATAATGGATTCATCCACATCTTGGGTAACATTATAGCATCCAATGAATTACGAGGCAAAAGAAACAAGGAAAGAAGGAAGAAACCCAAGGGAATAACAAGTAAGACTTGTTCCTGATAGGCAGCGTCAGAGACAATATATTGAGTGGATTCCATGAGGCACAAGAGTTTCTTTCCAGGGACCTATTGGTTTAAACGAAACTGTAGTTGCTTTTCCAAACCACTGGTTTGATGAGTAATTCTTACATTTTCAATGGTTCTTTCACTTATAAGGTTTTCTTGGAAATATGTGTAGCCCAGATTGGTTAATTTACATTTTGGAGGTGATGTATGTAGATCTATTTGTAGACATTTCTAAATCTATTAGTGACATAGTAAGAAATAATTATTCGAATTGTTATTTTTTTTTACAATATAAAACCATATTTGTGATTATTTTTACTTTCCAATATTAGAAAATATTTTACCTTATTGGTTGATATTTTTTCTGAAGATTTTCTTCTATTATTGTGCCACATCTACAAGATTTAATCTTGTTTTGTTGAATGTTTTTAAGAATTCTGTTTGCAGTAGATAGTGTATCTGCAGTGGAAATAAATAGGGGTGCATTCATTTCATAACACATAACGCAATGTTTGAGCTTTAGTCAAGCAATTTTCATTTTATTTAACCCCTTCGAGGCTTATGACGAGCTGGACTCGTCATGGCACACAGTGGTCGTGTGCTCATGACGAGTCCAGCTCGTCATAAGACCACCCACAGGGAAGCGCTGGCGCTCCCCCGTGGGAATCCGATCGTCGGGTTTTTTGGGGGAAGGGCTTCCCCTGCCTCCCCCCGCCCCCCTCAATGACGTCAGCGCACGAGGCGCGCTGACGTCATTGGGGGTTTCCTTTGTTCCCCGACGCGCTGGAAGCCATTTGCTTCCAGCGCGTCGGGGAATAAGGTTAGTTTTGGCTCCGGGGAGGGGGATTTCAAACAGAAGAGGCATCGAGGGAAAGGAAAACCCTTTCCTTTCCCTCGATGCCTCTTTGTGCATTCCTGCTGCACGATCATGCGATCGTGCAGCAGGAATGCCCACTAGACGCCAGGGAATTTAAAAAAAAATGAAAATACTGTTTTGGGGAGCGGCCCCTTGGGCAAGGGTCGCTCCCCTTTGGGGGCCATATGGTTTTGGTGCTCTGCCCCCCTGGGGGGGCAGTTTTTTTTATATAGCGCGGGGCTTTACCCGAAGGTGTCAGAGCGCTGCACAATAGGAACAGTAACATTACATGAGGAGAAGGTTACAAGTGAGCATAATACAAAAGCAAGCGTTACATTACATGAGGAAAAAGTGACAATTGTGAATGATACATGAGATACAAAATACAAATAGAGGTATAATACTGCAATAAGTGGCAGTCACTCAGAACACACTGGGAAGGCACTTCTATAGGCATGGAGTACAGAATTTCCTATAGTGGAAGAACTTCCTTGAGGGAGTAGAGAGGGCGTGAATTAAACAGGAGACTTAAAATGAAGGGTACACAAATCCAGCACAGCACGCAAGGTTGAGGAATGTACAGGAAAAAGTACAAATTTACAATGAAGAGCGAACTTCCTAGAGGGGGCTGAGAGTGAAAGTATTAGTTCTGAAAGTGTCTTTGGAAGAGAAGAGATTTGAGGTCAGCTTTGAAGATCCGGGTAGAGGAGGTGGCACGGAGCAATGGGGGAAGCGAGTTCCAGATTCTCACCGCATTGCCTGAGAAGGATTGCGCCATCGATCTTTCCCTTTTGAAGACGGGGGGGCTCAAGCAGAAGCTTTTCCGCATTGCGAGAAGGGCGAGAGCCACCGGATAATTTCACTTTATTCGCCAGGTAACGAGGGGAGGACGTGTGTAAGGCTTTGTGTGTGATGCAGGCAGTTTTGTAAATAGATCTTGCCTCGATCGGAAGCCATCGAAGAGAGGACAGGATAGGAGTGACGTGGTCGCTTCGTTTAGACCCTGAAATGAAGCGAGCTGCTGAATGGAGGATGGATTTGAGAGGGGAGAGGTGGGATTTGGGTAGGCCCGTCAGAAGAGAATTGCAATAATCCAGTCTTGAGAGAACCAGAGATTGTACCAAGGTTTTTAAGTCTTTCTCCGGGAAGAACCGACGGATCCCCATAGAAGGCGCAACTGGTAACGTGCGTTCTTAGCAATAGAGTTGATGTGGGAGATTAGGTTGAGTCTTTTGTCAAGAATGACACCTAGGGATTTAGCGCTGTGGACAATGAGGTTTGTTGTTGAGTAGGTTCAGCTGATCCATCCAAGATTGAACAGGAGGAGGTGAGAGAGAGGTAGAGAGGAGGAGGAATTCAGTTTTGGCGGGATTCAGAATGAGTTGGTGAGCTAACATCCAGTTGTGAATAGAGTTGAGAGTAGAGTTGAGTAGTGAGAGATCGTGTGCGGAAGATAAAGGTATCTTCCCACTAGTCCACCAGGCATTTATTTGTGGAGAGTGACCCCTTGGGTGGCAGAATAGCAGTATGTTTTTAGGCCCATCTGCCCCCAAGGAGGGCAGAAGCCACTAGACACCAGGTTTTTTTAAATTTTTGTGTTGGGGAGTGGCCAAAAGGGCAAGGGTTGCTCCCCTTTTACGGGGGTGAATATTTTATTTATACTCTTTGGCCCACCTACCCCTTAGCTTGGCTGGTGGATTTCATGATACAGTAGCCAGATTATGGTATCATCACAGAGTGAAAACTGTTGGGCAGCTATATGATAATCATGGGCTAGGTACATTTGCTGTATTGCAAATATTTAGTCTTTCCTGTTTTCAGTTTCTATTTTTGGTAAATTCTGGTGGGGTTTTTTCAGTGTTTTCAAGTGATTTCAGTACCTTAAAAAACAGTGGTTATCAGTGGTTACACATTTTCGTGCCATTAAAAACAACAGAAACAGTGTTTTTCCGGTGTTTATGGAAAGTTTTGCTTTTTTATTGCTTGCTTTCTGCACTGATAGTGCATGGTATATAGACAGTGTACGTACAGTGTATATGAGGTCCAAATACATTTTTCCAAATCAAACTTATTGTAGTACACCATACAATACTTCTTCATGTAAACTTGTATCTGTGAAAAGACCCTCTCAATCATGGCACTTGAGACAGGCAGCGCCAAAACAGCCAGTACACAATTTGCTAACTCTGGCCACTTACAGCTTTCCGTGCCAATACTGGTGCACTTGAAGATTGCGATTCTCTGGGCAGGTTCTGCAACATTTGCGTTGAACTGGGCGCTTATGCCCTCAGAGTTATTGAAGTGGTCAAAAATTAAGCAGCATTTTTGAAACTACAGAGAAAATTCCCCTTTCAGAGGGGACCTAGAACTTGTACAAAGTACCACAGTGAGGTTTCATTGACTTCAAATGCCATGGTTGGTGAAGGGACATTTCTATGCATCACAGCAAGCCATTTCTCATACATTGTAAAATAAAAGTTCCTGAATTGCTCTTCAACATTGCTTTGCTTACCAAGTGGCAAGCACTCTAACATGGAACATGTTGTAGTTCCAAAGTCACTAAAGGTGTCGCCCAGCCTACTCTCAAGGAGATGTTTCACATCTACACCAATTATGCTGAACACTTGGCAGACAAGGGTGTTTTCAGACTCTAGTTTTTTTTTTATTATGTCCACTACAGCAGTTATGTTTTCCTGTAAAAATCTAAGAATGCAGTAGAGTGCACTTTTTCACATCACTATCAATATGCGACCAAAAGATCCTCACATTTCTTGCCTTTGGCATCATAACTCAGCAAAAATTCTGTAAATGGTTGCCACGTGGATAATATAGCATTCACAGCCCCTTGGACTGAGAACCATCAGCTAAGCGACACAGTTGGGATGACTCTTTCTTTGATGCCACACAAAGCACAAAATGAGAAATATTTGCATTTTAGTTCCCGCGCATAACAAAACAGTGCACCAGAATGGACTAAAAAGTCAATAGCATTCTTCATTAACTCTGAAGATTGTAAAGATGCTTTCAGCAAACCATCTAACAAGTGGCAAGGATCATTTATAGGGAAGCACTTGTGCTCAGATATCAATTTTGACAGGTCATCACACAACTTTTTCATATACGTAGCTGAATCACTGCAAATACAAACAATATCACTCCAATCTTTGTTGAACTTGGAAAGAACGTTTTGCAGCAGCATTCCAAGTGACACTGCGTTCCATGTTTTCCAAAAGTCTGGTGTCATGTTTTCACCACTATCCCAGATGCTTGGTGATAGCACTCTTTTCATATATACTTGTCACTATACCTTGCTTTGAATGTTTAACGCCTGAGTTGTTGGCAATTCACCTACTATCAATACTGACCCACTAGAAACTGGGGGCTGATGTATCAAGGGTTTTTACCCACTCTCTGTGGGTAAATGTGATGCCACATATTGGGAAAGGTTCTTATGAAACTAGCCATTTTACCTATCAGTGAAAGAATCAAACGCAGCCAAAATATCAAATATGATTTTTACATTTCCTGATTCTCTACAGTTTATAAAATAATTAAACAAGAACTAAAACATGCGTCTAAACCCTGCATCTTTAGACCAAAGACCACAAAACTGAAAAAAGCAAAAGGAAGAAGAAACAATATTTTAGTGACATCCCTCAACAACAAAACTCAAGCAGAATAATGGTAGCCCATTCTTTCTTGCTGCTAGCTTGTATAACAAAGTTACATTGTATTGGTCCCTTCAGGAAGAAAAAAATGACTCTTTCACTCTCTTTTTCCTTTCTTTGATTGGGATTTAGTTTGTGGTTGTGCAGGTGTTTTTTCAGTGTTTATATGTTTACACTGGTGAGGGCTATTTCTCTTTCAGTGGGGTTTTATCAGTTATTATAGGTTTAAACCTAAAACCGGACAGCCTACAAATATTATATGATCTCTCACAACAGTCATTCTTTAAGTATCTTCAAATTTGTGACTATTTGCTATATATTCCTATATATAACATTGCTCTTAGCGACCCGGATATCCTGGTATATTTGTATGCTACATAGGGCATGCTAATGATCAAATAATTATATAGAATCATAAGCAAATATAGAGACAATGACTTGGCAAATCTGGCACGTAAGTGGAGTCGCAGGATTGGTCAGATTGTTCAACCAGAGGATATTTCTGATGCTTTCGATATCATAAATGCATCAGAGGTGTCAGTCAGTCTAAAGCTTCAGCAGTATAAAACACTCTGTATGCTATACTATATTCCAGAGAAGATATATACGTGGGACATCAATAGTACTAGCAATAAGCTTAACTGCCCAAAGTGCGGGCTACATGCTGCATATATTGTGCACGTTTGCTGGCTGCCCGCATCTAAATACATATTGGTCTAACTTTTTTTTAAAATAGTTTTTATTTTATTCGGAAAACAGCTGCAAGTATACATATAATGGATTCATCCACATCTTGGGTAACATTATAGCATCCAATGAATTACGAGGCAAAAGAAACAAGGAAAGAAGGAAGAAACCCAAGGGAATAACAAGTAAGACTTGTTCCTGATAGGCAGCGTCAGAGACAATATATTGAGTGGATTCCATGAGGCACAAGAGTTTCTTTCCAGGGACCTATTGGTGAAAACGAAACTGTAGTTGCTTTTCCAAACCACTGGTTTGATGAGTAATTCTTACATTTTCAATGGTTCTTTCACTTATAAGGTTTTCTTGGAAATATGTGTAGCCCAGATTGGTTAATTTACATTTTGGAGGTGATGTATGTAGATCTATTTGTAGACATTTCTAAATCTATTAGTGACATAGTAAGAAATAATTATTCGAATTGTTATTTTTTTTTACAATATAAAACCATATTTGTGATTATTTTTACTTTCCAATATTAGAAAATATTTTACCTTATTGGTTGATATTTTTTCTGAAGATTTTCTTCTATTATTGTGCCACATCTACAAGATTTAATCTTGTTTTGTTGAATGTTTTTAAGAATTCTGTTTGCAGTAGATAGTGTATCTGCAGTGGAAATAAATAGGGGTGCATTCGTTTCATAACACATAACGCAATGTTTGAGCTTTAGTCAAGCAATTTTCATTTTATTTAACCCCTTCGAGGCTTATGACGAGCTGGACTCGTCATGGCACACAGTGGTCGTGTGCTCATGACGAGTCCAGCTCGTCATAAGACCACCCACAGGGGAAGCGCTGGCGCTCCCCCGTGGGAATCCGATCGTCGGGTTTTTTGGGGGAAGGGCTTCCCTGCCTCCCCCGCCCCCTCTCAATGACGTCAGCGCACGAGGCACGCTGACGTCATTGGGGATTTCCTTTGTTCCCGACGCACTGGAAGCCATTTGCTTCCAGCGCGTCGGGGAATAAGGTTAGTTTTGGCTCCGGGGAGGGGGATTTCAAACAGAAGAGGCATCGAGGGAAAGGAAAACCCTTTCCTTTCCCTCGATGCCTCTTTGTGCATTCCTGCTGCACGATCATGCGATCGCGCAGCAGGAATGCCCACTAGACGCCAGGGAATTTAAAAAAAAATGAAAATACTGTTTTGGGGAGCGGCCCCTTGGGCAAGGGTCGCTCCCCTTTGGGGGCCATATGGTTTTGGTGCTCTGCCCCCTGGGGGGCAGTTTTTTTATATAGCGCGGGGCTTTACCCGAAGGTGTCAGAGCGCTGCACAATAGGAACAGTAACATTACATGAGGAGAAGGTTACAAGTGAGCATAATACAAAAGCAAGCGTTACATTACATGAGGAAAAAGTGACAATTGTGAATGATACATGAGATACAAAATACAAATAGAGGTATAATACTGCAATAAGTGGCAGTCACTCAGAACACACTGGGAAGGCACTTTTATAGGCATGGAGTACAGAATTTCCTATAGTGGAAGAACTTCCTTGAGGGAGTAGAGAGGGCGTGAATTAAACAGGAGACTTAAAATGAAGGGTACACAAATCCAGCACAGCACGCAAGGTTGAGGAATGTACAGGAAAAAGTACAAATTTACAATGAAGAGCGAACTTCCTAGAGGGGGCTGAGAGTGAAAGTATTAGTTCTGAAAGTGTCTTTGGAAGAGAAGAGATTTGAGGTCAGCTTTGAAGATCCGGGTAGAGGAGGTGGCACGGAGCAATGGGGGAAGCGAGTTCCAGATTCTCACCGCATTGCCTGAGAAGGATTGCGCCATCGATCTTTCCCTTTTGAAGACGGGGGGCTCAAGCAGAAGCTTTTCCGCATTGCGAGAAGGGCTAGAGCCACCGGATAATTTCAATTTATTCGCCAGGTAACGAGGGGAGGACGTGTGTAAGGCTTTGTGTGTGATGCAGGCAGTTTTGTAAATAGATCTTGCCTCGATCGGAAGCCATCGAAGAGAGGACAGGATAGGAGTGACGTGGTCGCTTCGTTTAGACCCTGAAATGAAGCGAGCTGCTGAATGGAGGATGGATTTGAGAGGGAGAGGTGGGATTTGGGTAGGCCCGTCAGAAGAGAATTGCAATAATCCAGTCTTGAGAGAACCAGAGATTGTACCAAGGTTTTTAAGTCTTTCTCCGGGAAGAACCGACGGATCCCCATAGAAGGCGCAACTGGTAACGTGCGTTCTTAGCAATAGAGTTGATGTGGGAGATTAGGTTGAGTCTTTTGTCAAGAATGACACCTAGGGATTTAGCGCTGTGGACAATGAGGTTTGTTGTTGAGTAGGTTCAGCTGATCCATCCAAGATTGAACAGGAGGAGGTGAGAGAGAGGTAGAGAGGAGGAGGAATTCAGTTTTGGCGGGATTCAGAATGAGTTGGTGAGCTAACATCCAGTTGTGAATAGAGTTGAGAGTAGAGTTGAGTAGTGAGAGATCGTGTGCGGAAGATAAAGGTATCTTCCCACTAGTCCACCAGGCATTTATTTGTGGAGAGTGACCCCTTGGGTGGCAGAATAGCAGTATGTTTTTAGGCCCATCTGCCCCCAAGGAGGGCAGAAGCCACTAGACACCAGTTTTTTTAAATTTTTGTGTTGGGGAGTGGCCAAAAGGGCAAGGGTTGCTCCCCTTTTACGGGGGTGAATATTTTATTTATACTCTTTGGCCCACCTACCCCTTAGCTTGGCTGGTGGATTGTGTGTGGACTGGTGCATTATTTGCATATAGTTGCTTATGTGATTGTAATGTTTTTTTTCTCCTTTTTATTCTAGTGTAAAGCTTTTGATTCCTGTTTGCGGTTTCGGCAGTGGTTGTTCTGCAGTTTTGCGTAATTGCATTTATTTGGTAAGAAAAATATTTTTGTTGTGTGTACTCCAAATGAGTATTATTGTCATGCATGAATGAATTTTTTTGTAAGTGGTGTCATAATGGCAGCATATTTGTTAGTGTTCAGAGCATGAAATTCTTTGCGATGTTTTGCATTGTCTTATGTGTAATTTTTTTCCCTTCTTTTTTAGTGGGATATTGTTGATCCTTACTGTGTCTGTGCAGAGTAGGTGGTGGTGAGTCTAGCTGCTTCTGTCACGTGAGTGGTATAGTGTTGGAGTATATAGGTCTTTGTGATAAAGCTACATTTTGTTTATTTCATTTTTTTACAAAGGGTTTGTTGTTGTTGACTTGTTTGACAAGTAACCTTTATTAGTAAGCATTATGGCTAGCCGTAGAATGACTGCTCAGCAGGTGGTTGGTTTGCTTCTTGAATCTTCCTCTGAGCAGGATTATGAGACTGACAGTGCGTCTGAGGGAGAGGAGGGAGGGGAAGATTCAGGCAGTGAGTTTTCTCTCCACATGGAATCATCGGATGATGAAGGTACTCTCAATGCAGATGAAGTGCCTGTTTTAGAGGAGGATACTACTGTGCCGATGGTGCAAGAGGCATCTGGATTGCAGCCTGGGGCTGCTAGGCTTCCTACTGGAAGTGCTGGACTCTGGGTTGATCCAAACATGGTGCAGCCGGTGTTGCCTGCCTTTAGTGGTTATGCAGGGTGTAGAGTGGATTGTGAACATTATTTGCCTATACAGTATTTTCAGTTGTTTATGGATGATGTATTTTTGGGTGAGATTGTTGAGCAGACTAATTTGTATGCTGAACAGTTTTTGAGGGACAACAGTGCCAGACTTAGGCCCCATTCTAGAGCTACCTGGTGGAGTCCCACAAATCTGGAAGAGATGAAGAAGTTTTTGGGTTTGACTTTTTTGATGGGTTTGATAAGGAAGCCGTCCATGGGTTCATATTGGTCTACCAGTCCCTTGATGGCAATGGCCATATTTCCTGCAGTTATGACTCGTGATCGGTATTTACTTTTGCTTCGGATGCTGCATTTTGTTGATAATGGTTTGGCGTTGCCACGAGATCACCCTGAATGTGACCGTCTTTTTAAGATTCGGCCTGTTCTTGATCACTTTGTAGATCGATTTTCAGAGATCTATACTCCAGGGAAAGAAATATCTATTGATGAGTCTTTGGTCCTGTTCAAGGGCCGTTTGGTTTTTAGGCAGTACATTCCTAGCAAGAGGGCACGCTATGGAATTAAGCTGTATATGTTGTCTGAGAGTAGGACAGGATATGTTTTTAATTTGTGTATGTACACTGGTAGGGATTCCACTATTGACCCCCCTGGTTGTCCGTCCACTTTTGGAGTTTCAGAGAAAATTGTGTGGGATCTTGCTAGAGGACTGTTTAACAGAGGCCACCATTTGTACCTTGATAACTTCTACACTGCTGGACACTTTTGCTTGTGGCACAATCCGCTCTAACCGTAAAGGTTATCCAATAGAGCTTGTTTGCAAAAAACTTCAGAGGGGACAGTGCAGTTCCTTGCGTAGTGATGAACTACTAGCTGTGAAATTTGTGGACAGGAGGGATGTGTACATGCTGACTACCATCCATGATGAGAGTACTTCACCTGTGGCTGTTTGGGGTCAGATTGCTGAAGTGCGCAAACCTGTGTGCATTTTAGACTACAATAAGCACATGGGTGGTGTTGATAGAGTAGATCAGAGGTTGGAACCTTACACTGCTATTCGTAAGGCTTACATTTGGTATAAGAAGTTGGCCATCCATCTCTTCAATTTAGCAACTTTCAATGCTTTTGTTGTGTTCAAGGAGTGTTCTCCTGCGTCAAAGTTGACTTTTGTTCAGTTTCAGCAGTCTGTCAAAGGCAGCCTTGTTGTTGTGGAACAGGCAAGTGTTCCTAGAGTTGGAGTGGTGGAGGATGTGGCTCGATTGAAAGATCGCCACTTTCCTGATCACATTCCTCCTACACCCTCAAAAGACTTTCCCACTAGGAGATGTAGAGTCTGCTGGCGAAGAGGTACGCGGAAGGAGACTCGTATGTACTGCCCTGAGTGTCCTTCTAACCCTGGGCTGTGTGTGCCTGCTTGTTATAGAGCGTACCACAAGCAAAAGAATTATTGGGAGCAACCATGAGTGGTAAAGTGAACTGCCTGGTCTGTAATGTTTAAGAATTGTTGTTCTGTTTCAAGGTTGGCATTAGTGCAATGTATTTAGTTTCTGATTTTGTGTTAGTAGATTTGTATCTATTTGCAATTTGTTTGTGTTTTCTTTTTTGTATAAAAAAATCCTAAATGTGATGGTGGTGCGTGTAGGCTGGTGCTTGGCTGGCGGTGTGCGTGGAGTGGCACTTGGCTGGCGGTGTGCGTGGAATGGCGCTTGGCTGGCGGTGTGCGTGGAGTGGCGCTTGGCTGGAGGTGTGCGTGGAGTGGCGCTTGGCTGGCGGTGTGCGTGGAGTGGCTCTTGGCTGGCGGTGTGCGTGGAGTGGCGCTTGGCTGGCGGTGTGCGTGTAGTGGCGCTAGGCTGGCGGTGTGCGTGGAGTGGCGCTTGGCTGGCAGTGTGCGTGGACTGGCGCTCGGCTGGCGGTGTGTGAGTAGTGACTTGTTGCTGGTCACTACATACACTGCTAGCCGAGCGACACTCCACGCAATCCATCAGCTTGTGTGGTTGCTGTGTTAGGAATGTGGGCGTGTGAAAGTGATGGGCCCTTGAATGGCGCTGTCTGCTGGTGTGAGTGTTGTAATGTGATGGGCCCGCAGCTGGTGGTGTGAATGGTTTTGTATGTGTCACACGTATGAAAGGTGTATGAATGGCCTGTAAAGAGGTTGGTGCCTTGTCGTGGCTTTACAGCTCACGAGCTGTGAGTCAATGGTTCAGTTTCTCGTCCTTTCAATTATTAACAGTGCATTTCATTTTTGTGAAATCACTTGTTAATACAATTGTATATACTGAACCATCACTCACCCTCGTGCCAAATCCAACCAGTATGTGTGTGTGCTTTAGGATTAGATGGCTGTGCAGTAATATTTTTTTTTGTCTTTCTCAAGCAGGGTGTACCTTGTCCCTTTTTGTGAATGTTGTAATGTGTTTGTTTCGTGCCTGGTGGTGTGAATGGTCTTGTGTGTATTACGTATGAAAGGTGTGTGAATGGCCTGTAAAGCGGTTGGGGCCTTGACGTGGCTTTACAGCTCAGAGCTGCGAGCCACTGGTTCAGTTTTTTGTCCTTTCAATTATTGACAGTGCATTTCATTTTTGTGAAATCTCTTGTTAATAAAATTGTATATACTGAACCATCACTTGCCCTCGTGCCAAATCCAACCAGTATGTGTGTGTGCTTGAGGAATAGATGGCTGTGCAGTAATCTTTGTCTTTTTAGTCTGTCTGCCAAGGTGTACATTCCGTCTAAGAATAACCTACCAACTGTAGATATTGTCGTAAACGAAACACCCATGGGAGTACATGGTGATTTCTCTCTTGTGGATCCCAACAAGTTATGGTACCCACAATGTCCTGCAAACCTCAAAATGTCTGTCACATTTTCCTTGCAATATTCTGCCAAAATGTTCACGCTGCAGAAATAAACAACACATTATCTCAAAATGACCTGGTTTTGCAAGGGGGTCACCTGGGTTTTGGTCCGAGGCTCGGTGGCCACCTAGGAAACCTACCAAACCCACACATTTCTGAAAAGTAGACACCCGGGGATTCCAGGAGGTATGGCTTGCGTGGATCCCCCAACGTTTTCTTCCAGAATCCCCTGCAAACCTGACATTTTGCTGAAAAATCCCTTTTTTCACACATTTGTGTGTGGTAAAGTTGTGGCATCACCGGGCTGACACAAATTTCCTACCACCCAGCGTTCCCCCAGGTCTCCTGATAAAAATGGTGCCTCACTCGGGTGGGAGGCCCAAGTACCCGCGACAGGCAAGGGCCCACAACGTGGGTACTTGGGCCTCCCACCCGAGTGAGGCACCATTTTTATCGGGAGACCTGGGGAATGCTGGGTGGTAGGAAATTTGTGTCAGCCCGGTGATGCCACAACTTTACCACACAAAAATGTGTGAAAAAGGATTTTTTCAGCAAAATGTCAGGTTTGCAGGGATTCTGGGTAAGAAAACGTTGGGGGATCCACGCAAGCCATACCTCCCTGGAATCCCCGGTGTCTACTTTTCAGAAATGTGTGGGTTTGGTAGGTTTCCCTAGGTGGCCGCCGAGCCCCGGCCAAAACGTCATGGGACCCCCTTGCAAAACCAGGTCGTTTTGTGATAGGCCATTTTGAGGTCGCCTCAATACGTTGTGGGCCCTTGCCTGTCGCGGGTACTTGGGCCTCCCACCCGAGTGAGGCACCATTTTTATCGGGAGACCTGGGGGACGCTGGGTGGTAGGAAATTTGTGTCAGCCCGGTGATGCCTCAACTTTACCACACAAAAATGTGTGAAAAAAGGGATTATTTCAGCAAAATGTCAGGTTTGCAGGGGATTCTGGGTAAGAAAACGTTGGGGGATCCACGCAAGCCATACCTCCCTGGAATCCCCCGGGTGTCTACTTTTCAGAAATGTGTGGGTTTGGTAGGTTTCCCTAGGTGGCCGCCGAGCCCCGGGCCAAAACGTCATGGGACCCCCTTGCAAAACCAGGTCGTTTTGTGATAGGCCATTTTGAGGTCGCCTCAATACGTTGTGGGCCCTTGCCTGTCGCAGGTACTTGGGCCTCCCACCCGAGTGAGGCACCATTTTTATCGGGAGACCTGGGGAACGCTGGGTGGTAGGAAATTTGTGTCAGCAAGGTGATGCCACAACTTTACCACACAAAAATGTGTGAAAAAAGGGATTTTTTCAGCAAAATGTCAGGTTTGCAGGGGATTCTGGGTAAGAAAACGTTGGGGGATCCACGCAAGCCATACCTCCCTGGAATCCCCCAGGTGTCTACTTTTCAGAAATGTATGGGTTTGGTAGGTTTCCCTAGGTGGCCGCCGAGCCCCGGGCCAAAACGTCATGGGACCCCCCTTGCAAAACCAGGTCGTTTTGTGATAGGCCATTTTGTTGTCGCCTCAATACGTTGTGGGCCCTTGCCTGTCGCGGGTACTTGGGCCTCCCACCTGAGTGAGGCACCATTTTTATCGGGAGACCTGGGGGGACGCTGGGTGGTAGGATATTTGTGTCAGCCCGGTGATGCCACAACTTTACCACACAAAAATGTGTGAAAAAAGGGATTTTTTCAGCAAAGTGTCAGGTTTGCAGGGGATTCTGGGTAAGAAAACGTTGGGGGATCCATGCAAGCCATACCTCCCTGGAATCCCCCGGGTGTCTACTTTTCAGAAAAGTATGGGTTTGGTAGGTTTCCATAGGTGCCGGCAGAGCTAGGGTTCAAAAACTACAGCTAGGCACTCTACAAAAAAAGGGTAATTTTTCACTGTGAAAATGTGGTGCGTCCACGTTGCGTTTTGCGCTGCTTCCTGTCGTGGGCACTAGGCCTACCCACACAAGTGAGGTACCATTTTTTTTGGAAGACCTTGGGGAACGCGGGGTGGGTGGAATTTTGTGGATCCACACAGATTCCAGAACTTTTCACCACAGAAAAGTGAGGAAAATTTGTTTTTTTTGCCAATTGTTAAGGTTTGCAAGGGATTCTGGGTAACAGAACCTGGTGAGAACCAGTCAAGTCACCCCATCCTGGATTCCCCTGGGTGTCTACTTTTCAAAAATATATAGGTTTGCTAGGTTTCCCTAAGTGCCGGCAGAGCTAGGGTTCAAAAACTACAGCTAGGCACTTTGCAAAAAAAGGGTCATTTTTCACTGTGAAAATGTGGTGCGTCCACGTTGCGTTTTGCGCTGCTTCCTGTCGCGGGCACTAGGCCTACCCACACAAGTGAGGTACCATTTTTTTCGGAAGACCTTGGGGAACGCGGGGTGGGTAGAATTTTGTGGATCCACGCAGATTCCAGAACTTTCTACCACACAAAAGTGAAGGAAAATTTGTTTTTTTTGCCAATTGTTTAGGTTTGCAAGGGATTCTGGGTAACAGAACCTGGTGAGAGCCAGTCAAGTCACCCCATCCTGGATTACCCTGGGTGTCTACGTTTCAAAAATGTATAGGTTTGCTAGGTTTCCCAAAGTGCCGGCAGAGCTAGGGTTCAAAAACTACAGCTAGGCACTTTGCAAAAAAAGGGTCATTTTTCACTGTGAAAATTTGTTGCGTCCACGTTGCGTTTTGCGCTGCTTCCTGTCGCGGGCACTAGACCTACCCACACAAGTGAGGTACCATTTTTTTCGGAAGACCTTGGGAAACGCGGGGTGGGTGGAATTTTGTGGATCCACGCAGATTCCAGAACTTTCTACCACAGAAAAGTGAGGAAAATGTGGTTTTTTTGCCAATTGTTTAGGTTTGCAAGGGATTCTGGGTAACAGAACCTGGTGAGAGCCAGTCAAGTCACCCCATCCTGGATTCCCCTGGGTGTCTACTTTTCAAAAATGTATAGGTTTGCTAGGTTTCCCAAAGTGCCGGCAGAGCTAGGGTTAAAAAACGACAGCTAGGCACTTTGCAAAAAAAGGGTCATTTTTCACTGTGAAAATGTGGTGTGTCCACGTTGCGTTTTGCGCTGCTTCCTGTCGCGGGCACTAGGCCTACCCACACAAGTGAGGTACCATTATTTTGGGAAGACCTCGGGGAACGCGGGGTGGGTGGAATTTTGTGGATCCACGCAGATTCCAGAACTTTCCACCACAGAAAAGTGAGGAAAATGTGTTTTGTTTGCCAATTGTTTAGGTTTGCAAGGGATTCTGGGTAACAGAACCTGGTGAGAGCCAGTCAAGTCACCCCATCCTGGATTCCCCTGGGTGTCTACTTTTCAAAAATGTATAGGTTTGCTAGGTTTCCCAAAATGCCGGCAGAGCTAGGGTTCAAAAACGACAGCTAGGCACTTTGCAAAAAAAGGGTAATTTTTCACTGTGAAAATGTGGTGCGTCCACGTTGCGTTTTGCGCTGCTTCCTGTCGTGGGCACTAGGCCTACCCACACAAGTGAGGTACCATTGTTTTTGGAAGACCTTGGGGAACGCGGGGTGGGTGGAATTTTGTGGATCCACGCAGATTCCAGAACTTTCTACCACAGAAAAGTGAGGAAAATGTGTTTTTTTTGCCAATTGTTTAGGTTTGCAAGGGATTCTGGGTAACAGAACCTGGTGAGAGCCAGTCAAGTCACCCCATCCTGGATTCCCCTGGGTGTCTACGTTTCAAAAATGTATAGGTTTTCTAGGTTTCCCAAAGTGCCAGCAGAGCTAGGGTTCAAAAACGACAGCTAGGCACGTTGCAAAAAAAGGGTCATTTTTCACTGTGAAAATGTGGTGTGTCCACGTTGCGTTTTGCGCTGCTTCCTGTCGCGGGAACTAGGCCTACCCACACAAGTGAGGTACCATTTTTTTCGGAAGACCTTGGGGAACGCGGGGTGTGTGGAATTTTGTGGATCCGCGCAGATTCCA